>JAOTOM010004825.1:0-494045 GCA_034440615.1 Ashinkailepas kermadecensis
GCACTAGCATTCTCTTTGATTATTTGTCCATGCCTCAGCTTTAGTTGCGGAGTGCTTTTTCAAACAAAATGGACGTTTTCGAGCGGCTGTTCGCTCACGACCCATCATATTGCAGGGTATCGACTTAGTTCCCGGGATCATGTGTAATGAGGACTTCACTATCGCGACTAAGCCGATCTGTTTCTGCCAGGTGCTATCGCTCAACACCAACATCTACTACCGATCAAACAGCCATCTCGCCCAAGGAGCCCGATCCCGGCCAACAGCTCGGATGCCTCCGTCACCAGCTTAAGAATGCGCGCACCGAAGGATACAAGGTCAGCGCTCACAGTCGCGTCATATTTTATCCCAACATCGCAACCTGCCCGTCCTTCAATGACTCGAAGTATTAGTGTAAACTTCCTGTGCTACAGACCGCCACCTGAGCGATTTAGGGAACGTTGGCTATACCGTATGAAGTTGTGCTCTTGAGAATTGTTTTTTTGGGCACGTGCTGACCCGTTGTCATCTCCTCACATCTACTGATAGGCGGCCAGTGTGATGCCGTTCGCTCGATGGCTCCTATGTTCTGAATTGTGCGCACCTTCAGGAGTGGGTGGTAGAAAATGACAGCTACTCAGGTATTTTATATGTGGATGTGTATGCAAATGGAGTGCAAACGCTGGTATGCAGTGACCTGGCCTTTCTGTCTCCACTGGCTGCCAATAGAGGGCAGTTGAGAGGTCGGCAGACTGCCTGCCGCAACAGTGACACTAACCAATCGTACGCAGCACTGTAGCCCTTAGCCAATGTCGTGACTCCGCCTCGTCCAGCGCCACCTAGTGGCGCCTTATGCTGGCAGCAAATGCCCCACCTGAGCGCTGTCGTGCCCGGGGTCACGATGTGCGACCCGGCGTTCGTCAGGTGGTGATCGCCGCACACATCGCGCCCGGCTACTTCGAGCGCAACACCGACCTGCCGTCTGTGTTCAGCTTCTGGCAACGAGGCGCTGATCGGTCTGTTGAGTGCGTATCATGACGTCATCATGGCGCAGGTGACGCCCGCCCACACGGACAGCTTCCGTGTGCTCGGCGAAATGATTGATGGTGAGTGTTAGGCGAAGGCGAGCCTATGATTCCGCTCCGCCCAAGTCACTGCGGTATCGTTGGGATCGGAGCGATGTGTTTGTGATTAAGTCGTAGCCCCTTGGTGTCGGTAAAGTTCAGCATTGTGTGACCTCAACCTGAAATGTGTTAGTATGTATTGCCTCTTAGCCATTTACTAATCGTTGGGCATGCGTATTTGGTCGTCATAAATATATGTAGTGATGTATAATGCCAAGGTGGTCCTCCGTTATATACCCTTTTAGCGCTGGAACTTGCGATTCGTAGCATCGTGGTCTCTTTGGTAACGTACCCCAATCCGTTCAGATACAACCCAGCCCAGTCCATTCAAACCCAATCTAGTCCAGTTCACTTAGCCCAACGAAACGAAACCAAACCAAACCAAACCAAACCAAACCCAGTCCAGTCCAGTCCAACCCAGTCCAGTCCAACCCAGTCCAGTCCAACCCAACCCAGTCCAGTCCAGCCCAGTTAAGCCCGGGCCAATCCAGCCTTGCCCACCAGCTCAATCCAGCACAGCACAGCACAGCACAGCACAGCACAGCACAGCACAGCACAGCACAGCACAGCACAGCACAGCACAGCACAGCACAGCACAGCACAGCACAGCACAGTCCAGTCCAGTCCAGTCCAGTCCAGTCCAGTCCCACCCAACCTACCCGTCTTCGGCTGGCGGCCATGGCATCCGGTGACGTGATGTGTGGTGATAGTGATGTAAATTATTACGATACTGATGACCGACTACTGACGATGACAACAACGATGTGGCCGCAGACGAGCTGCAGATACAGTCTGCGCTGTTCCTGGCGCCGTCTGTGACGCCGTGGGTGCCGGGCGCCGGCACCAACCCGGGCGTGCGCCTCTACACGTACTCGGCCGGCGCGCTCGCCGACTACAGCCAGCACGTGCTCAACCTGACGGCGTCGAACGCGGCCGGCGCCGCCCAGTGGCGCCACCTGTACA
Source organism: Ashinkailepas kermadecensis (assembly GCA_034440615.1). Classification (NCBI taxonomy): domain Eukaryota; kingdom Metazoa; phylum Arthropoda; class Thecostraca; family Neolepadidae; genus Ashinkailepas; species Ashinkailepas kermadecensis. The sequence continues at coordinate 2,067 of JAOTOM010004825.1, forward strand.
GCGCCTCCGACACGTACGGGCTGGCCGACTTGAGCGCGGCCAGCATGGCGGATCTGTACGGGCGGCTGGTGGCCAACGCGACGCTGTTCCAGACCTACTACCTGCTGAACACGGGCGGCCACGTGGCGGGCGCGTGCCACCTGGCCTGCCGCCGCTCGCAGCTGTGCGCCATCGGCCACCTGACCGAGCGCGCCATGGCCGCCTGCCTCAACTCGGTGACGGCCGACGCCGTGCTGGCGGGCGAGATGCTGGCGCACGGGCCGGCGGTGGGCGGCGCCGCGCCGGCCGCGGCGGCCGCCGCCGCCAGCACCCACTACGCCGCCATCGTGGTGGCCGTCGTCGCCAGCCTGGTGGTGCTCTCCGCGCTCGTGGTGTTCGTCGCGCTGCGCATGCGCAAGCGGCCCACCGTGCTGCGCAACGTGGCGTCGTTCGTATCGGTCGGCAGCCAGGGCTACGAGACCATGACGTAGGCGCTGCTGGCGTGGCCCGGCGACGGACAAAGGCTTTGCTGGTTGGTGGCGTCGCCGGCGCCGGTAGGGGAACGTAGCGGCCTAGAGGCCGTCAGGCAGCTGCGCAGTTCTTGCCCCGCGGACCGGTGTGTAGAATGTGGTGTCGCTCCTTTGGCCGTGCTGCTCACGCGGGACTGTCGCAGGGGCGCGTTCGGTGGTGGACTGACCTGCGACGACCTCTGTCTCGCAGGGGCGTGTTCGGGGGTGGACTGACCTGCGGTGAGCTCCGTCTCGCGGTGCAGCGCTCGGTCTGCTCTGTGTGTCCGCCCGCCCTGTGTAGTAGTTTCAGGCTGTGTGATATGGTGCTGTAGTGCGGCGACCCGTGTGCGGGGTAGCGGCCGACTTTCACCGAATGGCGTACAATCTGGCGGCCGAGTGGTGTGGACCTACTGTTGCCGGGGGATTTGAGGGGATTTGCGCAGATGTTGGCCCTCCTGCCAGCTGGATCACTGTTTATCGGAGTAGCAGCGCCGTTCTGTGGGTGCATAGTCAATCTGCTCGTTTTACTGAAGACGTTTTCAAACTTAAAGTACTTATGTGTATATGGGGATGTGCGAGGTGTGTTGGTGAGCGGTCTCGCCCAGCCGTTTTGGCATGAACAGTGCGATGGAGGTTGGCGTTTCTACTCCTGGTGTTGTCTTCGTGTCCCTGTTGCGTGCCGACCACTGGATGTGCCAAGTGCCAGACGCCGTCTAGTGTTCACCGGCTGCATTTCAGGTGATCCATTGGCATCCTCCGTCGGCACCCAATCGTCAATCTTCACCGCTCAAATTGCTATTGCCGGCCTGCCCGCGACCTGACGTTGCCGCTGCACTGCTCACCGCTTGGTGTGGACATGTCGCGGCTTGTCCGGCAATCGCCGGCTGTACCTCGGCTCTGCTGTGTGTGCTGCTGTGATTGTAGCGCTGCTCTGCTGTGTGTGCTGCTGTGGCTGTACCTCTGCTGGAGTCTGGTGAGGTGTACTGCCGGCCGGGTGTAGTGGCACGGTCCAGTGGACGCGTCACCCTGCTGTGCGCTCGCACGGGCCGGGGTCGGGTCAGGTGTGTAGCCAGCCGCTCACGTGACCACAGCACACACAGCAGGTCCCCGGCGTGGTGCTGGTAGCCACTTCAGCGCCGTTTCACGCTCGTGACAGTATGGTGGTGAAGTTACCGGAATTGCTGGTGTTGCGCACGTCTCTTCACGATCAGCGCTGCTTGACGGCCGTGCAGGCATTGGCGGTCGTGTCCGGTGAGAGTGTGTCTGTTGTGGTGTCACTTGTCTTTCCCGCGGGCGATGATCAATGCGGCCGATTCGCATGGCCGCTGGCACCGATGTTGACCTCCCGATGAACAGACCCGGTCGACATTCGTGACCGGTATGCCGGGGCGCTGCCACCTGCGTTGCCGACGGCGGGGCTGGGCGCCGAAGGACCCTGTAGTTGGCGCGCCCTCAAACCCAAATAGTCAGCCTGGCGCGCCGGCCTCGGCACCGTGGCAGCTGAAGGCGAGCTGGAGGATTGCCCGGCTGGTGTCGCTGTCAGTTGTTGCTTGCCTGCTGCCGGCCTGACTGCGTCGGATGCTTTTTCGCTCGGGACGGTCCCCAGTTGATCAGTCCCCCACCCCGACTGGGGCGGTATCTAGTTGATCAGACTCCTGATTGAGCCTGGTCCCCAGCTGCCGAAGTACACCGACTGGGGCGGCCGCACAAGTGCGCTGCACTCTCCGGGACGAACTAGTCTGCCGGCGTTACCTCGCGGCCACTCTGTACGTGTGTATACAGATGCCGCCAATACAGGTGAACGCCGGACGTCGTGGCTGATGACACTGGTCCGGCCCACGCTCACTGGCCGGTCAGCTGACATGCGCGGGAGCACCACGTCCGGCCATCACGTGTCGATCTCCCAACACAGTCTGTCGGAACCCGTCCGTGTGGACCGACGCGCATCACCGGCGGTCTTGACTCATTGAAACGCGTCAACATACAGAGCTGCCTTCGACAGATCGAGAAATACCCCGGTTACTTTTTTTTTAACGAAATCGTTATAGTCGGCCCTTTTGACCACAATGACCCCTGTTGGTCACATGTTTGAACTTGGCTTCGTGCAATATGCATAGCTATGTTCGGGTTGTCTGAAAGTACCACAGACGATTTTGAACGAAGTCGAAGACTTTTTTTGACCTTAGATGATCTCTGTCGGTCTCAAATTTGAATGTGGATCGGCGCAACATGCGTAACTGTGTTCGTCTTATCCAGAACTATCAATGCGACCATTCTGAACGAAATCGTGATAGTTTGCCCTCGAATCAGAATGCGAATACGAGCTGTTTTGATGCACGTTCAAACTTTATCGCTTGTGATTGGTCTCAAACCTGAATGGATGAGTCAGGTGTGGCATTCCCTATGCTTTTGGTATGGTCCGGATCCCACCATCTTTGCTTTCACCGCACCAACTTCTTGCTGTCTGAACGTGGGACCTTATTGGGTGGGCCCCATCAATAAAATTGTATTTCTCTAGTTCTGATCTCCATGCATTAGGTCCCACCAATGGTTCTCAAGTTTCTTCACCCACGGGATGAACGGTAGGTGGAGAAGAAGATCCACTCATTTTGCCAACTGAGCATTCATTGGGCGTCGCACATAAAAACGGCAAGCTGTATTTCAAGGAGCAGCGACACACTAAGGAAAGATTGTGTGGTAACAAGGGAATCATTAGGCTTAGGCGTGGGCTGAACAACCCACGCCTTTATATTATTTAGAGGGAAATAAGATAGAGATCACACTAACACAATACATGGAATGGATCGCATTGATCATGGCCCAGCAAGTAAAGAAGCAATTGAAAGTCATACAAAACAGCTTTTTTTAGCATGTCATGTATTTATGCACACACGGATAAATGGCCTCTATGTAAGCCCATGTGGGCTATGCATCTCATTACCCACCTGGAAGTCATTCAGATACCTGACATTCCTGGGGCTGTCTCAGGGATGCCAGGTATCTAACTTATTACTAAGTAGGTAAATCGCACATTGCATAATTAAATATACATATATATGACGCCATCCTTCATTTTATAACTTCAGGCGTTGCGAGACCTAGCTACCTAATAATCCGCCACCGCCCTTAATCGAATACTTTGCAGGTGAGTTTTGCCACCTGCAGTGCCGTCTTTCAGAAGTCCAAGCCGATTAATTAAAATGTCAACCAGTGGCTTAGCTAGGATTTTCCTAAGGGAACCGACCTCCCCCCCCCCCAAAAAAAAAAAAAAATGTGAAGAAAGGGAGAAGCTTTCTGCACGCAAAGCGCACGGAAAATTTGGGATTATAAGTGGTGAAAGTTCCATAATTTTTCGTTTGATATAGTGAATCATTGGTTGCAAAGGGGGTCTTGGCTGCGCCTATTATATCAACTCTCGGTACTTGGACACTGCACAGCTGCGTGGAGTGGACAGCATAGGTGTTGTTTTATGAAATAAATAAAAAATTGGGGGGGGGCAAAATGCTGCAGGATTGATGTAGGAATAAGATGGGCCTGTTACACGTGAGCCGGGGAGGGGGAGGTGCAATCCGCCCTGTTGTGTTTTTCTGGCGTTATCTCATAAACGGGCGGCGATATCGTACTGCAATCTTGTGACTGTAAAAAATCGATGAGCGCATCCTTCGAACAAAAATCGAAGTCCGTTAGCACATAGAAATTGCGGGGATGCCAAATAGACCGACCGGGCGCCGGCTGCTGAGCGTCCAAGGCCACAGCGGCTTCTTCGGCGCGGTGTATCGACCGAACTCGACCTCATTTAACCCTGAAGACATTAATTTAGGGCCATGGCATTTGTACTGAAATGAGTTCACAACATCCGTAATCCATTCTCCAAATTGTGTGCTTATGGCTTCAGTAATTTCCGAAATCTTATGGTCAGTGGCCGACCCCCCCCTTCTATGCGTGGTATGTGAGGGGCCCTGCGGCCCGCGTGTTATTCGACCCTGTCCCCAATTATGTTTACATGCTAGATTTAGGCTACCTAATTTGCCGATAGAAAGAATTTGCAAATGATGTGATGCTAAAGATTAAGATAAAAATACAACCATACGTCTAGAACACCAGGTTATCACTTCAGGGGTAGGAAATTGTCCAACTCAATTGAAAGCCCAACAAAAGCAAGTGAAAAGTGAATGCAATTTTCGTAATGTTCCGTTATATCTGTGCGCAAGAGTTCACTAGCCACGTTTCCTCCGTTGCTCATATTTCAATGAGCAAAGCTACCTTACAATCTACGAGCCCACCCACACACACATGCGTGATGACAAACTCTTAATATATTATTAATGCTAATGTAGCCAGCCTGCAATGGCTCATGAACTTCAAGCAGCCTTCCGGCATGCTCGCTCGTTGGTTTGAGATCTTGTCCGAGTTTGATTATGAGATAGTGTTTCGCCCGGGTGTGCAGAATCCGGTGGCGGACGCGCTGAGTAGGCGTCCGGCAGACAGTGGATGCGGAGCACAGACCGGCAAAGTAGCTGAGTCAGTTCGCGAGGTGGATGCTTCCTCCTCGTCCTTGAGTTATCTGCGACAGGAACAGGATAAGGACCCTAGCATAAGTGAAATTGGGAAATATTTGTCGGCTGGAGTTAAGCCGCGACGAACCACGGTGTCAGGTTCCTCTAGGCCACTGTTTAAGCAGTGGAGACGACTGCAGTTGATTGATGGCATTTTGTATCGAATGTACAAGCCACGCGCTGGTGAGAGCGAGCGGTTGCAGCTGGTGGTTCCAAGGCAGCTGGTGCCGGGAGTACTAACCTCGCTTCATGCTGGTCCAACAGGAGGACATTTTGGGGCCGAGAAATTGTTGGCCCATGCGATGATTCGGTTCTGGTGGAGTCAGATGTCGGCTGAAACCGAGGAGTTTTGTCGCAAGTGCCAGAAGTGCACCTTACACAGTCAACCGATCCCGCGGCCACGTGCATCCCTTGGTGAGCTCTACTCAGATGAACCTTTTGATACGGTTTCCATTGACCGGTCTGCCGATTACCGGAAGCGGGAACAAGCATCTGTTGGTTGTGTGTGATCACTTCACCCGCTGGTGTGAGGTGTATCCTCTTCCGGATATGAAAGCGACGACAGTGGCGACGACCATTGTGAACGAGTTTGTCGCTCGGTTCGGCTGTCCACGGCGCTTGCACTCCGATTGCGCCGCGAATTTTGTAGGGTCAGTCATGACGGAAACCTGCCGTATCCTCGGCATTGAAAAATCACGGATCTCCGCGTACCACCCCGAAGGTAACTCAAAGGTAGAAAGGATAATGCGGACTATCATCACGATGTTGGCGAGATATCTAGATGACAATAATTCGGAATGGGATGTTCATCTGCCGCTGTTGATGCTCGGGTATCCGTCCCAGGTGCATTCGTCGCTCGGCTATTCGCCCTACTTTCTCATGTTCGCTCGAGTGCCCCGGCTCCCAGCGGAAGCGAATCTGCACGCGCCTACGGTGGCGAAATCTCGGACGGTGTCCGAGTACGTGGACAACCTGTGTACCAGTCTGCGCAAAGCGAGAGAGTTTGGGATCGCTGCGTCGAATAGGCGACACGCGCGCAACAAGAGAGCCTACGAAAAGAAGCTGAGCGAGCATACCTTTCAGGCTGGTGATCAGGTACTGTTGTATAAGAGTGTCGTGCCGAGAGGTCAGTATTATAAGTTTGTCCGCCCCTGGAAGCCGGCAACAGTCCTAAGCCGAGTGGGTGATGTAAATTATCGGATACGTCTGCACGGGAACAGAAAGACGATTCTAGTGCATCATAACAGACTGCAACCAACGACCGCTCAGGTGACCAGGGATGCAGTGCCTGGATGTGCAGCTGGTGTAACAGACACACCAGCAGGACGTGGCTTGAGTGTGGATGATGAGAGGCAGGGCGTCGGTGAGCCGCTCGCCCCGACGTCCGAGGTTGGGTCACCTGCACCACCCATTCGATGTGGCATATTCCGACCTGGCGTGCTGGAATCTGGAGGCGAAGGGGGTTCACATCCTTCCTCCGGAAGCACCGCTCTCGGAACTCGCGTCGTTGGGGAAAGTGGGGATCTCGGCGCGGATGCGTTAGTGGATGGGCGGTTTGTTTCGGGTCTACACCACATTGTGAAACTGTGTAATGTCTGTGCGGATTGTGGAACGCTTCAGTCGTTTGGGCGCCTATGGCGAGTGCTAGATGCCTTGTGCTGAAATCTAGTGCGTACCCTATTAAGACTTGCGACGGTCTTGCGCAGTCGTGACATCAGTCTTTGTGTTGCGGATAAACCCGTTGCCATGCTGCTGACGACCACTTGTGACGATGGTTCGAACAGCGTGGCGATACATCGTGTGCCATTTCGCTCCGGTGTCATGTCTAGGTCATGTGCGTTGAGTGCGTGTGCACTCCTTTTTTCAAGGTTTATAGAGTGTAGACGGGTGACGTCATGGTCCCGCGCGTCGCCAAGGCGACGCGTGCCTTCCGATTGGCTTGTTGCTTTCGCGCCAAAAGATCCCCGGCCGCGGGAGGGTGAGAATAAAGCTGACGGTGACCGGACGTGCGGTCCGCCCGTGCGGGTTGGACTTGAAACCTGTCATGCGTGTTTGCGGTTCGGACCCGGCGACTGCATTGTTCGGACCCAGCGACTACATTAACATTTGTGGGCAAGACACCTATAAATGCACGCAGATTGGGAATCAAGGCTCCGGTCATGCCAACATGCATTACACAGACTGAGACAGTGGAGCGGACTGCGTTCGGACATTCAATATAAAATGTTGAGTTAGTATTTGTGGCTAGTGTTTGTTGTAAATCGATTTCTAGTCATATTTATGCTTTCTTTCTGGATGGCGAAAATAATGACAATATTTAATCGTTATCAATTGCACCTGCCAGTTAAATCTACCTGACACATCGTTTTCACCTAAGTTGATCTAATTGTCATCAGAAAAGAGGCCGAGTTCCAGATATCCACAAAATTCAAGCAAGGAAGGATAAGTGGGTTTTACTTTAGTATGTCTATCACTGCGCTCGCTCGTAACGCTCGTTCACTTCTGAACAGCTAGTGTGAACATGTAAGGTGAACGCTACCTGAGGAACGTCTGTGAAATAATACGTGCTAAGTATGACGATATCTGGCAATCTAAATCAAATCAGTCCCTTTCTGGCTTTCACATAGAAGTGGCTTGTCATGAAAATATTAAGGTGTGATGAATGTTGGAAAATTCCCTGATGAAGAAAATAATACAACGCATCGGCCTTTAATAATCTCAGGGCACATAACACACAATTCAGAAGTATTTAGGAACGCGACCGTCATATCGCTGTCTCCCACCAACAGCCAGGCTGCAACACCAAGATGTACAAATGCGTGTGTGTGACCATGTCACACCCCTGTAACCGATCATATTACACCACTGTAACCTCAACCCTGTTACCAGCATCAGCGCCCTACTGGGAAGGGTATACATAGGGTGGAATAAAGCAGCCGTCGTGAGCGATGTAAAAGTGATCTTGATCCATGTCTCGTAGCGTCTCTATAAACTGAAGTAGCAGAACAAATGTTGTCAATGTGGAATTTAGCCCCTCGTCACCAACGTCAAACGAAAACATTGCATATGCATGCTTGCTGCCTGTAGTATCACAGACGCACACTTGCTACGTGGACTATCAATCTTTAAGTCGTACTGAGGGTGTGATACTACACAACTATCTAGGGAAAGAAGCCGGTACACATGGGCAGGGGGAAAGGCAATGCTGGGAACAAAAACTGGCCACATGCAAGCAAGCGTGGCTTCTGCGAATGAGAAGGCCGGAATAACAGCAGGTAAGTACAGTACATGCCATCAAGTGTGCACCACTCTCTGTTTGGCTGTCTGATTCGCTGATATGGAATGAAGATGGGTCTAATTTGTCGCATACTAAGTGCACTGCATGTGCAATATTTTGCTGCTTCTGCACTATATTGTAGTTATCTGTAGCTGTTCTAAGAAGTACCCGTTTCTGGTGTCTCTCCATTTTATATGTCCTATATGTCTTGTATAGTAAAATACGAATGCGTCACCACTCCCCAAGTAGGTACGTGCCTGCGAAATAGGCGAAGTAGTCGTCATATTCGAGTCACGGATAATATATAAGAAGGTGTTTTATCACACATGTAGACATAAATATATCGGAAAATAATTGTTCCCCATTATGAAGACTGGGCATCGGGTGATGAGTCATACACCATGTTGTAGCCCGGGGAAAAAGACGAGGATGTCCAAAAAGTAATTTTCAAAACTCAACATTTTAACGTCTGCAGCGCGGCGACCCTGCCAGCGCCGGGGCTTCTGCCATGGGCGCATTCAGGAATTGTCATGGGGGCACTTGTCTGAAGGGGCGCCACTTCTTAGGAAGGGCGCCACTGCGAAAGTACTTGAAGGCAGCGGCGGATACAGGGTTGGCACTGAAGGACATGCCCCTATGGAAACTGGCGCCACTTCGGCCGTGAAAAGGTTCCACTCCGGGAAAGCTCGAGTGCATCCCCATCGAATTTTTAGCCAGAGGTGCCCCTCTCAGAGTAAAAAGCGTCCTTTCAATGTCCTCGAGTGTATCTCCCGCGAATCATTCAGCCAGAGGCGCTCCTTGGAAGGAAAAGGCCCATATTCAGTGTGTTTAAGTGAACCCCCTCGAATTTTTCAGCCAGAGGCGCACATTGGAAGGTAAAGGCGCCACTCCGGAAAGGCCCGAGTGCACCCCACCCTTCATTTTTGTTTCAGCTAGAGGCGCCCCCCCCCCCCCCCCCCCACTCCCCCAGAGACAAAGTTCCCCTCATGACAATTTCTGAACCCGCTCCTGCCTGAAGGAGTGTCTTTTCCTTCCGAGGGGAGCCTCTGGCAGAAAAAAAGGTAGGGGAGTCCATTCGGGCACACTGAAGAGGCGCCTTTTTCTCTCGTGTGGGGGGGGGGCGCTCTTGACGAAAATAAAAGGGGGGGGGGGGTACCCGAGCCTTCCCGGAGGGACGCCTTTTCCCGGCCGGAGGAACGGCCACCTTCCATGGGGAGGCACATGCCCCCAGTTCTCTCCCCCTTGTAATTGCTCCTGACTCCTGCACTTGTAAGCCAGCAGCTGGCCGCATTCAAGCTATCAGTTTTATCTTTCTTCCGGAAAAGACAGACCTCTAGCCGACGCAGACGGACTGTGCGTTTCGGGGGGCTGGAATCCAAGAAGACAGCATCAAGTTCGACCTGCTGGTGGCAAGCCAGGAGTGTCGATGTGTCGATCACCACGCAGGTGCGGATATTATTAAGGCCCTGACGCCCAGGTTGATGGCCCTTATTGACGCCTGGAGGCGTAGGTTGGCGCAATCGCGAGCGGCCCTTCTGGAAGCCCTCGATTCCCGGCAGCAGCTCGGAGACCACCAACCGTTCCAGTTGCTCCTGCGCATGCACTCCGAACTGGGTACAGCAGGAGATGCCCCACACGACCGTGAGCTGTTGAAGACTATGTCTTCAACGACTGCCGCAGGCAGCTTGGGCAACATTATCGCTGTTGTCAGAGGAAGCTCCGCTGGGCCAACTGGCCACCGCAGCTGACAGATTCTCGGAAGTCTCGGCTTCAGGTCTGGTGTCAATAATGGCGGCTGGGTACTCAGCAGCGCAGACGGTGCCGGTCGGCGCAGTGTCTCCGGACACCCGTACGCTGGTCACACTACAGGGTATAGTCGCGACGTTAATGGTGCCGGTCAGTCACCTGGAAACCGTCCTGAGTGACAGGTCACCAGAGTGAACGGGCGGACGTCACTATTACCAGGGCCTTCGGCGGGGCCATCGGCGCTCCCGCTCCGATCGCATCCCGCAGTTGCATGCTTTTCGCTGCATGCCCATTTCCATTTCATATTTGGGTGGGGGGGAGTCAAAGTCACCATTGGAGGGGCCAAATTGAACATGGGGGAGGGGCGGCTGGTGAGGAGATATTATTATAGGTCAATTTATAATCTGGCGTCTGGCACTGGAAAACGGCTAAAAGGAACGATACGTCGTTGCTTGCATCGCCAGGTTCCATGCACCGGCTACACTTTTCCCATTGACCATCGGCACCTACCGTGTGCCAGTGGTCAGCCATCGCGACGAGGGTGACAGATGTCGTGACCCGTAAAACAGGCTCTGCTTTGCACCCCATCAACGTCCCCGTCAGGCCCCGTCTTGGATGAAATGTGGTATGCACGCATTGCCCTAACCGTTGTGGTTCTTACCGTTCATTTATATTTTCCACATCGAATTTTTTTTCCTACAATCAAAGCTGCCCTGAAACGTAACCAAACACCATTTTCGGCCTTCTCAGTCTGCTCATTGCACTGATGAATCACCGGGTTTGCTGGAACCAACTTCATGGGTCGAAAATTATTCGCGCACGTGCTGCAGCGCCAGCCAAGCTACCGTGAGAACGATTTTTTTCGAATACCAATCAAATTTATTACATAAACACATACATACAATGGATGGTGAACCGCACAATCGTATATCCATCACAACACACACGTCAGCAAGCACCGCAAACCACGGACAATTTATCGGGCACGCTACGAAACCGGACTAGAATAGGACAGAACGCGCGGCCAGACATCACCGACCCGCGCCAAAATGCAATCGGACCAATCACAAGTGGAGGGAGCGCGCCATCTGGGCGTGGCGGCGCGGCGCTACTGCTGGCTGCCCGACTGTGGCGGGTAGCCTGCCGCTCGAACACAGCGTGGAACCGCGCCAGGTACGGCTCCAGGTCGTCCGTGCACACGTCGCTCACGGTCTCGACGCTCCTGGCGTCAAACGAGTCTAGCTGAGCGTGCAGGTTGGGTGCCGAACCGGCACAGTCCCTGACAATGTGGTCCAGCGCGTTGAGCTTGGCGTCTGCGTCGCGTGACGACTCGAAGACGACCGAGGCGGGTGACAGGGGCCTTACGGCGGGCGCCGGTCTCGGCACCGCCGGGTGCCAGATGATGGTGGGCGCTCCCGCCAGCCGGCCGGCAACCGTCCAGCCGGCACCGGCCGGCCGACCGCCCAGCCGATACGTCCCGTTGTCGTTCTGCACCTCGAGCAGCAGCGACACCGGCAGCTGCTCACGTCACGTCGCGACGGTGGCGGGCGCACCGCATCGCTGTCGCACCTTCGGTAGAAGAGCATGTATGGCGTGTCGGTTTTCGCGCCGGCGCCTCCGCTGCCACAGGCGTCCAGGTGACCGGCATCCAGCGGCGTGACGTAGGTGTCGTCGAGGCGACACCAGACTGAAGGTGTCACGTCCGAGCCGGTGGCGTCGGACGGCCGCGCCGAGAGTGGCGGGCGGGGGTCGCGCAGACTGAGGGGGTCACGTCCGGGGGGGGGGGGGGGGGGGGGGCTGCGCCACGCAGTAGTAGTGGCCGGCGTCCAGCGAGCCGCCGCAGTGAACCACCAGCGCGTACAGTCGGAACTGGACGGACGACCCGCCGTGCAACGGCACTCACAGCTGCTCCGTCAGCGCCACACGAGTCAGCACTTTGCGGCGCGCGCCAGTGCTACGCTCGAACAAGAAGCGTACTAGCGAGATGACGAGGATGTGCAGTGACTCCAGCAGTTGCAGCTGTCGGTCAGCGTCGCGCAGCCCAGCGCACTTTTCGCAGAGGTACCGGTTCTCGCCGGACAGCCGCTCCACCGCCAGATACTGCTCCAGCAGGTCAGACACTTGGAGGATTGTGCGAGGTTGAGGCGACAGAGAGGCAGGCAGGTCACGCCGTCCAGATGGCGTGACACGAAGGTGCACGTGCAGCACGTATAGGTTGTCTCTGCGCGGCCGGCAAGCAGACGTCGCACCAGAGTCGGAGATGGTGGCGGCGGCGGGTCAGTGCCACAGCCGCTACCACCTCCGACTCGTGTCCGCTGACGACCGTCTCCCAGAGATTGGGCCGGCTGAGTCAGCGGCCTTCGCTGACGCTCGTCCCCCAGAGACTGGACCGGTTGGTGTGGCGGTATCTGCTGTTGATCGTCTGTCAGAGACTGGACCAGCTCAGATAGCGGTGTCCGCTATCGACAGTCTGTGAAAAACTGAACAAGTGGGGATAGTCTCGCACCGCGTGGACAGCGGCCTCGCAGCCGAGTCTGGTTCCAACTCCAAGCTGCACCGGGCGCAGCCCATCGCCGAGGAGTGAAGTCACGTGCGATGCAGCAATGCGACTAGCGAGGCGGCGGTAAATGCTCCCGATAGCAATGGGACGGATATCCCGCTCTTCTTTCGCAGAGCGATGAGCCTGGCACCAAAGAAGGCATGGAGTGCGTATTCCGGGAGGAGCCCGTGGAGGGCGGCATTGGTTAGCGCTGTTAGAGCAACCAGTGAACTTCTACCAGCCTCCGCGGTTTCCCGCGACAATAGTTCGCGGAGGTGAGTGGCTCGGAGACCATCCAGTCCAGGGACAGAGTCTGGAGGCAGCGACATGACGGCTGAGTGCACAGATTTGTCATCCACCGTGAGAGGTTGTACGGTGTCGGCGGCAGGGGTCACGTTCGATCCAATGGAGTCGGAAGGCCGAGACGGATGCTTGTCACGCAGTGCTGCGATTACCTTCGGTGTTGGTGCAGTGAATGTGTCTGTCGATGTTAGACGGCACAAGGCGGCTGTCACGTCTCCATCAGCACACTTGGCCTGTATGCGGCGGGCCAATGAGGCGCCACTGCCTCAATCCCTCCGACACACCCCTCAGTGCTGCATGACACGGCTGTGTCGCTGGTCGTGATGCGGTCGCGCACAATCTCCCCTGCCACAACCCTCAGTGCTGCATGACACGGCTGTGTCGCTGCTCGTGATGCGGTCGCGCACAATGGTCGCCAGTCGCTTCGTTTTACCCGCTCCGGATCGAGTATCTGGTGCGCGCAACACCTTATAGGTGAAAACGAATAGGCTCCGCCAAGCAGGCGGAGTCGCATCATGTAGAGCGGTGGTAATGTTTTGTGAGAGATGTTCGGCCACGATGTGTCGTGCACCCTGGGGACATGGCGAAGCAGCGGCACCTTTGCTTGAAGCCCCGCGAGAGTAGCAGCCATGTCCACTGGTGGCGGGGAAGATGAACTTGTGGTCTCGGCATGATCTGGAGGGGCGTCAACCTGCCTGCACTGGCGACAATGCCAAGTGCCAAGCGCAAGAGCTTGGGCTCGAGTCAAGCCAACACAGGATCGGTGACTGGGTTCGGAGCATGCGGCGCACACGATAATGGTGACCTTGCGGTTGTTTTTGAGATTGCAAATTGCACCCTGAGCATCATGTTTGGAGTCTTGAGACAGTGTGCTGGAACATGAAATGGAGGCTGATCGTCTAACACTTACAGAGAAGCGCGACGAATTCTTGCTTCTGAGGCAGTTATCTAACAGTGGTGCTTGTTTGACATGATTTTAGCATTATGGCATTAATTTCCACGGACAAATACCGTTGAAAATATGTACGATACCATTGGGGTCATGTTGTTTTCGAAAACATAGAATGGACGCTTCTTGTGAGAGGCGTCAGGTTTTTTCCGCTCGAGGGGATAAATGTTGGCTTGAAAAATTTCACAAAATGTCAGGTGTTAAGTCAGATTTCCAGGAATTATATCAAAAATGATTTATTTGCCTTCGGCGTTCTTCTGCGTACTTCTCCTTATACATCGTGGAATCGCATCAATATAATTGCAACTAAATTAACTTCAGTTTGTATATACACACTTGGCCCACTAAGTTACAGAAAAGGTAAAGAACCATCGCGAACAGCGTGCACCAAAAACACATCCACCACTTACAACCGCGTATCAAAACCCTCAATGATTTTATAAGTGAATATAACCTATAGTCTATGTAGGAAAATACAGCTGTGTTATTGCGATAATGGAAATGAGGTTAGTAAAGGGCAGCGTAGATCAGATCAAATTAGGGCTGGTCAGATCATGTCAAGTCAGATCATGTTAGGTTAGGTTATGTTAGGTTTGGTAGCGTTGAGTTAGGTTGGGTTGGGTTGGGTTAGGTTAGGTTAGGTTAGTTTAGGCTAGTGCAGATTAGTTAATTTCGTGTTATCTCTGTTCAGATCAGCTTGGGGAGGGGAAGTATCCTAACGCACGGTCTCATGCTTAAACTTTGCATACTTTTACGATCAGTCGCACGTGCTGCCACGCCAGCCAAGCTACCTTGAGGATTTGCTAGGTGAATGTAACTTACGCTGTATACCGGGAATTGCAGCTGTGTTATAGAGAGCATGAAATGAAGTTTGGAAAGGGTAGGGAAGGTCAGATCAAATGAGGTTTGCTTAGATTAGGTCATGTTAGGTTAGGTTAGGTTATGCTGGGTTAGCTTAGGTTGGGTTAACTAATTTTGGGTTTCCTCGGTTCAAATTCGCTCGGGAAGAGGGTGGGTGGTAACCTGCACGGTCCCTGCACATTGAGGCATGTTTACGACTTTTAACACGCCAACATGGTTGTGGGGTTGGTGTGCATCCAGTGTTAGATGAACAAGATTGGTTCTTCCTATCTCATCCAATCCCAGGCATTGCAAAATGTAAACACAGTTTCGATGTTAGCCAAATCACTTACATATTCTACAAGAAAAAAAAATCACAGCGCCGAGCTTTGAACACTTCTTCATACTACTATATATTGAAGATTTCTTCAATATATTATTTTTCTTCTGTCTATAATCCCATTGCGTCTTATGATGGTTTCGCTGCAAGACTGCTTCAATTGCTTCTGTATGTTTATTCTGTCATTCAAGGCATATAGAACATACAATGTACTGCTTGAGCGCGGTTTGAATGTACAAATTTCTTTCAATCGTTTGTTCGTTTTTTTTTTTTTTAATTTGCGAACCGCTGATCTGTAGAAGACTAATCCGCAAACCTATTCTTGATGAGCTCTAGGTAAAAATAACTAAAATAACAACATCGAGGGTACTTAAGTAAGACATGGATGTACCAAATGGTTTCCAACAGTATTTTTCACACCATAATATTCAACAGTTATTATTAAATTGGTTCCTTACTGTAAGTTACATGAGCTATATTTGCACGTGCATAATAGCAACCATATATTTATCCCGGTGATATCCAAAATGCAAGGTGGTTAGTGACAATGCACGTGTAGCGAATGTCTCACTCGAATGTCACAAAGGCAAGCTTCTTAGTTTAACCGCAAGCACATTAGGCGAGTTCATCAGAAGGGTTTCTATTGCATTTCATTGCTCCTACAAAATCAGAGGTAAGCATCATGCACCTCAACAATGATATGGGAAGCTAATCATGGAATAAGACCGGGGTCACCCAGAAACCAAAAGAGGTGCACACAAACATCATGACTGCCCATTATAACCAAGCTGATAGAAACGTAAGTATAGATCCTTGATCGCTTTCTTCAGTGCTTGCAGCCGTTGACTGTTTAGTAGGAGTGCGGCTTCGGGCATATCGACTATTTGTGGTAGTCTAGTCCCACACCCAGACTTTGCTATTACTATTTGCGCGTATAGCTGAAAAATCCTCTGCGGAACGAGCACTGGAATTTACGACATATAATGGAAACTGTGGAAAAGTTGGTTACAAAGTTTTCAAAACGGTGTGAATCGAGGACATGGTATTATAGCAACCAAGATTAGCGTTGGAGTAGGATTTTTTTCCGGCAAGGCTACTGTTATGCCTTCATCACCGGTGTTGCACAAGCATGTCAATGTATTGAGAAAGGTGATTGAATGCTCAGGAATTCGTGCACATCACCAAGAGTCTATACATAGGTAGTCGTAGGCATTATATGAGTATATCTCCCCTTTTTACTTTAAAATGAATGAATTGTTACCTTTCAACAGAAGCGTGTACTTAAAATATGCAATCCAGACCAACTGAATCCGTGCCATGAAAGACATTCTGCTGAAAATGTTGTTAATGTTAATGTTGATATTGAAAGTGCTGTAATATCCGGTTGTTCACCAGATAATCTTAGGGGCGATGCGAATCGTAAATCAGTCGTATTAATTACTCAAGGAGGGACACAGTATCTGGTTCTCCTTTTGAAAACGATAAATATATTTGCAGTCGTCTGCACAAGCTTTAATTTCGCGGTTCTCTCATATTGTAAAGTAGAGCAAAATTTCGAAGGCCCTTTTAGTCTTCCCCATATACCTTTAGCACCGTCGTACGACGTGCTTATGTTGGATTCCAGTTAACGCAATTGCCCAGTCTCCAATTGTTGAATCACAGCTGCATCTGCGCGGTTAGACAACGTCAGAACAGCATCCGTGACGAGAGATGATACGCTTATTGAAACTTGCACTCAGTACTGGAACTTGTGTAGCAATCGCGCAGTGCCTTTCTGCTTGTCCAAAAGGCGTGGTGCAGTGGTGTGTGCAGTGATAGGTGCAGCAGTACGCTGTCGAAAGGACGCGATTCAGTGGTGTATGCAGTAGTACGCTGTCCAAAGGACGCGATGCAGTGGCGTGAGCAGTGATATGTACAATAGTACGCTACCCAGTCAATACGAAAGATCCACATCAAGTGTGAATTTTTTTTCTTTCGAATAATCTATGAATAAGGCTTCGTGTGATTTTTCTCAAACGTTTCCTTTTCATTTGACGAACTGAAAAAAGCGTTACCAGCTGGATTAGCAAACAAAAAAGTATATTCAATGAAAAAAGGAAACAAGCCTCAACTAAGTAAACGTCTGTTGCTTTGGGCGAAGAATTAAGGTGGTGAATATACGTCTTTATTTCTTTCCATACCATAGCAATAATACAAATGACAATATAATATGGGAGGGCAGTTTTACCTTCAATTTTGCGAGTGAAAGCACACTTTAGGGGCGATGAATGAAATTAATGGTATGCTCCTGTACCTTTAGTGTAAGTTCGTTTTCGTAGATAATGCAGGGTTTCAAGTACTTTTTTGTCCTGGCTAAATGAAGGTGGACACAGCTTTTTCTTTGCTTTTTATCATGATAATGGGAGGAGAAGGTGGTTTCAATACATACCAGTTGCAACATCAACTTGCATAATTGCAACACCAAAAGTAAGTGTACCTTATTGGGGAAAGGCCGTGAACTCTGTCAGCGTGCATAAGAGCTGGTTTGGTTGCATCATCATTGTCCCTCAGCTACGTCAGTTTGCTCCATCACCTGCTACACATGAAATCGGAACAACATGCTACCTACTACTGTTGTCGATGCGTCCTAAAGCTCAAATAACTACCTACTACTGTAGTCCTGGGCTCAAATAGCTAACTACTTTATACTGTCGTCGATGCGTCCTAAAGCTCACGCAAATGATCAATTCTGGTCGAAGCGCCCTAAAACACAAATAACTAGCGCGTCCTAAAGCTCAAATAACTAATTATATGCTACTGTCGTCGATGCGTCCTTAAGCTGAACTAACTAACCACTTACTACTGACCTGTGCCATTGTTGACACATTCGTGGTGTTTGCATGTCCTCAGCTATACCATGCCATCCATTCGGACGTGGTGGGAGAACTGTTGCACCCGCCGCGGGCGCCGTCCACGCCAGACTCAATCAAGAAGTTCCGACGTGCCCACTACCCGGACCCGGGCACCCGCAGCTTCCACTGGGGCATCGCTTGCGATCCCAGCGACAAGCCCAACCAAATCCACGGCACCAAGTTCGGCACCAGGACTCTGGTACTGGCTCCATGTTTCGTGTGTTGGTAATGGTGCATAGCTGGACAGCATATGCAAGGTAATTTTCTGCCGGTGGTATTTGAGAGATATTGGCTGGTATTATGAAATGCGTGGTTGACAGTCATGTCGTGGATTACACACATGCGATCATAAGCACATTGCAAATGGTTTCCCCGTCCATAGCGTAAACATTTGCATCTCCAATAAACATTGGATTACCTGTTGTTCGTGGCCCTGCACACATAGGTTTCGAGACACGTTCGTCTCGCTCGTGTATCATCGGAATATATTATCTATCCGAATTTGCATCACTGACGATAGTACATGTCATTAATTAAGTGCTGGTGTGTTGGAACCGTTCAAAGGGTGGCATGGCAAGAGCCATTTTCAGCGCTTCCAGCCATGCCAACTCCATGCCAACTCTCATGCCAACTCCCATGCTCAACCAGAAAGTCGACAAGGCCTTGTGAAAATCACTAGGCCGCTAAATGCTTTCTTTTGTTTTTATAGAACTTTTAGAGCCACGCGGTTTGTTCGGTACTCAGTGAATCTTAATTCTTGATTGCACAAAAGAAATTCGGAGCTGATAAAAATAGCTTTAGTTATGTTGTAATTAATCCTAGAACTGGAAGAGTATACTGCAGTAGTTGGTCTCGGCTCCTTAGACGGGTCAGACGATGCAGAAGTACGCCGGAACCTGCATGCAGGCAGGGGTGGCGGATTACAGGTCAGTGAATACAACATGTCGGAGATTCGGGTATCGACAAATTTAGCCGGGCAGCGCACCGAATGCATTTCGGATACTGTGCCGCCGTGCACAGAGCCGTGCATTAAGCACAAGAGCGTGGCTCAGAACCGTGCAAATCTACTGACGTCTATCTCATTTGTGCTCAGAATGTGCCTCGTTTGCGGGCCAGGTGAGAACCAAGCCTTTCAGTTCACGTGAAGCGCTAATGCAAACTGTGATAACAAATGCTTGACAATGATACCTTTGAGTCGGCGAGGATAAAATGAGCAGTTTGTTCGAATTCAGCCATCACTATTACCTGGAATGCATTTTATTATCGGAAGACACCACTTGGGGCTAATGGAGGTGCACGGCCTCAGGTGAACCCGTCAAGGTCACCAGTGAGACGACATGGTCCTTAGTTGGCATCTAGTTTTTAGTCAAGACATACATCTTTGAACATCAAAGGACAATATTCTTGGCACAATTACTGCGGCGAAAGCGGAGAAACTACGGTTTCGATAACAATGCACTAGACCCAGAGGCGCAGCTAGGCTTTTTCCTAAGGAGGGGCCCGGCCCATCCCTCACAAAATGTCCGGCTACTGAGAAAGCTTTCCGCGCGCATTACGGACAGAAAATGTTTATTTTGGCATGATGCAGATCCCAAAATTTATGTTCGATTTAGTGCCATTTGTTGGATAAGGGTGGAGCGTGGCCGGACCTCTGGGCCTTCTTGGTTGCATCTCTGTTCAGATCTGTCTCCATAGATGACGTTATTGCTTGCCATGCGTTATAGCCGGACCAAACTTACGTAACAAAATATCCGTAAATGTTGCAGTATCGGATATCCAAGCGACAGCGTGCTGCCAAGGGCAGTTTTTGTGGTTGCGACAAAGCCACTCCGGACGGAATGTGCCAGTCTCGAATGATGGGGATTAACCAAACATTGCGTAATGTTTTGCATGGGAGTTGATAACGGAAATCCAATTGCATGACAATTAATTGCACGAACTCAAATATTACATGCTAGTGCCAGTGATTTCGAAGGCAAAGCCATGCATAGTTATTGTTCATCTAATTACAGCCGAAGTAAATAACCGGGAAGGTGCCTCGCTGTGTTTTAAGACACCCTCACAATGTACGCGGGTACAAACAAACGCACCCGTGATGTAGGTACTTCATATTTTCACCCACAAATGTGCATGCCATTTTCCACTGATGTTTTGAAGTCCTGTGACACGGTCGATACTTGATGCTCGTCGTCGTCGGTGACCGGTGATGGCCGGTGGTGACCGACGGTGACCGACGGTGACCCACGGTGACCGACAGTGACCGGCGGTGACCGGCAGTGACCGGCAGTGACCGGCAGTGACCGGCTGTCGTGTCGGCAGGCACCGGACGTGGTGAACCCGCCAGTGCCGGCGCGCTGCCACCGACTGCTGGCCGCAGCCCGCCAGCTCTCCTACGACTCCAACATGCGCCACCCGGTGGGCTCGCTGCCGCTGCGCCAGACCTCCATTCCGCCTCATCTGGCCGCCACCGGAACAACGTTCGGCACGCCGACCAAGTATGGTGAGTCGGGACAGGCCTGTGAGGTAGGTCGGTAAGCCGTGACAGGACTGTAAGGTGGGTCAGTGAGCTGGGACATACCTATGAGGTGGGTCGGTGAGCTGGGACATACCTATGAGGTGGGTCGGTGAGCTGGGGCAGGCTTGTGAGGTGGGTCGGTGAACCGGGACAGGCCTGTAAGGTGGGTCGGTGAGCCGGGACAGGCCTGTGAGGTGGGTCAGTGAGCCGGGACAGGCCTGTGAGGTGGGTCAGTGAGCCGGGACAAGACTGTAAGGTGGGTCGGTGAGCCGTGACAGGCCTGTAAGGTGGGTCGGTGAACCGGGACAGGCCTGTAAGGTGGGTCGGTGAGCCGGGACAGGCCTGTAAGGTGGGTCGGTGAGCCGGGACAGGCCTGTAAGGTGGGTCGGTGAACCGGGACAGGCCTGTAAGGTGGGTCGGTGAGCCGGGACAGGCCTGTGAGGTGGGTCAGTGAGCCGGGACAGGCCTGTGAGGTGGGTCGGTGATCCAGGACAGGCCTGTGAGGTGGGTTGGTGAGCCGGGACAGGCCTGTAAGGTGGGTCGGTGAACCGGGACAGGCCTGTAAGGTGGGTCGGTGAGCCGGGACAGGCCTGTGAGGTGGGTCAGTGAGCCGGGACAAGACTGTAAGGTGGGTCGGTGATCCAGGACAGGCCTGTTGATGTACAGTGAGCTAGCTGCATTATCACTCTTCATTTTGAAAGTCATGTCGTGATAATAGTCTTGCTCACCAAGACATTTATCGTTCCATTTTTCAACTTTACTCGTGCATGTTATATTATCGATTTCCTTCGATCTCAAGATTGGCTCCGACGTCTTGACCTGTTGCCTTCCACTCTATCCAAACCCATTTAACGGAATACTGATGTAACATCACCCCGTCAAATATTTGAGAAGTCTACTTTGGCCGTGCCTTCTTGCCGCCTGAACCATACCCATGCTATAATTCAGGCCCAGGTAAAGATGGCTGGCTTTACTTCTCTTTTTAACAATCCAATTTGGTGAATGAATCGCATCCGAAATCACTTCAGCTCTGCACGCGTGCTTGAAAGCGCGTGACTGTATGTAAGTACAAACACCGGAGGTCCGACGCCTACGTCTGACGCACGGAGATTCGACTGCACCGCGCCTTCAACGCTTCCCTTCGCCTGTCGAGCATCCCCTCAGGCGCCTGACGCCGGTGTGTTGTGTGTATGCTGTTGCTGGAAATGGCATTTGGCGGCCAACACCAGCTGCACCATCTCCAACAGGCGACACGGTTGCTCAGTGTGTCAGTCCGTTCCGGACAGCCGCCGAGTTCCAGGCGCAGTGGTGCAAGGGCACCGACCTCTACAGACGCTCACACCTGCAGTACACCCCCGGCGAGAAGATTCGACGCTGGTGAGTTACCCCTCAGCCACGGCGAGTCACCGGGGTGGTCACAGTCAGCCCATCAGCCATGTCGAGTCACCGGGGTGGTCACAGTCAGCCCATCAACCATGTCGAGTCACCGGGGTGGTCACAGTCACCCCTCAGCCACGGCGAGTCACCGGGGTGGTCACAGTCAGCCCATCAGCCATGTCGAGTCACCGGGGTGGTCAGTCAGCCCATCAGCCATGTCGAGTCACCGGGGTGGTCACAGTCAGCCCATCAACCATGTCGAGTCACCGGGGTGGTCGCAGTCACCTCTCAGCCACGGCGAGTCACCGGGGTGGTCACAGTCACCTCTCAGCCACGGCGAGTCACCGGGGTGGTCACAGTCAGCCCATCAGCCATGTCGAGTCACCGGGGTGGTCACAGTCACCTCTCAGCCACGGCGAGTCACCGGGGTGGTCACAGTCAGCCCATCAGCCATGTCGAGTCACCGGGGTGGTCACAGTCACCTCTCAGCCACGGCGAGTCACCGGGGTGGTCAGTCAGCCCATCAGCCACCTAACTTTGGACTAGTTTAACATTGACCCTATGTGTGTTGCATGGAAAGAATTGGCTTCAATGTGGGTCTTTCCCCTCCTCCACTCCACCAGCCCAACTTTGAGACAGTTCCCGTGCCACTGGAACCGACTGCTTGATCTCACCGCCCTGGCGCTACCTTCCACGCCAAACCTGTTGGCCACCTCGTGTTGAGTCAGTCGTGTTCTCAGATCAAGTCCGTGTTCGTGTCATTATGTGTCCGTCCTGTGTCAGTCCTGTCTTCAGTCGTGACAGCCCGTGGCAGTCCCATGGCAGTCCGTCGGTTCGTGTCCGTCCGTGTCAGTCCTGTGCCGGTCCTGTGTTAACTAGATATTTTAAGCATTCAGTCCGCGACAAAATAGGAACATCAATCATTTTGTGCTGATGATCAAGTTAGTGATAGTCGTTTGTACGTATAGCTTCGAGTAAAAATAACTTTTATGGGCAGGTTTATAGTCGTTGATGTCAACGGCTCCTGCTAATGACGATATGGCATGATATCTAAGATTGTTTTCTGCCCACAACGGTGCATCTTATGTATATTTGACTAAGATGAATGTCGACACCCGGCCACTAGCAACGACTCGGGCGGTGGAGACGCCGGCGATCCTTTCCTCCTCTCAACGTCCTCGAGCTGTTGCTGATCACTCTCCCCTCACCCTGCCAGCTACGGCTCCAGCTTCGACGAATCGTCAAAGTTCGGCGTGCCCACTCCACACGACGTGACCGGACGCAGGGTCAAGGAGTGTGTCACCTGGCCCGGCCCGTGTGCCCCTCTGCCGGCCGTCGTCAGCGCGCGCGCTCAAAACTGGCGCGACATCAACCAGGCCCGCGTTGGCGAGCCTCTGGACAAGTGAGTGGCGGGCGTCCCCAGTCTTTTCTCGTCTTTGTTTGCTTGTTTATTGGGTGGTTCTCGACGCACTTTATGCACGATCACGGCTAATGGCGCCGCCCACACTTTCGCCGGTGGGCTGCGGGATTGTGAAATGTCCCGAGTGGTGCGAGTGTTGAACGCGGTACCTTCGGTACCCAGAGCTCAACACCGTAACCACTCGGCCATCACCGCCCCGCCCTTCCTCGTCACGCTGCGTGTCTTAGGTAGCTGTGTGCGCGTGTGCGTGTGTGACATTTCCGCCTGGTTGTCGACGAGGGATGCATTGCAATCGCACGATCAGCCAGCGCGTGTCGACAGCGTCTGTCGGGTGGCGGACTGTCTGCGCCGGTTATGCCTACTGGTGACGTGTGACTACAGCGCGTGCCGACAGCGTCTGTCGGGTGGCGGACTGTCTGCGCCGGTTATGCGTACCGGTGACGTGTGACTATCGTAACCGTTCACTAATGCTCCCACTGGGTCAGTGTTTCGTCGTGCTGACGATGCAGCGGCGTGGTTTGCTGTGACGACCGGCACCATGGCGCTCTGCGTCTGCCGATTTGTTCCTGGTTCATTGATGTTCATTACTTTCTGATTCTCCGATGACTGAGGTATTATGAAGACCTGAAAACGTATCGGACGAGACATTTGTGGAGCCACTCGTGTTCAATTATATGCGCATGCTCTCCGAATATTGATGGCCCATCATTGAATACGAGGATTTTTCATTTCATTCATCATCTAATGTTTCCGTGGTTTATGATCCGTGAACACTGCTACCTATGTGCTGATTACAACCGGTCGCAGTTTATGTCAGTTGTAACTTGTAAACGATAGCAAACGCTTCTCTTTCTTTGGCGGGTCATTTTTCTTGAGCGTCTATTAATTAAAGTGAGGTGCACTGAATGACTCGTTCTTGCACATTTTCATGTTGTACAAATGTGGCTCCCATGGCGTACAGAGATGCATCCGTATATAATTTAAATGGAAATTTAGTGTCTGAAAAGCCAATATCCGGAACATCTAGCACTACTACGGCTAGTACAGTAGTATCCGTTGCTATAGGGTATCAAGTGCTTGTTGAGTTTCAGGCAATCAATGGAATTTTGCATGTTCCTTTGTCATGACCATAAGAGATTTCGAATGTTTACTCAAGTTCGGTATGCACTTCGGATAGCACGAGACAATGACTGAAAAGTTGCCTACTTATCTAACAGATATAGGAGCCTTCGTTTCCTTCCATACGTTCACCTTGTCAGGATTGACTGGCAGTCCTTTATCTGAAATTGCATGCCCTAAATATGTATTTCCTGCCTCAATAATTCACGTACCGAAATTTTGAGCTTCAGCGAACAGTTTCCTTGAACCGTGTGAGGTAACGAAGAAGACTAACCTTGATGAAATAGAAATAGATTATGCCAGACCAGCTCATGCAGACGAAGATGTAGAGGTAGAAGATGGTGAAGACTGAGGGCTGCCTCTGCTGAGGTGGCGGTGGGTGACCTTCCCAGTCCTTGGCAGCATCAATGGTCCTCAAGGATAGCTTATCTCTGAGGCTGACCTTCAGTATTCCTCGCACTCATCACCAGTTTTCAAGGAGTCTCTTAGCTCTCAGGGGGCCAGATCCCTCAGGCGCCCATCTCAAAGCTCAGGAACATCCCAGCCCAGTCCTCTCTGGCTCTCAGGTGACCTATTCATCCGTCAGGAGCCCTTTCCAACTTGTATGGGCCATTCACAGCCATTAAAACTGTCTAGCTGTCAGGGGAATCCCGCAGCTCCGAGACAGGTCTCACAATTTCTAGCAAACATCGCCAGCTCTCGGAACTCTCCTTAGCTCTTGGATGGCTCTGCTCATCCCTCATTGTTCTTCCCGAGCCTCAGGAGCATCACAGTTCGTTCTGCTCTGGTTTTCATTGGACCTCCCCAGTCCTCGACAGTCTTTCAGTCTAGCAAGGACATTTTAGCTCTGAAACTGGCTCCGTATTCCTCACAACCCTCGCTTGCCCTTAGGGACTCTCTTTGGATCTCAGGGTGTTTTTTTCGTGTCATAGGGTTCCAGGTTAGGTTTTTTTCGTTCCAAGCTTATTGGGCATCCCAGTCCAGTTATCTCTGGTGTTCAGTGGCCATTTTCAATCGTCAGGGGTCCTCTCCAGCCTTTAGGGACCCTTCCCAGTCCTTGACAATCTGTCTAGCTTCAAGTGCGTTCTAGCTCTGATGCTGGCCCTCAGTATTCCTCTCACAACCATCGTTAGCCTTAGGAGGGACTCCTCGCATCAATCGCCAGCCAACATGGGATTTGTAGCCTCTCAGGTGACCTTGTTCATGCATTAGGGGCCGCTTTCAGCCTCAGAAGAATCCAAGTTCAGTCTTCTATGACTTTCACGAGATCCTAGTCATCCTACAGGGCCGTCTCCTGCTTTTGTGGGCCTATCACAGTCCTCAATAATCCTATCTAGCTCATCTCGTGGACATTTCAGATCTTAGATAGGCCCTCACTAGTTTCAAATCTTAGAGCTCCTGTTCATCCCTCAGTGACCCTTTCAAATCCAAAGGGCATCCCAGCCCTCTCTGGTCCTCAAACGCCCTGCTTATTCCTCAGTTGTTGGGGACCCATTCCAGCTGAGACTCCTCTTTCCAGCTGGCATGGGCATTCCAGCTCTCAGGCGGGCCCTCCCTTGTCTTCACGGTCCTTACCAGCCCTCGAGTTAGGCGTCTTCAAGTCTTAAGGGCCCTTTCGATACAAACTGCTATATGCGTGTAATTTTCTCCTCTGTTATACTTCTGCCCTCAGGGCAGGAACGGATGGCCTAGAGGGCCATCCATTCTGCCTGGAGGGCACATCAGACTCACTAGGGGCGGATGCTCCTTCAGTCCTTGGAAACGCCACTGTTTTTAACAGCCCGGAACCCCTTCATGGGCTTAGAGGCCCTTTTACTTAGCACAGGGAGCCTTGCATCAACCTACCCCACCTTGTGGTGGCGAGCGCTAAGCCGAGTGCCGAAAAAGAGCAGGGAGAATAGTGGATAAAATGGTGGGACAAACTGCCACAGAGAGCTATTTTACTGAAAACTGTTCGACCAACTGGCCGTTTCATTTACGAACTGTTGAACCAATAACTGTTTCACTCACGAGCTGCAGAATTGACGAGCTCACTGACGAGCTGTCGGACTGACGAGCCCACTGACGAGCTGTCGGAGTGACGAGCCCACTGACCAACTGTCGGATTGACGAGCCCATTGACGAGCTGTCGGATTGACGAGCTCACTGACGAACTGTCGGATTGACGAGCCCACTGACGAGCTGTCGGACCAACGACACCACTGACGAACTGTCGAATTGATGAGCTCACTGACGAGCTGTCGGAATGACGAGCTCACTGACTAGCTGTCGGACCAACGAACCGCCGACCCGGCGACCTCGTCGACTGACCACAGCGGGGCCGACGGCCACGGCTGACCGGCGCCCGGCCTGACCCGGCCGCTGCCCTGCGCTCGTGTCGGCCAGGTTCCAGTGCACGCGCCACCTGCCGGCTGACTTCACGCACGGCCGGCCGTTCCGGCACCAGCTGGCCAGCGCCCTGGACGTGGCCACGGCTCGCACCAGCTGCTGCCTGCCGGCCGACCAGCTGGCCAAGCTGGACCTGATCCTGGCCTCGCGGCGCCGCCTGCAGGCCGCCGACTTCACCGCCTTCATCGGCCTCGTGCGCACCATGAAGGCCATGGACCAGGTGGGCTGGGCTGACGGTCATGTGTGCCACGTGTGTGTAAACGGCGGAGGCGCGGCATAGCCTCTACAGCGCACGACACATACAGGCGTGAGGCAGGTATACCTTGATGGGCGCACAACTACAGGCATGAAACCTAGGGCGTGTAGGTGGTTAGATATCATTGGCGATGCTTGCATGCATCGTTGCTCCTTTACTTTAGCTAAAACTCGTTTACCATAGCTAAAGCTCCTTTACCATCCCTAAAGCTCGTTTACCATAGCTAAAGCTTCTTTACCATAGCTAAAGCTCCTTTACCATCCCTAAAGCTCGTTTCCCATAGCTAAAGCTTCTTTACCATAGCTTAAGCTCCTTTACCATCCCTAAAGCTCGTTTCCCATAGCTAAAGCTTCTTTGCCATAGCTAAGCTCCTTTACCATAGCTAAAGCTCCTTTACCATAGCCATCGGGTCACTTAGTTGGTCTGACGGTTACTCTTGAACATTATTAAGTAGCTTGTAGCACATGTCATTGGTGCCAGCACCATTTATTTAGGAAAATGTGCTATGAGAATAATAAGGCATGAGTAAAATTACCTTTTGAATATCAGATTTCAGACATACTTTCAGGAGTACATTTTTCACACATTATCGATATTTATATTTTGTTCATGTCTGGGGTATAAAGGAGCGGTGAATTTGAATTCAGCATCGAAAACTACCATACAAACATTTGGTTGCCACAACGTCAACTTGGATCACACCAGGCTCCCTGAGTAATGCACTCAGGCTGACCTTTGTTCTATTGCTATTACTTTGTCACGAGGTGGGGAAAATTGTAATCAACTCGTATTAAGCATTGAAAACTACACAATATGTCAATTGCCCGTAAAAAGGAGCAACATAGGAGAACCCGAGTACCTTGATCATTGACAGAGAATGACATTAAAAGGGTGCAAGCAGGGAAACACACGTACAATAAATGTGAACTCTTGCAATAAGAACATGCGATATCACTTCCCTTCCTATGAGAGGGATCAACGATGTTTCGATAATTCGTCACTTCTTTCGTCCTACAACCCACAAGCTATTTTGTGTTTTTCTTTAGATAAATGCCTGCACAGCGATGTGGGAGTTGGTTCGATATGTTCGAAACCCTATTTGTAACAGCTGGGGCATTCCACGGTAAGTCGACCAGTAAAATGACGATTTGACACCTCAATGTTTTATTTTTGACCGGAAATGAAATTATAGAGATGTCTTGGGCTCCGAATCCAGCTGTAAATGTTTGAGCTCCATCAGAGCAACAGCTTAGGAGGTATAACATCAGGCGTTTTTAGAGATCAGATTGTAAAGGTGTCTTTGATTGCTTTTGGAACTCACAAATTTCACAGCAATCTTTTAGTCGCATTATGCCTTTCATTTTATTCCATTCTGACCAAATTACCTAAAGTCACGTCACCTGCTGTGACCCCTAATAAATTGCAATTTGTTCATTTGGCCGGACTGAACAGAGGATCCGTCATTTATCTACTGAATCAAATAAAAAACACTGTTCCGGTTCAAAATATCATTTTTGCCTTTAGAACACTGTGGTCGATTTGGCTATTGTTGGTAACATCGCTGATAGCCGATTCAGGGCCGCTTCCAGGATTTTGTAGAAAGAAGGATGAGATACTGGTTCGCGTACTTTTGGGTTTATCGAGTGGGTGATGGATGTCCTCCCACCCACTACATTAGATTACACCTGAAATTTGTACTAAATATGCAGAGCAGATGCATAGCAACGTACTGAAGTTTCGACAAGTTTCGTGTCTGTGCGTCTACTCATTCGACCGCAAACTCGAGAAAAAAAACTGAGCAAGAGAGAACTCTCGAGAGCCCCCCACCCTTCGGCACGATGGGAGTAAAAATTTAAGAGGTTAAGTAGAATCTGATTTGAGAAAACTAACCACTTTCTTACTAGTAATGTTAATTTTTTCTTCTTCAAATGCCGACGCAGGCAGGATGTTGATTCAGACAGCTCTACTACTTGGAAACACGTTCTATGGTGAATATTCAGAATTCACGGTGCAAGTGCCTCATCAATTATGAAACGCTATCCTACGAATCCTATTGTAGGGAAGGAGCAGACTGAATATCAATCTTCACTAAATTCCAGCCGATTTTTTCGGCTTCGTAAATCATGAAATATTCGTAGATCGCTTGTCGGCTGCAAGCTGCAGGAAGAGAGTAGACGAGTGATATATGCACAGGGGCGTCGTTTTGAATACTTTTGGGATGGCTCAAACCACCTCAACTTTCTTTGGCCATCACAATAAGGATTTTTTTACAATCCAGATGGTTACGAGGAGGATAATAAGCATTAGAACACCAGTGCACATTGCAAACATCCGAAACATGATGACTGAACACCCCTATTTTGCTTCCCAGGTGTTTCACATGCATATATCTCGATCCTCTTGACACATTAGCATTTCGCTTGCCGTTTGAGTCCACGAATCTTATTAGCCGTGGCGCTAACGGTCGGCCATTGCCAGCTGGGCACCAAGCGGCTGCCTCTGGACGCGGTGCTGGCCGCCTGCTGCCAAATGCGCGTGCCTCTGTCGCACGCTGAGCTGCGACACCTGGTGGAGCGGCTCGGTCTGGCCGACGGCCCACGCCAGCTGGTCATCTACCCGCTGCTGGTGGCCACGCTCAACTGGAAGGACCGGCTCACCGTCGGACACCTGGACTGTGAGTCTGTCGGGGAGCCGGCACCTGGACTGTGGGTCTGCCAGGGACCCGGCACCTGGACTGTGAGACTGTCAGGGACCCGATACCTAGGCTGTGAGTCTGTCAGGGATCCGGCATCCGGACTGTGAGTATGTCAGGGATCAGGCACCTGGGCTGTGAGCATGTCAGGGATCAAGCACCTGGACTGTGAGTCTACCAGGGACATGGAATCTGGACTGTGGGTCTGTAGGGGACCCGACAACTGGACTGTGAGTCTGTCAGGGACCAGACAACTGGACAGCGAACGTCATGTCACGTGATGCCAAGAGGTCGCTCGTTATTTCTCGTCGACGCACGGCTACCATATCAAGCCGACGGGCATACTATCACGCAGACTGGCATGGGATATCACACATATTTCCACCAAATTTAAGCGCCTTTCACAGAGCACACACCACGTAGAAAGCGCATGAGCTGCACATGTGTCCAACCACAAGAAGCTAGCACGTGGTACAGCAGCCCACCCAGAATGCGTCGCCATCCGTTGCAGTGTTGAAGAAGCAGTGCGGGCCGGCGTCCGAGTGGCAGGCTCAGACCACCAGCATGTGCCAGCTGAAGCCGCCGCCCACGCCTTACGAAGTTGATCGTAAACACGGGATGGCGCCCGGCGAGCCGCCCCAAGTGGACGCGGGTCCACGCCGTGACCGAGTGGTGGACGTGGTGCGGCCTACCCCCTTCATCAGCTGTGGACTTCGAGAGACGGAGCTCACTCAGGTTGGTGGCCTCAGGCGGACTGCGGCCACAATAGCAGGCAGAGGCGCAACCAAGGGTGTCTTATCCCCTAGCACTTAGAAATGTATTTGATCAATCGATACCTTTTGATATTTCCATAACGCAAAACCGTTCATCTCCAGCGCGCTTTGCGCGCCGAAAGCTTTCTCTATTTCGCCGCATTTATTTTCGTCGGGTTCCCTTAGGAAAATCCTGGCTGCGCCACTGATAACAAGTCTGGTCGCAAGGCATTCGTGGCTCTTTATCGCTCGTCGGTTAAATAATATGAGGGAAGCAGGTTAAGGCACGCATGATTCATCTTGTGAAGCATGTAGCATGTAGCTAAGCAAGCATATATTGGCTATCTGAACTTGCAAACAAAATCTTGCGAACCATCGGTTTAGGAACAGTCGGACAACACATCGGTTTAGGGATCAGTTTAAAGCTCCCAGGACAGTGACCCGCCTCGGAGATGTCTTTTCATGCATGCTAGGGTATAATGTTAGAATATTCTGGAGTTGGCAATGCAGCCACCAAGCCTGTATTATTGATTGTAACACCCATAAATCATGAGCCAGAACACTTCGTGGAGCGCGTCAGCACAACGTAAACAAATCAGAAAGATAATGTATCTGAGTGTAAACAAGCTAGTGTCTCTGGGGAGCCAGCAGCTGGGGCGACAAAGAAAGTGAGCTGCTGCCGAGGCGTGGTCCACTCACTAACCCTCCACACTTGCAGCCACGCGGCAAGCCGTTCCTGATGGAGCTGCTCTGCGGCATGGGTGTGTGCGACTACCAGCAGTTCGAGACGCTGTACGCCGCCGCCAAACACAGCCACCCGCCCGACCCCAGCGTGCTCGACATGCTCGACGTGGCCAACAAGAGCTGCTGCGAGCGCGTGGAGGCGCCTGTGGAGCCGCAGCCGCCCCCGGAGGCCGACGGCAGGCTCTGTTCCCGCGGAATGGAGGAGGTCAAGGCCGTCGTCGAGAGCAAAACGTGCCGCGGAATTGATCAAATCGCTATTATACCGCCATCTCTCGGTGGTGAGAAGAAGCTTAGGTTCGAAGAGTCTGCACTGGAGGCTTGTGGAAAACAGCTGCCGCAAGGCGACCCTGCCTGCCAGACGGACTTCCAAGAGCCGTACCAAGAGCGGGAGAAACAGCCCTGTTCGCACTCCACCACGTCCTGCCAGTGTTTTGAGCAGCCGCCGGCCCCCGCCACCCACCAAATGGCATGTTCCACAGACCCGCCGTGTCCACCTGACCAGCAGGAGGCGCGGCAGGAAGACAGACAGACGTGTCCACAGGCCCCCCACCAGCCTAGGCTCCACTACAGCCAGGCGGGCCAGTGTCAGTAGTGCGCTGACAGGCTCCTCACCAGCCCAGGCTCCACCACAGCCAGCGTCGGCAGCGGACGAATACGACACACCGGCGGCACTTTGTACTCCAGATGGGATATATTTACAATGGAAGGCCACTTTCAGGTCACTGTTACAAGACCTGCACCATCAGGTCAGACAACGCACTACAAACAGGGTCAGATGATCAGGTCAAACAAATCTGTCGGTCACGCCCGCCGGGCACACAATCGAAGACCAGTCGCGTGTAAAACACGCCACTTCCGAGCCTCACTCGCGTGAGCCAAAAATCGGGGCATGCATGTGGCCCCACGCAAGTTCAGCTCGCAAACACACCTCGCTCCCGAAGCCGACGGCGGCTGCAGACTGCCGGAGGCCCGGGCATCAGGTCCAACAACAGCGGCGGCGGTGGCGGCGTCCGGCCGCATTCACCACAAAATTTACCACAACGCCAACAGAGCGAATAAAATTTCCAGGTGATAACAGTGGTGCCTTGCGCGCGCGGGCGGACCGAGTATTCAGTTGGTGTGTGGGTGTGTCCGACTGCCCGGTGGGGCGTCGGCCCGCCAGGATCACAGTTAGTAGCCGGCCGGCGACGCGCGCTCACTCAGTCGCTCCTCGTATAAATGCAGCTCTGGCGCAGTGTCTCTGACCCGCCAGGCACCTCCTCTCCACCCCTACCAGTATCACATTCGCACCAAAAAACGGCGCCGGCGGCGGCGGTGGCGGCGACGTCCGACGTCCGACGCGACGCGACACTGGGCGCCGCCGCCCGCCGGCTATGGCAACAAGCCACCGGGACCCGTACTGGGCGCCGACCGTCCCGTCGGCGCGTGCGCGGCGCCGATCTTGGGTCCAGTGGGCGCCGCTGCCCCGCTAAGGCACGCACCGTGCGGGCGGCCAGGCGCGCCGCCCACACGCCCATGGCACTGGCGGACGGCACGAGACGGCCGACGCACACCGACTAGGACGGCTGGCCGGGCGGCGGCGGCGCCGGCGGCTCGTGGCCCAGCACCGTGTAGATGTCGTCCACCCGACTGAGCGTCTCCAGCAGCGGCACCCGGTCCAGCAGCTCGGTATCACTCATGTCGTCGAACCACGACTTGCAGGCGACCTGCGCCACAGAGCACAATCAGCTGCGGCGGTGTACAAGCAGTGCTTCATTGTTTACACAATTCAGTCAGAAATACCGGGCACATTTCAGAACACTGCACGAACAACAGCGTTTTGCTCTCGTTGGAAATCAATATTAATATGTAAAAGTCATTGAAGGTCAATCAAGTAAAAATAAGTAATGTATTTTATCAAGTCAATGAAATAAGTACATATTTGGGCAGAAAACTAGAAGTATCCAACACTAGTAGGAAAATATTACCTGTATTATACATATATTATATTATAAATATTATAAATATTACTTTTACCCATCCAAAATTACTTTTGTAAGTATAATTATAATTATAATTACAAAATCCTCACTGTAGCATGGCCCATCCAAACTGATCTTTAGCCCCATTCAATTTACAAAACGGTACAAATCAAAGAAAATAGCTGCGAGACTTGAACAACCAAATTCAGTGATGTTAGTCAAATTTATATGAAATTTAGTGATAAGTTGCTGATAGAATCTCAAGCACGGTCATCAATATCACTGAACTTAAAATTGCAGCTAAAGCTGATGAGCCTTGAGCCAATGTCCTCCCAAAAGCTTCCCTCGGGCCCGCTGCTCGACAGTGATGCCCTTCTGAGCCCACCGGACCCACATGTGCGGCCGGGCACCTCAGCTGGCAGCTGCGCTCACCAACACACTGGCCGTTGTCGGCCGACAGCGAGCCACAGACAGGACGGGATCGGAGCCGGGCCGGCTGGCGTCGGCAGACGGGGGCAGGATGGCAGTCGGAGCCGGGCCGGCTGGCGTCGGCAGACGGGGGCAGGATGGTGGCAGTCGGAGCCGGGCCGGCTGGCGTCGGCAGACGGGGGCAGGATGGCAGTCGGAGCCGGGCCGGCTGGCGTCGGCAGACGGGGGCAGGATGGCAGTCGGAGCCGGGCCGGCTGGCGTCGGCAGACGGGGGCAGGATGGCAGTCGGAGCCGGGCCGGCTGGCGTCGGCAGACGGGGGCAGGATGGCAGTCGGAGCCGGGCCGGCTGGCGTCGGCAGACGGGGGCAGGATGGCAGTCGGAGCCGGGCCGGCTGGCGTCGGCAGACGGGGGCAGGATGGCAGTCGGAGCCGGCCGGCTGGCGTCGGCAGACGGGGGCAGGATGGCAGT
Source organism: Ashinkailepas kermadecensis (assembly GCA_034440615.1). Classification (NCBI taxonomy): domain Eukaryota; kingdom Metazoa; phylum Arthropoda; class Thecostraca; family Neolepadidae; genus Ashinkailepas; species Ashinkailepas kermadecensis. The sequence goes on from JAOTOM010004825.1 coordinate 36,118, forward strand.
CGGAGCCGGGCCGGCTGGCGTCGGCAGACGGGGGCAGGATGGCAGTCGGAGCCGGGCCGGCTGGCGTCGGCAGACGGGGGCAGGATGGCAGTCGGAGCCGGCCGGCTGGCGTCGGCAGACGGGGGCAGGATGGCAGTCGGAGCCGGCCGGTGGCGGACAGCGGCAGGACGCAGGTGCTGGAACAGGGCCGGTCAGTGATCGGCACCGCGCACGGCCGGCGAGTTCAACTGCACCGCCACCCAAGCGTGGCTGGACACTCATGTTCAACACAACGCACACAGCATAGAGGAAGGTGCGCACCGAGAAGCCAGTTATTAGCTGACGTCATTTGCGCTTTAGGACGCACCGACCATGCTATAGTACGAACCACGTGCCCGCCGAGGAAAAAAATGCAGAGTGAAACGCAGTCGGTGTGACACGGTACAACTGGGTGTGTCGTGACGAACGTCCCGCAAATGTCGCGTTGGTCGAACGTCTAACGTTGCCGAGAGAGTGGACATTGAGCCGACTTGACTTCGGCCATGCTATATCAGGCTGCAGCGTACCGCATTGTCGGGGTGGAAGATGTAGGAGGCGGGCGAGTTGTCGACGATGACAACTCGGCGCAGGTCGCGGCCCAGCCGCTCCAGGTCCTTCACGTAGTTCCCGCGGTAGAACACGCAAGATTCGCGGAACAGCCGCGACCGAAACACTCCCCACTTGTCCAGCAGGTCAGCCACAGGGTCAGCATACTGTCCGGGTCACGCCAGGTCAGCCACAAACAGAGCACAGCCGAGGTCAGATCAGGTCAGCTGCACGGTCAGCATATTGTCATAAGTCGGATCAGATACATGTTCAGCAAACTGCCCATATTAGGTCAAGTCAGCATATTGTAGTGGTGAGGCCAACCCTGTGCTAGCGCGAAGAAAATGTTTGGTTTAAATAAGATCCCCGTCATGTCACCGCATTGCAAAAATGAGAAAAAAGAATAAATTAACAACTTCGCCAAAACATTACATTTAATGTTAAGTAATATTCCCTGAAGGCATGGCGGAAGCACATCTTAGATTAGGTTCAAAATCAGCACAGCAAAGTTGACTATTTAACTGGATATTTATGTCCCCCAAATTTCCACTTGCTCGTACAACGAACATACCAGAACATCATCCTGATAAATCGTTACAACAGAAAGGTTGGTGGGAGTGGGAACACCAGGTTCAGAGTCGGACAACCAGGGGTTGCCATTTGCCACATCAACAAAATGTACCATTTCTCTGGGGACATATTGCACTAGTTGCATCACGCACTTCGTTCATACACCCAATCAGGAAATGCTAGTTGGTTTCGAGAAAAAAAAATCAGCACATACGACTCATGACACGCCAAAGTTAAATGGGTGGGCTTTTGTCTCCTCGATCAGATCGTCTGTTTCCGTACACACCCTGATCTGACAAGTCTACTCCACTCGCTCACCGCGCAGTTTGTCCCTGCCAACACCATAGCTAGACGAGTCCATTTTGCCCACTTGGGCGAACAGTTATCTCGTCTACGCTCTGTCCAGATACAAACATACCACCTGCTTGATGAGGCCGCTGGGAGGCTGTCCACACGCCGGCTGCGCGAGTCCATAACATGTGCCTGATCGCACTGTTGGCCGCCGGGCACGCCCGTCGTCGGACGAGTTCATTACACTAGCCCGATCGCCGGCCGGCAGACACCGTACCTTGATGAGGCCGCTGGGAGGCTGTCAACACGCCGGCTGCGCGAGTCCATAACATGTGCCTGATCGCACTGTTGGCCGCCGGGCACGCCCGTCGTCGGACGAGTTCATTACACTAGCCCGATCGCCGGCCGGCAGACACCGTACCTTGATGAGGCCGCTGGGAGGCTGTCCACACGCGGCGCGGGTCATGACTGTGCCTGATCGCACTGTTGGCCGCCGGGCACGCCCGTCGTCGGACGGTTCTTCACTAGCCCGATCGCCGGCCGGCAGACACCGTACCTTGATGAGGCCGCTGGGAGGCTGTCCACACGCCGGCTGCGCGAGTCCATAACATGTGCCTGATCGCACTGTTGGCCGCCGGGCACGCCCGTCGTCGGACGAGTTCATTACACTAGCCCGATCGCCGGCCGGCAGACACCGTACCTTGATGAGGCCGCTGGGAGGCTGTCCACGCCGGCTGCGCGAGTCCATAACATGTGCCTGATCGCACCGTTGGCCGCCGGGCACGCCCGTCGTCGGACGAGTTCATTACACTAGCCCGATCGCCGGCCGGCAGACACCGTACCTTGATGAGGCCGCTGGGAGGCTGTCACACGCCGGCTGCGCGAGTCCATAACATGTGCCTGATCGCACTGTTGGCCGCCGGGCACGCCCGTCGTCGGACGAGTTCATTACACTGGCCCGATCGCCGGCCGGCGACACCGTACCTTGATGAGGCCGCTGGGAGGCTGTCAACACGCCGGCTGCGCGAGTCCATAACATGTGCCTGATCGCACTGTTGGCCGCCGGGCACGCCCGTCGTCGGACGAGTTCATTACACTAGCCCGATCGCCGGCCGGCAGACACCGTACCTTGATGGGCCGCTGGGAGGCTGTCCCACGCCGGCTGCGCGAGTCCTGACATGTGCCTGATCGCACTGTTGGCCGCCGGGCACGCCCGTCGTCGGACGAGTTCATTACACTAGCCCGATCGCCGGCCGGCAGACACCGTACCTTGATGAGGCCGCTGGGAGGCTGTCCACACGCCGGCTGCGCGAGTCCATAACATGTGCCTGATCGCACTGTTGGCCGCCGGGCACGCCCGTCGTCGGACGAGTTCATTACACTAGCCCGATCGCCGGCCGGCAGACACCGTACCTTGATGAGGCCGCTGGGAGGCTGTCCACACGCCGGCTGCGCGAGTCCATAACATGTGCCTGATCGCACTGTTGGCCGCCGGGCACGCCCGTCGTCGGACGAGTTCATTACACTAGCCCGATCGCCGGCCGGCAGACACCGTACCTTGATGAGGCCGCTGGGAGGCTGTCTACACGCCGGCTGCGCGAGTCCATAACATGTGCCTGATCGCACTGTTGGCCGCCGGGCACGCCCGTCGTCGGACGAGTTCATTACACTAGCCCGATCGCCGGCCGGCAGACACCGTACCTTGGTGAGGCTGGCAGTGAACAGAACGATGAGGCCGCTGGGAGGCTGTCTACACGCCGGCTGCGCGAGTCCATAACATGTGCCTGATCGCACTGTTGGCCGCCGGGCACGCCCGTCGTCGGACGAGTTCATTACACTGGCCCGATCGCCGGCCGGCAGACGCCGTACCTTGGCGAGGCTGGCAGTGAACAGAACGCACTCGAACATGTCGCCGATCTTGTGCAGGAAGTCGTCGACGTGCGGTCGCTTCAGCACGTACACCTGGTGCACGGTGCCGTCGATCTCCACCGGTACGATGAAGTCAGCGTTGTTGATGGGCTGCAAGCAGTGCACGTGCTCAGAGCCAATGGTCAATGGACCCGAGTGAGCCTTGATTTGGGTCCGGTTCCAACCCCGTTCGCCCTGTCCCGCACTTGGGCTTAAGTTGGAGATTTAGCTTGCTTCACGCTTGCTTCAAGCCTCTAGCCTGACTAGCTGAGAGGTCCCTGGCATGAGTCGTTTGTTGTGCAGTTGTTTATTAGGGCTTAGGTGCGCGTCGACTATCAAGACCATTTTGCGCCTATATTGTAAAAGCCTAATCACTGTCACGTCACTAGCCGATCGCAATCGGATCTGCAATCGTGGAACAGTTGCACAGTGCCTGGACCGTACCCATCCAACAGTGAGGTTTACAACTCCGCACCCGACTCAGCCACTTTTCGCATATAGCCACACCTAGATACATATATAAAATATATATATAAATACACCTAGATAATACTATACCTATATGCTAACACAAATATAATATAATACCTAGATAAAACCGTGCACCATCGAGTGGTAGCCTCCCCGAGTCTGCCTCTCCCTGGAGTAGTAGGTCGCAATGGCGAACGGTCACGTCGTGCCAGGGAGCATCGGCGTTGCCAGCTTTTTCAGTCTCACCTTGAATGAGCTATGGACGAGCGTCTCGTCCAGGTCGACCACCAGGCACACCTTTCCCATGTCCTGGTGTCGCACGGGCGGCAGCAGGAAGCCGGGCGGCGGCTGTCCGGGCGGCGCCGCCGCGTGGCCATTCTCCTCGGGCACCGGCGTCGGCGACGGCGAGCGCGAGTCGCGACCGCGACCGAGGCAACACAGCAGGGAGCGCAGCAAGCTGCGGGGTTTGCTGACCCGCGCGTCGGGCAGCTGCTGGCCTGCCGACAGCACACGGCTCAGACACGGCTCCCCCTCCACACACTGGGCTGCTGGCCTGCCGACAGCACACGGCTCAGACACGGCTCTCCCACACACACTGGGCTGCTGGCCTGCCGACAGCCTCTCCCACACCGCCCCCCCCACCAACCCCCCCCCCCCCACCCCAAACCCCCCACACCCCCCCCCCCCCCCCCAACACCCCACCCCCACAACCCCCCTCTCCCCCCCCACAGCACACAGCTTAGACACAGCTCTCCCCTCCACACACACACACACACTGGGCTGCTGGCCTGCCGACAGCACACAGCTTAGACACAGCTCCCCCCCCCCACACACACTGGGCTGCTGGCCTGCCGACAGCACACGGCTCAGACACGGCTCTCCCACACACACACACACACACACTGGGCTGCTGGCCTGCTGACAGTACATGGCTCATATGCGGCCGTCCCACACACATGCACACTGGGCGAATCATGAACGAATAATATTCAGTGGTTTGCAGGGACAATTGCGTCAAATGGCGCTCCTGACACGCCACGGACGCACAGGTCAGGCTGTTGTAAAAATGCTGACTACAAATTGTTTGCTTGATTTACCCAAAACCATTTGGGGGGCAAAACTCGAAATGTTTGTCACCTAGTGTATGGTGATTTCTGCAATGCATATCAAGGATGCATCCGTCTGAAATTTGTGAACATCTAGTGTGTGAGAACTCAGTGTGCATAGATCAATTTGTTTTTATTTCATTACTGAAGCAACAAGCAGTGCAAATGTGGCCTAATAAAACGGTATTGTTCACATGATAATCCACATTGATCACAAAGGAAGAAGCAGGCTCAATCTGAGCTTTATCTTCAATTTGAACAAAGCCACCTACACCCACACCCAAAAAACTTTGATGACATGCCTTTTATATTCACACAGTTCTTAAAATGTTGTTTACTCAACTTATATTTGTCAGGTTTTTCCAACTAATACTTTTCATGTTGTGCACTGAGCACCTCTGGAGTCTGGACTTAGTTTATGTTTCCATGCACTTCTCAGGTCTCAAGAATGATAAATCTGTTGAGTCTACTAAGCCTGAGAAAATGTCCATTTCCCATCACTGTATTCATTTCATCATACCCTGGCAGGCTTAGCCCCTAAACCTACTGGATCAAATCCCAAGAAATGTTTGATGGCATGATGGTTGGTTATTTGGGCTTAGGGGCGCATCGACTGCGTTGGTCATACAGCACCCATGATGGCATGATGGCATAGAGTTTGTAGTGGAGGCTGAATCCCAATTTAAATATAATGCCTGACCAGACATGAATTAGAACAAACTGTCCCAATGTCTCCATCAAAAGTATGGCGATGGATTAAAACTATTGTACATTCAAGACACGTTTTTGATGTTGACATGGTAAAATTGTTATTTTCATGTAGCAAAGCTTGCATGACATAACCATCAACCTAGTGGTAAATGGCATATATTATATGCCTACAGGGCTTGAAAAAAAAAAAAAAAAAAAAAAAACAGGCTGTTGGCAAATTTTTGGCATCCAGAACATTAGCCTATCCAGAAAATTGTCCTCTTATTCTTCTCTTTTGGAGGTTGGTTGGTTGGTTGGTTATTGGTTTTACGACACGTCGACCGTTGAGTCATGTAGCGTCGCCAATCTCTCACGCCGATTGGTCGCGGGCGAAGGGTAGCGACAGGTGAGACTCGAACCCACAACCTTTCGATTGTGAGACGAGCATCTTACCCCTGGACCACTCGTCCCCTCTTTTGGAGGTTGATTGGAGCTGTTTGACAATGTACTGCTCTGTAATCAAGTGCTCAAGATTTGATGTAAGGTGCAAACTGAGATTCTGACATCACAGGTTGGAGGAAAAACATAGTTAGTTCGTTATTAGGGTTTTAGGGTGCATCAACTGCATTGGTTATACAGCATACAGGAGGAAAAAAATAATTTCCACATTAAATCACCCACTAATTTCCCTCTGCTCTTCCAGGATTGCAAAGCATAAATCCAACCATGTATGCCTCTCACTCTTGCCCTCTTTCCTACACCTTCGCTTGTCTAACCTGAATTGATGTCCTAATGTGATGTCCTAAATAGTAGAGCATCATTCAGATTGACATTATGAAACCAATTTGCTAGCTATATAAATGCTATCTAAATAGAAAACATCACAATCATATCACCACTTAATCACTTTTCCTGTGTGAACACATCTCTAATGCCACAAGCTTCTTACCATATTTCAAACTTCCTAGTCCACTGATAGGCCTAAGGGCTTTCAATGCACCCTTTTTAGCATCACAATATCAATTTCCAAATAAGGGATCGATGCCTGTACACACAAAATTGCAAGTGCTATTACACATAGGACAACTATGAGTTTCATAACTTTCCTGCATTCATATTGAACACTTCTATGGATGCAGTCTGTAACATGTGGCAATGTTTCATGAGGACAACCAGCCTGGGGAAAATCAGAACCAAAATATGTACTGTGGGCAAAATCTGCACCTGGTAAATCATGCTGGTTGATTCATGGGTTCAGGCATAACAGACATATGCTCCAATGGCCATGCTGCATCACTCCAAAATGCATCTTTTTGTGGAAGGTGCTCATGCTAAACTCAAGTGCACCACCCAAGGCCTATTGAGTCAGGTTGGAAGATGGCATCAGCTGCTGTGGTGTCATTTAGTCACATATGTGATGTGTGATGATTGTGACCAATAGCAGTTTGTTATCCATGTGTGCATCAATTCAGCTGATCACAGTGCAGTACTTTTGTGACAATAGATAAATAGCTTTAGCAAAAGCAGCTTCTAAATCCATTGAAGAGTCCCTGCATTTGCTTCAGTCACATTAACAGGTCAAAAATAATATAGATACACATAGTGCAATGCCAGCCAAGTTCCCATGGGAGGGATTTTGCATACCACTATAAATACAGCTGTGTTATATCAAGTTGCATTCCACAAAGGCTATTTTTTCCATAGCCATAGCAATTCTACACTGTAATTGGTAACTTGGCACACACACATAAAAAAACTGATATTGATTACAATTGTGGCAGCTGATTGCTATATAGTCCAGGCCTGTGCAACACCTTTCAATTTTCCATCCAGCTTTTGTGACTATGAATTGCTGTCATTTTTAGTTTATGGACATTCCATGCCCACTGATAAAATAACATAATTCACCTTATCAACATTGATCATAAAGGAAGAAACAGGTTCAATCGGAGGTTTACCTTATATTTATCATAAAGTCATCAAGTCTTAGTGTTTAGACTTAATAAGAGCCATAAGGGCCCATCCAGTTAGGTCTGGAAATGGAAGATACCATAAGCCTAGTAAAAAGACCTACCCCAACCATCACCACAACCTATAGAAACCAACCATGAACATTCCACACACCTATCAATGCCTATCTACCCTAGCTATCCAGCCCTATTCCCTTGCTCCCTCTTAACACATGTGGATTGAATGCCTTACCAATAATTTTCAAACTGCATCCATGCCTGCTTAAAGGGGTCTGTGCCTTGCACACTTACTCAGCATAATCTTCATTCTATCCATCAGAAATTAGAACTCAAAAACAAAATTTTCCTGTCTAAAAAAATTGTCCACCCTACTTTTAAATACATTCAATGAGGAACTCCCCACATCAGCAGGCAGCCTATTCCATTGATCAACAACCCTTTTACTGAAGACCTGTTGTTGCTTAACTGTCCTACACCTCAACTTGTCTAACCTGAATTGATGATCCCTATGTGATACTCTAAACTGAAGAGCATCATTCAAATTGACCTGATCTAGCCCTTTAACAATTATGTACATTTCAATCATGTCTCCCCTTAATCTCCTTTACTTGAGTGAGTACATATCTAATGCCACAAGCCTTTCTCCATATTATAAGGTACTTATTCCACTGATGAGTCTAGTTGCTTTGTGCTGCACTCTTTCTAACATACCTATGTCTTTGTCTAGGTAGGGCATCATGCTTGTACAGAATATTCCAAGTGGGGTTGCACATATGCTAAGTACAGTATTTTTTCATGAAGAAGAAGAACCTTGGGTTCTTTTACAATGTATTCAACAGCTAGGTCATATAGCATAGCCAACCTGTCATGCCAATTGGTTGTGGGTGGACTCAGTAAACACCATCAGCAGTGAGATTCAAGCCCACAATCTTGTTATCAAGTCTGACGTTCTACCAACTGAGCTACTGTGGCCCCCAGTATTTTTTCATGCTTTCTTACTCTTACATCTCACAATTCTATTAATGAGTCCCAGCATTCTGAGTGCCCTGTTCCTAGCTGAGATACATTGTTTTTCTGCTTTAAGGTCTTTTGAAACCAACACACCTAAGTCTCTTTCCTGTTCAACATCATCCAGTTCCCTCCCTCCTATTGTATATCTGAAAGCCTCACCTCCAGACCCCAGATGCATAACCTTACACTTATCATAGTTGAAAGACATATGCCATTGGTCAGCCCACTGTTTTAGGTCCTCCAAGTCTAGTTGAATATTACTAGATTGATTTGCCACTCCTACTGTTTGCCACTCCTACCAGCTAGATGTCATCAGCGAATTTGAGCACTCTATTACTCAGCCCTACCTCAATGTTATTCACAAAGATGATAAAGAGAAGTGGCCCTAGAACAGTGATACTCCACTCGGAACATCCTTTCAATGATTTACATCCATTTAACACTGCCCTTTGTTTCCTTCCTCTCAACCATGCTTCAATCCAACCTAGAACTTTTCCAACAATCCCATGTTGCTGTAGTTGATGAATTAGCCTCCCATGTGGAACTTTATCAAAACCTTTGCTAAAGTCCAAGTACACAACATCCATCCCATTTTGGTTGTCTACTTCCTTAGTGGCATACTCCATATACTCCAATAGGTTAGTTAAACAAGACCTTCTACATTTAAATTCATGTTGAGTATCTCTTAAAAGGTTGTGCCTATCAAGATGAATCTGAACATTGTTTACCAAGATTTTCTAGTGCCTTCCAAACTATTGAGGTCAAACTGACTGGCCTGTAGTTTCCTACACACTTCATACTTCCCTTTTTGAAAATTGGTACTGTAATTGCATTATCACCTTGTGCTGAAGCTAGCAAAAGCTTGGTTAAATTCTGTATACATTATGTATATCTGGCCTCCATTATCAACTTCCCTAGTTACATATTCCATGAATTTCAGGTTAGATAAGCAAGATCTCCCAGATTAAATCCCATATTGATTGATTGATTATTTGGGCTTAAGGGCATGCCAACTACACTGTCCCTTGGCAGCCATCCATATTGATAGTTATTGGTTTTACGACACGTTGACAGTTGTCATATAGCATCGCCAATCTCTCATGCCGATTGGTCGCGGGCACAGAGTAGCGACAGGTGAGCCATCTATATTGAGGATCCCTTACAAAACCATGCATAACAAGATTGGTGAACATTCTCTCCCAGACCAAAATCCATGTTGAGTATCCCTCAAAAGGCTATGCCCAACAAGATGCACCTGAACATTCTCCTTCACAAGTTTTCTAACACTAAACCAGTAAGGTTAAGCTAACTTGCCTCTAGCTTCCCATATTGCCTCCTTCAGAATTGATGTTATGCCTATTTGTTGTGACAACCTGAATTTGCTGAATGTGAAATTTATGCAATGAAGCTCGTTATTTCAAGTGAACACGCATTAAAATATTGTTTACAACACATACGCATATTGTAAACATACACATGACGCGCCATGAACGCCGCAGCCAAGTTAAAACACTTTCACGTAATAATTACCATTATCTGGAGGCACAGTCAAGGTGTCACCTTCCCTGCTCACTTGGGTGATCATAGATCCAGGCTCCATTTCTATATTGCTTTATCATACACGCATTATTAGCCGTCTATCCCCAGCCCAGCCCCGCCACAAGCAAAGATGGCGTCTTCCTCTAGTCCGTTTACAAGTAAATGTTTTGCAGTCTCGGCAGCCTTGTTTGTAAGCATGTTCAAAAGCTATTGCTTCCAAGAATAGCACCAATTTTCCCTTAGTTTTTACAAAATACCATGAATAATCCCGCATTGAATAAATTATGGATACTTATTTATTAGCATTACTCAAACGACCTAGCGTACTTGGCTCTTATTTTTTATATTCCACCCAAGCCGCAGGGTTGGTCCATCAGCGCTCACGACGCTGCCGTCAACTCTTGCTTACGGTAGGATTGGCCTAGTCATTTGAACTCGGCGAATGGGAAGAAAGCAGTGTTGCTAGATCGCTGGCGCGATTGGCGGCGAAAGAGTAACTGCAGTCGGCAGCTGTCGTGGCGCGCCCGGCACGCCCATTATTTATGCTGGCGAAGAAAACAACACGGGGTTGAAAATGGGGGAGAGTGATATTCAGATGGGTGCTGGACCACATGGGTCATTTGCGCCGCTTTTAAAGCGAGCGTGTTTTTGCAAGCAAAGCTAAGGCAAATGTACATTTACGGGAGTTCCACGTTATCGTGTCGGGGAAAGTGAGATTGGTTCAGCATCCAGGTACGGTGAGCCACCCCCAGTATCTCACCTCTTATAGCGTCATGCATAGCAACTTATAAGCCACCTGCCGACACTTCGACGGAAGTCTCCACTTTTGGCTGGACGGGGGGCCGGGAGCGGTGGATATCTGCTGAGTATTGGACAGAAATGTGTTTTGTAAGGTCTGAAGTAATTTTTCCTTGACTTGGAAATGTTTTTCTTTTCCTTAATTGGTAGCAAGTAGGTTTCGGATCACAGCATACAATTGTAGGCATGTGTTTGTCTTGATATCCACCCAAGCCACTGGCGTGGGTTGATCAGATGTGCAGTAATGTTTTATTTGAAATAATGTGAATATTGGGCTAGTTGAGCAATAGCCACAGCGGAAAGATGAGCCGTGGATGAGCCTTGATCTATTAATGTTTTGCATGTTCCTAATATTTGTATCATGAAACATGACATAAATTGGAAGGAAAGTGTTGTTCAGCCTATTGGCGTTGATCAGATTATCATGTTATTAGTTATGTTGTAGTACTACAAGATAAATAGGCGGTGAAAATCTAGGTCGAAGTGTATTACGTGGTATTTTCTGATAGCTTTCATGTTTTCCACCAGCACACGTGAGGGGACAAACCGCAACCATAAAAAACCTGCAACACTAAAAGTAACACTCCCCAGTAGTTGTCACAGGATTTGCTTATGTAAATATGGCTTGTGGTCAACTTACCTCACCGCTAGGATCAACTTTCACACGTCTGAGGTAAGTTGAGACAAGGGCGAAACGTCCGAACAATTCAAAATGGTAAATAACGCTGATTTATAATTGTTTGCGACCACTTTTTATGCGGCCCAAATGATCCCATTTCAGAATGTGGCCACAAATAATCAATCTGTCACCACATGAGCTCAAGGCCCCTAAAGTAAAACCTGACTCAATTTACCTCGACTTCCATTTTACTCCTCCGCAAGATAATTTGTGGTTGGGGTGGGGGAGGGATGACGAGAAAGTTGATTTTGCCAGAGTGCCGGCACGAGCCTACACTCGTCGAAGAGCACCGAGGGGTCCTTACCGTGCGGACAGGGAGGTAATTGAACACACCGCCTATCACGCAGGCCGCCGCGTGTCAGTTGTTAGTAGTGGGTTAGTAGGAGCGGGCTTTCGTGCAGGGCTGTCAGTGAGGTTAGAACGGTGTTTGGAAATTCGGCTCATCTACGTCCTCTATACATCTGGGTAGCCGTGTTACATTATGAATTGCAAGGCAAATCGGCTCATCTACGTCCGATTGCCCCTTTTGGTAGTCGTTTTACGTTATTTTAAGTTTTAAAGGAAGTCAGCTCATCTACGTCCGACGGGACCGCTCCGCAGCCATTTATTTCAATTGGGAAAGCGATTCGGCCCATGTACGTCCGATGCCATTCGAGGATGGCTGCTTACGTTATTCCTGGGAGTGTATTGCGGGCATGCATTGCGTGTTGAAGTCAGTGTTAGTGGTGTGGTGTCTGCAATGTTCCTGCTAGCTTTGTGGCCTACAAATATCCAAATAGCAATTGAGGAGTTCTGCGTGTTTGTACCCAGAAGCGATGTGTAGCTCTTCCTACGGAACTCCGGAAAACACTGAGCCGGTGAGTCCATCGGTATATTGAATTTCAGGTCTTGAGACCACTCCCGGCCACGGCGCTCCTTAACACTCCCGGGCGACGGCCCGCAATGGTCAAGGCCAAAGTTACCACCAGGAAGCAAGTCTAATGCAAATATAGCAGTCGTAATAGACAGTGCTTCAGCGGAGGAGATGGAAAGATTATCCCGTATACGCTTGGAAAGCCCAAGACCTGGTCCAGTGATGCCGATGCCTACTTTTACCTCGTGTTTCGACCCATCCGTGAGTACGAGTGTTTTGTGATTGTTGTTATCGGCGAATTTGTGGAAAGTGCCAATAATTTACTCCGATGTGATAGCCAATTTCTTTCCCGACAGCAGGCACTCGACCTTTGGTTGACTCAGTGTCCAGAATGACCTGGTGGGCGGTCGAGCTGCATTGGTTGGCATTGTTAGGTTAAGACCTGAGATAGCCTTGGCAACTTGAACGCTAAATGGTGGCGGTTTGCGCCCAAATCTGCCCTTGTCATATCTGTCAGGCGTTGAGCATCGCTGTGCCGGGTGATTTTTTTTAAATGGATTCGATTTTAATGTGGTAACGGCTCAGCTGTTGTGTCCTCCTGAAGTGGAGTGGGGGCGTGTTTGAGTTTACTAGGAGACTGACTGTCAGCCTGTAGCTGAGGGCTCCTGTGGCTGCTCGGATGCAGTTGTTTTGGATGATTTCTAACTTTTTCCTCTTGTTTTGTGAAATGGTAGCAAAGATGATGCTTGTGTATTGTAGGATGGGTAGTATGATTGATTTGTAGAGTCGTAGCAGTATTTTCCTGTTCCTGCCCCAGTCTGTGCCTACAAGTGCACAAAGTACGTTGACGAGCTTCGCGCATCTCTTCGAGATGGCAGTGATATGTGTGTTCAAACTAAGTTTTTGTCCAAGTTTACTCCCAAGAACTTGAAGCTTTTCACCTGTTCGATTGCTTTGCCGTCGATTTTAGACAAAGTTGTGTGTGGGAGTGGGGGGTGGGGACGACTATATATGACTGTGGCCGACCTTTTCTGCGGACATGGTGAAGCCCCACGTTTTGCACCACTTTGCGATGTGGTCTAGAGCTGTTTGAGTGTTTTGTTCAGCCTTTAGCAACCATTGTGCTGTTGTCCAAATGTCTATGTCGTCCGCGAAAAGTGAACATTGAAGTGGCGTGTTGGTGTGATCAGGAAGTATGTCGTTAATCATGATAAGGAAGAGGCTCGATGAGTGCACGCTCCTCTGTGCCAGGCCTTGATCCTGAGGTGTGGTGCTTGATGTGACGCTACCGTATCTGACCTAAGGGTCCTGTCTCCGAGGAAGTTGAGAATGAGGCGTGCCATGTGTCCACGTAGGCCTATTTTGTTGAGTTTGTGTGTCAGTGCGGACTTGTGTACACGGACGAATGCGGCAGTGATGTCTAAGTAGGCAGCTGTTGTGCGTTTGTTTGTTTGTTTATTTGTTTATTGGGTGGTTCACGACGCACTTTATGCACAATCACGACTAATAGCACTGCCCACACTGTTTGGCGGGATTGGGAAATGTTAGAACGGTGCAAGTGTTGAACCTGGAACCTTGGTATCCAGAGCTCAACACTTTAACTACTCGGCCATCCTCGCCCCTTGTTGTGCGTTTGATGCGTAGACCACTTGATGTCATGCACTAGTCTAATGAGATCGTCTGTGGTTGATTTTTGACGCTGGACACCGAAAATCGTCGAGCAGTTTGTTGCATTCTAGAAAGTGTCGCAATCGTGTGTTGATCATGCGCTTGACCAGCCTACTAGCGCAGCTAGTATCTAAGTGAGATAGGCATATACCATTTTGGGATGGAAAGATCTTTGTGCGGCTGTGGTAATGGAATGACTACATTTTCCCGCCAAGTAGCAGGAGAGGTGTCGCTTTGGTACACATCGTTAATGGCCGCTAGGAAGCACGTTATATAATTTTTGCTGAAATGTTTGAAAAACTAACGAATGTCGTCCGGCCCAGCCGACGTGTTTCCACACTTGCTGAGGGCAAGGTGTAATTCGTGCGTAGTGAACGATTGGTTGTAAACTTATGTGTTATTAGAGTAAAAATTGCTTTGGCGGTAAAGGCGTCTAGAGCGATTACTATCACTGGCGGATCCAGGGTGGGGCCATTCCGGCCATGCCCCCCCCACCCCCGAAGCGCTTAAAAATGGGGAGGGGGATAGTGTCTTTTGCCCCCCCCCCCCGAAACCAACAAAAGTAAACTAAATTAATATGCAGTAACCTTTGCCGAGGTTAAAAAATTGCGTCTGGATGATAGAATCTCCAATTTTAAATGTTTTTTTTTTCAAATTGTTTGGAAGCCAATATGGTAGCATAATAGATTCTGACACACATCGAGGGTTCCATGCTGCTCAAGTTCTGCTTACAGCAAGGGTTGACAAAATCGGATCCGCCAGTGTGTACACGTGCACGAACGTTGACGTGGTATAAGACGTTGAACGTGAACGTGAACGTTATGGCAAACGAGAACAAAAATCCGGTAACTAACAAACGGTGGAGGTAGGCTGGGGCCACAACACAGGAAATTACGTTGTCATATTTGTTTTTGTAAATGGGCCCCTTTGCCAAATAGTGGTCAAAATCAGGTGCTTTTAACCAAAAATAGTGGAGGAATGGGCACCCTCCAAATCCTTTCGACCCCTCCCCTGATGCAATTCCTAGGTACGCCACTGGGGGGAGGGGTTGGGCTGACGCCGAAATCCGAAAGTCCCCCCCCCCAACCGGTGGGCTAGATCCGCCAGTGAATACTATAGTGGTGTCGTAGGTGTTGTTGCCAGATACGCTGGCGTTGTGCAGCTTAAAGTGGTCTACGACTCGTTGTGGGTCAGTAATGTGCTGTCCTTGCACCGTCAGCTGAGGAAAAGGGCCCGGCGGTGGGCGTTTCAGGTTGAAGCGCTTCAGCAAGTACCAGATTCTGCCGGTAGGAGTGAACCTATTGAATTGTGACGCAAAGCACTGCCAACAGTTTTTGCGTGCTGTTCGAATTGTGAACCGGCAGTGGTTTTGATATTGTATAGTGATAGGTGTGCTTCGCACGCGCATTTTTTGCATTATTCGTTGGCACGTCGCCGTACGGCCCTTGCCCTTTGACAGTCCGGGGTCCATCGTGACGTAGATACCTTCTCCTAGGATTATTACAAAGGCAACACAGGCATGGACCGACATCTGGACAAGTAAGTAGCATAAGGCGCCCGAATGTCTTCAACTAATTCCACCGTCTCGTTTGCGTCGCTTATGCACCAATCGAACACAAGCCGCTGACGACCTGCTGACGGCAAGAGTGGAGCTAATTTGGGCTGACGGCAACGCCGCAAGCTCTATGGAACAGCCCTGTCCAGGATATTGTAAAGAAACTATACTCTGTCAGGGACGATGCTTTGCATCTGGGTACTAATACTAAGGGTTTTGCATGTCATGCAAATTAACAGGGGGTGATGCAGGGGCACTGGGGGATGCACGCCCCCATGGAAGGTGGCGCCCCTCCGTTCGGGAAAGGGAGCCCCTCCGGAAGGCTCGAGTGCGCCCCCTCGAATTCTTCAGCCAGAGGCGCCCCTCTGAGAAGAAAAGGTGCCCCTCCAGGAAGCTCGAGTATACCCCCTTTCTCAATGAGTTTTTTTTTCAGCCGATGGCAACCCTCAGAGTAAAAAGCACCTCCGTCCGGAGAAATTGCATCCCTCCAAAACAAGTGCCCTCCCACGAGAAAAATGCTTAGACCCACCCCTGAACTCTTGCAATATGACATTCACGACAAATGTCTAGATAGGAAATAGTAGCATATCTATCCTTTTCCAGGTTTTACAAATCTCATCTTTCCATATACAACATCAGCTGAACTAAGAATACCGTATCAGTTCATGCCATCTACGTTTTACCCGCACAGACTGCGCAGCGTGCTGGGTTTTTCCCGGTCCACAGGAGTCTATCTCGTTCCTCAGATTCTTCGATGTCCACCATTGTAATGCGTATGAATAAAAGCTATACGAAAGAAAGGTGGTGTGCATTCTCAAGGCGAAAGCGACCCACTCGTCGGCTCTGACACTAGCGGGAGCCGGACGGTTGGGGGTGGCGCTGCGGGTCGACTGTCGACTGGTCGACCCGCAGCGTCCTCGTAACTGACTGCAGGGGCCCGCCTGCTCACTCGGTGAGATGGCCGCTTCTGAGCACCCGAAACTCCGCTTGCATGCATTGCATCGGACGTACATGAACCGGTATACCGTTAGTGTTCTTTGTTAATGGGTGTTGTTTGTATGCTTTGGAGGGGCAAATGCCCCCACCATGTTGGCTTTGCGTCCTCTCCTACAAAACAAAAATGTTTTTTGACATGGGACCCTATGGAGTGTGCCCCTAATCCATTTCGGCTCGGACATTGCCCTCATGTATTGTGCCCCCACCCCCACAATAATTCTGAGAAATCAACGCCCTTGCGAACACACATATTTGAGCATAAATTACTTCCATTGTTTGAACTCGTAACATAATTTATTGCCTATTATTTTTATTATTATTAACGTAATAACGTAGTAATTTATATTTACGCATAGGTTATCACAAAAGGCAGCCTACCCTGCATGCCACTCATCCTGATCCCACCTGCTCCAAACCAGCCCACTGATATAACTGCTACACCTCACCACATCCAACCAGTGTCCGACCTGACGAAAGGACCAGGGGGTATGTGCCGTCAAAGCCACAATCCGGGTCTCCTACTCCAAGGCCCTACCAACCGTCGAGCCCACGTAAACCGACCGACTCCTGCCAGCGGCCATACCTCGCGGCTGTGGCCGACCGCTCTGACATTTCCAAGGTCATCGGTCGACCGGACGGCTCGGGCGGGTCCACCGCGGCCGTCCGTGCCCAGCCTACCTGACCACCTGAACTTCAAGTATGGATTAGACATGAACCGAAAGGTGTCGACAAGCATTACATTTTCCCGCAATGACCGTTTTCCTACAATATAATTGTCGTGGTTTATTCTCCAAATGGGCCGAAATTGGGCCGAAAACCTCTTCTAGTATCATCACTCCATCTCTCATCGCGCTTCAAGAAATATGGTTTTTGCCTACCGATCAGCATAATTTCAACCTTTTCAATTATTCCCTGTACTGTCACGACGAGGTCCGAGGACCACATCACAGTAACGGTACAGCACTTTATATCAACAATGATTACACACATACACAACTTACACTTAATTCATCTTCACAAGCCGTAGCATGTGCGAGTATGTACATAACTTACGTTTCCATGGTCGGAACATAGATGTGTGTTTAATTTGATTATACCGCACGCCGACAACACACATTTTGACCCAATTATAAATCCTGAATGCACATTTCAAGAACCATTCCATTTTTTATCGGAGATTTTCACGCACCTAGTCCAGCGTGGGATAAAACGCATACACTTCCAGACACTCGGCACGTAATGTTGAACATATTTGAAACACAATTTAGTACTTCACACTGGAGAGCCAACTGTTTTTCACCTATGCCACAGCATAGAAACTGCAATAGATGTATCCACCTGCTCGCCGTCTTTGGCCAACGATTTTGACTGGCCAGCTGACTGGCGGTGTCACGTGTGGGGCGTGTACCTGTTACCGCGGGCTATTACCTTCCCGCCCTGGTGGATGCCCTTGCGATGTCTCATGTGCGCTACTGCCTCTCAGTATGTGCCAGCGTCACTCCTACCGAACTGATTCCGATACAGCGCGTAGTTAATTTTGCTCTCCGAGTCCCAACCGGAAAACGCAAATACGATCGAATCAGCTGGCAGGTAGGAATGCTGAATGCCAACCAGCTGGCCTGCTATGCTATTATAAGGCTGAATCAGGCTACTGGTAGCTCTCGCGGCGTTTCTAGAGGCGTTATATCTGGTCACTGAGTGGGGTGGCCGGGGGGATGGGATGTGCTCTGAACTTGTCAGACTTGGCTTTTTGACTACACCTCGCATCCGGATAGGCGGGGTAATATTTTGTGTTCGTTGATGAACCTTCCAACAGGATACCTCCATTCATAAACGAAGTCTTCGTGACAAAGCGAATTCAGAATTGTCCATGTTTTGGTAGTTTTCCTCCTCGGTAGCTCTGCAGTCGATGCGCCACTAAACCACAATAACTCCTCGGTAGCTCAGTTGGTTGGAGCGCTGACCTGCACTGATCTCTCCTATCCTGGCAAGATAGGTTCGAGTAGCTGCACGCCCTCGCATTTAGGCCCCGGATGGGAGGGTCAGCTGGCAACTGGCCCGATAAGGCCGGGGACGAGCTATCGGGGAGGCCGTGTCGGTGCGTTGATTGCACATTAAGCTCTTATCAAAATTATGCCGTTGAACTCGAATTCATGAATAGGATGGTGGGGCCAGGGTCCACGCAACAAGCTCTGCTTAGCAATAGGGTCCATATAGCCACCCCAGCAAGAATGCGGACCAAATTTCCATAAAAAGAATAAAATAAAGATGTCTGGACTTTAGCCAGTTGACTACAAACTGCGCTAGCCGTGCGCACCAGGGAAGAAAGTGGAGGTATCGATTAAAAGGCGTCGCTTGGTAATTCTCTCCGGGGGAGAGGGGGGGGGCAGAGGTGTCATTAAGAACCAATTCATCGGCATCACCAGGAATCTGTCTACATCCTGATGGAGGTACCGATTCAAGGCCGTTTCCTGTATTTTGTGTCTGGAAGGGCGAGGTGTCATTAGGAAGTGTTCATGAGCGGTGGAGGTGTTGATTCAAGGGAGCCATCAGATATTTATAGGGGTGGTGAATGTGCTGATTCAGGGGCGTCACCAGAAAGCTGTGTTGAAACAGTGATGGGGAGGGGAGAGGTAAATGACGTCTCTTGGTGGCCCTGCCATCGGATCTCAGCTCTGAATCTTGCTCCTATGCATTTGACGATAGCATGGCTTCAAAGGGGACCTGGCGATGACGAAGTCCGTTCTAAACGTTCGTCTGCATTTAAACCCTCTCCAAAATGAAACCTACAAATCATCAAAATCTGGATACCTAACTGGTAGAGCCACCAGCTCTAGTGATCGAACTGAACCGTCTGTCTATCATACTGTGCAGAACATTATAGTATGTAGGGGCGCAGTCAACATTCGCTAACGGTTGCCCGACGACCCAACATGTAATTAAAGCGGGACCGCCTTCTGCGCGTCCTGCTTTCTGAAAATTTCTGGTTAAAATGTAAAAAATGTTTTAAAAAATTGTTTAAAAATCTCAAAATTTTTTGTTTCATCTGGTGTAATTATGGTTGCTAAGAGGGGAGGGATGGCATTCCCATGGCTTCGCCTCTGATGTCATGGCGTATTGTATTTATTTGGCATCATGCATTCGTTCCAATGCATTTAAATACTCGTGCAAACATTGCACAAACTCTGTCACACTTGTTCACTGAATACTCCTATGTATAAATAATGAACATCGAACAGCGTGTAACATATTTATCGATGCTTCTCCATTGATAATAACTACCACACAATATAAAAGAAGACGTGTAAATTGGAATCAGAAAGCAAACTGGCAGAAAACGTAAGCTGCTCAGCTTCATTCATCTCTTATTTGTCAATTTACTCGTAAGCTCCAGTCTGGAGACCAAAAACTACACATCGAGATGACTGCAAACACTCGTCATCAGAAGCCAGAGCAGTACCAATTCAAATCAGCTGCGCCATCAGTGTTCTGTGCGGTTTGATTTCTGGCAGCGCCCACCTGATTGGTGCACGGTCACCGGCAGAGGACCGACACCGGTGGCGCGGTCACCAGCAGAGGGCCCAATGGTGACGCGGTCACCAGCAGAGGGCCGCTACTGTTGACGCGGGCAACATCGCAGACGGTGGTGCTCGATCGCAGACGGTGATGCTCGGATGTGCACCTCACGCCCTGGTCAGCTGCAGCCCGCCCGCCTGCTCGGAACGGAAGTAGCTCGGTCGCCGGTGAGCCGAGGAGATGTCCGAATATCCTCGAGTCGCGCGCCGTCCCAGGTTTCCGTCCAGCAGCACCACTCCGCCACCCGAAGGTCGCCTACCTGGTGGGAGTGCGGACCGCGAAGCACCGGGACGTGGCAGCCGGGGACCTGGCCCGGCTCGTACCTGAGCACCGGGCCCGTAGTTGTTCTTGTGGCCGGGTGTTTGACGCATCTGGTGATGATCCGGTTCTGGTCTCCGCTGCCGGGGGCCAAGCACCGAAAAACCATGTCGAGGGTTGTCTGATCCAGAAACCTTGTGCTGATCAGATATCCGATGTCCACGCATTGGTGCTCTCTGGTTATTTGGCTCCGGTCGTCTTTGCTGTCCAGGTTCTGGTCTCATTTGGTTATTAGCTCCTGGTCTCCCCTGAGGTCCACGTCCTGGTCTTCTTTCGTAATTAGCATGTGGTCTCCCCTGGAGACCGTGCTCTGGTTTCCTGTGGCGATTCATATCTTGTTCCCTCTGAGGTCCCGATCTGAACCTCCCCGGGAAACCTGGCGCGGGATGTTGCTGAAAGTTGAGCTTCAACTTTTGCTGGAAGTTCGGCTTATGCTTGCGTTGGAAGTCCAGTCCATGTTTCAGCTGATGTGAGAGCGTAGGCCGATTGTGTCGCAGAGGTTCACTCGGCCGTCCCGCCTGCTGGCCTCCGTGGCGGAGAGATTCTGCCGGTGGCTGCCGAACGACGGGTCTCGGTTGCTGCCGGAAGGGCCGAGGAGGGCGGCCTGGCCGCTGGTCTCCGCGATGGAAAGAGCCAGTCGGCCGCTGCCGAGCGGCCAGCACTGGACGCCGTTGCAGCGGCAGCGGACCGACGCGCGTGCCGGGCCGGACGGCGCTCGTCGAGTGGTGCCGCGGTCGGACGGGACTGGTGCCGCCGACCTGGCGAGTCGCTGCGTGGCCGAACTCGGCTGGTCTGGTGCGGCGACCCGGCGGCACGAACTCGACCCGTGTCGGCGGCGGCAGGACGACCTTCGCCGATGGTCGCCGGTCCGTCGTCTGTGGGGATGGCGCCTGATGCTTGACTTGCTGAGCCCTGATCCGCTCAGGGTGCTCTCTGGCTTGCGGATTCGTGACCTTTTGCAGGCGGTGTCCTCTGGGCTGGGAACCTCTGGTCTTCTGATTCCTTATCTGCTGGCTTTGAGCTTTCTGATCCTGGACCCAGTGGCCTCCAGGGGATGAGAAGTCCCCCCTGAACAGGGTGGAAGCTGACGCCTCCACAGTCGGTCCCGGTCTCCGACTTGGAGTGACTCTACCATTGCTGTCAGCGGGTGTTCGACCAGACAGCGTGACCTGATGCGAGGTCAGCCGTGTTGGCGTCTGAGACGCGGCGCCCGGTCTCACTGGTGGGCTCCGCCCACTAATCAAGGTGTGTCCACTAGTTGTACGTGGGGCGCTACCCGGCGCAAGCGGCGCCGACGCAGCGGAGGATGGCGAAGAGGAGGAAGCGGCGGGGCGACGGGCGTCGATGGCGGAATCAAGCGAGAAGTACGACAGTGCAGGCAGCGGAGTAAACCCGGTTTGAAGCTTGACTTTGGAGTGCAGCCCATGCTTCGCTGGCCTTATCCCGGAGTCCGAAGGCGATGAGGGGCGAACAACAGGATACGAGATGTGAACAGATGAGGATGAGGAATGAGCGCCTCGCGGCAGGCCACTGGTAGCCGAGGGTGGCAAGCGTGCTGCAGGTGCAGAGGGATGAACAACTGCTATCAGGGAACGAGTAGCGGTGGACGATGAACGGATGCCTGAGGGCAACGCTCGGGTGGTTGCGGTCGAAAAACGGATGGAGGGGAACCCGGGGCGGATGTTCGGGGACGGAGGACCCCCAGCTGAGGTTGAGACGACCGGGACCTGCTGTGTCGTTAGAACTGGACGGAATCGCCTCCTGGGGTAGGCGGACTGCTCCTCGGCGAGATTTGTTTGTTTGTTTGTTGTTGTTGTTGCTGTTGTTGTTGGCGAGGTTTGTTTGCCAGTCGGAAATTGATGCAGCTTCTGGGTAGGTTTTTCGGCATCTGTACGGAGACGCTTTTTGACGCGCTGGGAAGGGGTGTGTGAGGTTACCCGAACTGCGCTAACGATGAATGGTTTGCTGCTGAACCTGAAGTTTTCGTCGCTGTTTCGCAAGTCCAATTTCGGCTGCTTGTGGTGCCTAACCTCCAGTAACTCGGAAGAAGGCTTTGCGTTTTTCGCCGTCTCCCGAAGTGCGTCCACAAGCTTTTGCCCAGTTTTAGATGAGTGTAGCAATGCTCGGGAGGCCTGGGTAACCTTGCTCGAGGGGCGACGGCGAGCTCCATGTGATTGCTGCTCAGTGCCTGGCGAGCGTTCCCGCATCCCCGGACCGTGTGGCGTGTGTCGTGCTGGTACAATGGACTTGGCTGAGTTCACCGCAGTAGCACTGGTGACCGACTTCACAGGCCGCCTTATCCGTTTGGGGGGCCGCCTGGGTCTGAGCAGCCTCCGTCGCTTAGAAGAACTGGAGCGCACGGATGTCTTCACGTCTGCCGCGACATCCTGCGAGGGCGGAACACGCGTGTCACCGATCCCAGCAGTTGTCTCGGCCGCCGGACTGGTCGCGTCCGCGGCTGGCTTAGCCTGGTGGGAGGTCGACATCGCTGCGCCGGAGGCTGGCTTGGTTTGGACCCGTCTGCGGCGGGTACGTCGGCCATGCCGCCCGAGTTGTCTCGTCGGCAGCACCTTGCGCTGGTCCTGATGACGTGTGTCGAGCGGCGGCTCACTGGCAACGTCCGCCTTAGGCACGTGCCGCCTGCCTGCCTCTCCTGCAGACCCGGCTGGTGCGGCATCGGCCTGAGCGGCGTCGCTCTCGGCCGGCCGGCCGGCGCCGTGGGCGACGCCCGCCTCGGTCAGACCGTTGATGTACGCCATGTCCGCCCGGGTGGCCTGCATGATGCTGGCTCTGCCGTTGCCGGGTCTGCCCGGACGTGACCTGTGGCGGCGCAGATCGAGCCGCCACAGGTCGCGGCCGGCCGGCGGCCGGTCCGTCGACGCCGCGACCGCAGGCGCCGCGACCGCAGGCGCCGCGACCGCAGGCGCCGTGGATGGCCTCCCGGCTGTCGCTATGGTGTGAGCGGCCGGCGAGTCGGCCTCTCTCGTGATGCTGCCAGTGTCAGATTCCGGACGTTGCGAGTGCAGGGTGAGCGGCATCGATGTGTCCCACGAGCCGTCCGCTCTCTGCTGTGATGTGCTCCTGTCCTGTGTGTGCTCGCCGGCGTAGCTGAACGGCGTCCAGCACAGGAGCAGAAGCAACAGCTGGAAACGAGAATGTGAATGAGCGTTAGCCCGACATCGGCCGAAGTGCTTGGCCTGGCGCGACACAATGGAGGCCAATTGTCTTCCCTCTCCTACATCTGGTTGTCTCTAAAATCAACTTCCAGGTATTCAAGTTATAATTATAAATGAAAACTTAACCCTTACCCGTGCATAATTTCCCATCATCTCCTGTTGCGATCCCAAGCGTTTCTAAACGAAGTGCACCTGCGTCATGAAACAAAAACAAATAGGTGGACAGCGTGTTGCGCTGGACGATATCTCCCGATTAATGCCCAGTTTTTGTATTTGGAGTTGCTAGTTAATCTTCAGGCCAGCTTAAAGGTCAGATTTGCAAAAATCTAGCAATTCCGACACTTATTCGTTACCTGTGCAAAAACATAGGTATGCACTTGAGCTGTCCAGCATAATTTGTCCGCATGCTAACGATCCTCGCTATATATGCTGCATGTTATTATATCGCTATGTATTATATTACTATATATTATATGCTATGTAGTATATTGCTGTATTTTCTGCACAAGTTAAGCTTCGGAGGTCGAAATGCTGACCCGTCTCTGGTAGTTTCAGAAGCAGTGCATGAAGAGGTTATTTTTCTTAAATTCCCACCATTCCATGGGTGAAAAATAGGCGTCAAGTTCAGTTTCAGAATCCCAGTTAACTCCGGAGTGACTCATAGGACGGACAGGTCATCTGAGGCCACGTTATGTCAGTGACCTGGAGCGACCTTACAAAAGCCAGTGAACTGTGTAAACAGGTTGGCTGAGTTGTCTGTTAGCCCACTACACCCAGCATGACCTACTTTGAGGCAAGAAGTGGAATTCGTTGCCTATAGTTCGTGACATTGGCGCAAAGCGCGCTGCCTACACCTCCGCCTCCTGCTCCCAGCTTCCACAGGGATGCGCTGCACTAAAGTTTGCAAATGCAGGATTGCCCCTGCTCTCGTTGTCGGTACACGTTTCTACCTTGTGCACATTCACCTCTGTTCAATAATACAGATTGGCAAATACAAATTTGCTTAAGGTACATACAACGGTATTACCAAGCTTTCTGGATAACTATCTAACTCAATCTGGATCTCTGTGTATTTCTGGATCTGGATCTAGATCACTATGTATTTAAATAGCGAACCCCAAGGAAATTATCCATCGTGAGCTTTTAAAACATTACCTTCTTGAATAATTATACCACGAAAACCATGGCTTCGAATCGCTGGAACGCCGAGAAGTTAAATTAGCTCCGATTACTTATTTATTCTCCACATCAGATACTGTTTCAGCGTAACACTTGGCGGTGCTTAGGCAGGTTGACATAGCGATTTCAATGTCATGTAGTGCACGCTCATGAATTTAATCGATCAAGGTGTCCGAGATTGGATATTGGCAGCGAATACGTATATCAGAGTGCTGAGGCTCTAGTCATAGCTACAAAACACGAAATATGGCGACTGAAGCGCAAACTATAGCTGCCAAAGCACTATTTATAATTAATAGATCACAAACTATAACTACCAAAGCACTATCAACGACCAATAAATCACAAACTGTAGCAACCAAAGCACGACCTATGGCTAATCAATCACAAACTATAGCTACCAAAGCACGGCATATGAGTAATAAATAGCAAACTATAGCTACCAAAGCACTATCTATGCCTAATAAATCACAAATTATAGCTAGCGAAGCACGAACCATGATCACTAAGGCACAAACTACAGCTAATGAAGCATACGTATGTGCATTGTTGCTCCAGTTGTCGGCACTGAGCCATCCGTTTCGTAATTGAAGCGTCACTGGGACCGAGTGACATCATTAGTTCTTCAGAATAGAGTTGATATCGGCCTAGCGTGAACACTAGCACAAATAAATCACTGCATAATTGCGTAAGTGGAACACAGTACTGTTTTGCAACCGGAGAACACTGCCTCAATAATCATCGAGTGTCAAGCTACAAATGAAAATGAGACCTTATGAAATGGTTCATTAAAAACGTTTGCTTTCATAAGTAGCTGGAGGAGACGCGCCGAAAAATGTACGATTTTTGTTCCGGACGATTCAATGTCCAGCTAACCCAAAGAAACTTGGACGTATGCAAACAATTCCAACATATTTCGTGGTCATGGTTTCCTATCCATCCGCTGGGTATGCCACCACTCAACAAAATACCGTATCGCAGTGAAGATCGACACTTATCACTGTTGCACATTTGTCACGCATTCGTAGCGCAGGTATTGTGTTGAGCTCAGCGGGGACCGTTCGGAGAAAGCTTCTCTCGAAAAGTGAACAAAGCGGTCTTGGAGAGAAAATCGTTAATACTGTGTGTGATCACCGTTCCAAATCATAGTTTCCTACCGTTCCACTTGACTGCCAACGCGTCCGCGAACTGGTCCGTCACGGTTGGCTCGGTCGGCGCGTTGACACAGTTCGGCAGGTCCGCCACAGTTGGACCAGTATCGGCTCTGGTTGGCGGCGGCCTCAGGCGGATATGCCATCCACCGGCGGCTCCGGGTCACCGGTCCACTTCCGGCCAGCCGACACAGGCTCGGTCGTCACACCGACGCACACGACTACTCGCAAGGTCAGTCACCGTGTCCACTCAAGGGACCGCTTGCAGGATCGGTCATAGGGCAGGTCATCATATCCACTCATGGGACCGCTTGCAGGACCGGATTCACAGGGCAGTTCACCACGCCCACTCATGGGACCGCTTGCCGGACCGGTCATCAGGCAGGTCACCATATCCACTCATAGGACCGCTTGTAGGACCGGCTACAGGGCAAGTCACCACGCCCACTCATGGGACCGCTTGCCGGACCGGTGTCACAGGGCAGGTCACCACGCCCACTCATGGGATAGCTTGCAGGACCATTCGCAAGGCAGATCACCATACAAATAGATACCCACTCGTGGGATCGCTTGTGGGATTCGTCACAAGATCAGTCATCGTGCCAACTCATAGGACCGCTTGTAGGGCCAATCACAAGGTACAAGGCAGGCCCACTCACAGAATCCACGCACAGAACCCACTCACTCACAAAACCCGCTCATAACACCCACTCACAGCATCCGACATCATACCTCCTCGGTGCCAGCCTACCACGCATTCAGCCCCTGCACAGGAGCCATTCCGGCAATGGTCAGAACGTGATGGGTCGGGTTAACCCAGAGCCAACCGGTGCTGTCGCTCGGGTGCAGGTTGCGATTGAAACTCAGCCGGTTTGGCCGTGCAGGTCGCCTCCAAGCCGCTCGATTGCAGCGGACTTGTGTCTGCTGATGCAAAGCGGCAGCTTAAGCTGCTACGTCGCACGCGCTAAGTCGTTAACCTGGTGCGGCTGTGTTGTTCATTTTCGCTCGGCTCCTTTCTCGTGTGGCGCTAATATTCGGCGAGTGTGTTGGCAAAGAGTCGTTGGTGGAAAGTTAGCAGCTACTGCAGCAGCTGATGGATAATTCAAGGTGGGGCTGGACACCCCATCAGTACAATCCTTGTCGTACCTTC
Organism: Ashinkailepas kermadecensis; assembly: GCA_034440615.1. Taxonomy (NCBI): domain Eukaryota; kingdom Metazoa; phylum Arthropoda; class Thecostraca; family Neolepadidae; genus Ashinkailepas; species Ashinkailepas kermadecensis. Next base: position 63,337 of record JAOTOM010004825.1, read on the forward strand.
AGACTTTCGGCACCCACGAGCCGGATTTCTGGCTGAATCTTGAATGCTCGCTGATCTGATCTGACCTTGAGTCAATGTGCTTCGGCTGCCGACAAGATACCGTAGCGAATGCGGATTTCAGTCGTAAATTCACTGCGAAATTAGTTTAAATCACATAATTGTACTTCGAGACGTTCGGCTATATCAGAGAACACGGAAATCTCACCATCGGCGGGGTGTTGGGCAGGGGTGTTGTTTTGTATACTTTTGGGGGCGGACGTGCCCCCTCAATGTTGGCTATGCCTCCCCCAATAATTTCAACTTCTAACACGAACCGCATGAAGTGTGCCCAAGGCAGGTCCACCCCAGTCCATTTGGATCCGCCCATTGCCGTCATGTATTACGCTCCAATGTGACCGAAGCGGTCGACGTGTCGTAAAGCCAGTAACCAGCGAATTACAGTGTCGTCCTACAGCTACGATGGGCCACCCACCCCATGGCCATTGGGAGCAAGATGATAGCCGCTTGTTTACCGGATGGGTGTTGGCGGCGTCCAGGCGGGCAAGCGTACTCCAACGACACCAGGACCCACTGTCCCGGCGGCAATAGTGAGTCAGAAGTGTGGTGACATCGGCGCTGACCTTGGCCACTCGCCGGTGATGACGTCAGCGTACTCCAGCGACACCAGGACCCACTGTCCCGGCGGCAATAGTCAGTCAGAAGTGTGGTGACTTCGGCGCTGACCTTGGCCACTCGCCGGTGATGACGTCAGCGTCGGCGGGGCGTGTCATCAGCGGAATGCATGTGTGCAGGAGAGGGGAGCAGTGCCGCCCGTCTCCCGCAGGGTGTGTCGTCTTCACTCAGCATAATTGTGCGGCACAAATAGCTTGGTAGTCAGGCTGGGCGCCCTGGCACCTGAATATCCTGCATCGGTATGTTGTTTCCCACCAGACCTAGGTATGTACCATTGGCGTGTCACATAGCTTGGCAGTCAGACTGAGCGTCCTGGCACCTGAAAATCCCGCATAGGTATACTGTTTCCCACCACACATATACCTATGCTGGATATTCAGGTCCCAGTACGTCCAGCCTGACTGCCAAGCTATTTGTGACACCAATAGTACATGTTTGATGACTGCTCAGGTGACGTGACGACGTAGTCTCAGCCATTCTAGCCTGTCCTGCTCTCTCGGAAAATCACTCAGTCAAGGACTAACGTCGTGCCAAGTCGGACCTTCCTTTCTTGTCTCATTGCATCCCATGGTATTGAACGGTGTTCGGTCTGCGAGTGCCCACCTGAAGCTGAAGTTGCTGCAACTGAAGGCTATTAACACTCGCATTGCGGGGTCAGCTTCGCAGCCTGAAGCTTGTCTAAGATAACTGCTAATCCACACAAAATATCGCTTTGAAAGTTGATGCATCTTCCAACAAATAATGAGCGCACCTTGTGTAAAAGTAGAGTTCCAGCCGATCATACATAGTTACGGAGTTGGGAGAGGTCAAATTCAGGTCACGCCCTGGTCTCAACGCGTTTCTTTGACGTATATGAAAACATTCGTCATAAACTAATCCTAGAAGACATAACAAAAACTAAATATTAATGCATCAACAAATCACAAAACTAAAAACACAAAACGTTGGCTCCAAGTCGGATCACCAGGTCAAACGAAGTTTTGGAATGTGAAAACGCATTTCGTACATAGCTTTGTTTCCCATGAATATGCCTGAAAATCCGGAGCATAGGTAATGACAAATCATGTTCTTAGATACCATCCCCATTTCCAAGTCATAAAGACATAAAGACATAAAATACCAGTGCAACTATGAGCCACAAGGGCCCTTCTTGGTTGTACTTTGGACACTGAACCAGTTGCCCACCAAATCTGTCGATCAACCCTCCCTGGAATACAGAAAAACAAGCCCCCTATTCTTATAATGATTGTCTATGCCGTTTTTAAACATGTTCAGTGTGTTGTTACTGACAATGGTTCCTGGCAGCTGGTTCCAGTGTTCTACTACCCTGTTGGTGAAGAAAGACTGTCTTAACCTTGTCCAGCTGTGATTAACTTTAATTTGAATTGATGACCTCTAATTGCATCATTTCTGTTAAATTCAAACATTTCCCTGAGATATCCCTGTTCCTGACCATGAACAAATTTAAAAACCTCGATGAGATCTCCTCTCAGCCTTCTATATCTAAGTGAAAACATATTCAATTTCTTCAATCTTTCCTCATATGCCAGGTTGCCTATACCATTAACCATTTTTGTTGCCCTCTTTTGTACTCTCTCTAAAAGCCAACAATCTTTCTCATAACTAGGGGACCAAGCTTGGACACAGTATTCCAAATGTGGCCTAACATATGCACAGTAAAGCTTCCTGATGACCTCCTCACTTTTGTATGACACATTCCTCTGTATTGCCCCAAGCATTCTTAGTGCCTTCTTCCTGGCTTCTTTGGTCTGTTCTGATGCCACCAATTTGGTGTTCAAAATAACACCGAAGTCCTTCTCCTGCTGAGTCACAGATAGTACTTGGCCACCCATCAAGTATGGAGCCTTCATATGCTGCCTACCTATATGCATGACTTTGCACTTATCAAAATTAAACTTCATTTGCCATTTTTCGGACCACTTCACTAGCTCGTCTAAGTCTTTCTGCAGCAAAACCTGCTCATTGTGCCCTGTTATTGCCCTAAAGATCTTAAAATCATCCGCAAATTTCAAAACCTTACTGCTTAGGCCACATTCAATGCTATTCACATATATAATGAACAATAGTGGCCCCAGTACCGACCCCTGGGGGACTCCACTAAGAACATTTTGCCATCATGACTTTGTACCATTTAGCATCACTCTCTGCTGTCTATCTGAAAGCCACAACTCTATCCATTTTAGGGTGCTACCTGCAATACCATGGACCTGAAGCTGCATCATTAACCGTTTATGGGGTACCTTGTCAATGGCCTTACTAAAGTCAAGATATGCTACATCAACCTGATTTCCCCGATCAAATTGTTCTGTAGCAAAATTCAAAAAGTCCAAGAGATTTGTGAGACACGATCGCCCTTTTCTAAACCCATGTTGAGTATCTTGAATCAATCTGTTTCCTTCCAGAAAACTAACTATTCTATCCTTGATAATTGATTTGAGTACCTTGCAGACTAGGGATGTGAGGCTTACTGGCCTATAGTTTTCAACTTTCCCTCTTTCTCCTTTCTTGAAAATAGGAACTACATTTGCCCTTTTCCAATCTGTTGGAATTTCATTTTGTGAAACTGATCTACAAAATATTATACTAAGTGGAATTGCCACTTCCTTTTCAGCTTCCCGCAATACCCTAGCATCAATTCCATCAGGTCCTGCTGCCTTGTTTGCCTTTATTTTTCTGATATACTTGAAAAGAACATCACTATCAATGAAATCAACATCGTGTATCTGATCACCTGTCACTGAACTGTGGTTCACGGTTGGCAGATTAGTCACATCCTCCACTGTAAACACTGATTTAAACTGCTTTGCTCAGCTCCTGAACCATCTCACCATCCTCACTCAATATAGTCCCATTTACTTCCAGTGGACCAATTGTGCTTGTAACTTTACTTAGCTTGTAGAAACTAAAGAACTTTTTACTGTCCCCATTACAGTTCCTAGCCAAATCCAATTCTTTTGCTCGCTTTGCTGCTCTGATTTTCTGCTTCACAGTATCTCTAGATTTGTATACGACCTTAAATTTACGATATTTGAAGCTTCCTTAAATACTCTAAATGCATCTTTCTTAGCCTTAATTGCTTTCATCAAATCTGGTGTAAGCCATGCTGGCTTTCCTACCCTTCTTTTGCGCCTTTGCTTTTGGTGGACATGTCTAATCTGAATTTCCCTCAAGTAAGATTTGAACTTTTCCCACATTTCACAGGCATTTCAATGAAATAATTCTTCTTCCCATTTTATGGCACTTAAAGCCTCGCTCATACAGTCAAAGTCTGCCCTGTTAAAATTTGGAATCTTTGCCAAATTATCCTTGATTGTCCCTGCTACTTGTGCCTTGAATCTCACTATGTTATGGTCACTTCTTCCCAGAGTTTCTCCTACAGTCAAGTCTTGAACTAAATCACTTAAATCTTAGAAGACAATGTCCAAGAATGAGCCCTGCCTGGTTGGTTCCGTTACAAACTGGTGTAAGAACAAGTCCTCTTCAAGGCATTTCCTAAACAGTTTACATGATGGGGAGCCAACACCAACATTTTCATATCCTTTTAGATTAAAGTCACCAAGAATAAGTATTTCCTCTGAAAGTTTCTACTGATTTCCTCACAAATCACCTTATCGAGCTCCAGTTGCTGAGAATGTGGCAAGGTTCCTGATCGATACAAAGCTCCTACCCTCAGTTTATTGCTGTTGCCTTTTCCCACAGCAACATCAAGCCAAATGGACTCCACAGACACATGTTTTACCCCATCTGCTACTTTTTGAGAACTGTATAAGCTATTCACATAGAGCATTACACCACCCCCTTTCACTGCTAGACCCCTATTGCATGAAAACATATTGTATCCCTGGATCTCATAGTCCTGCAAGTTATCCCCAAAATATCCCTCACTGACCCATGCCTCAGTAATGCAAACAAAATCTGGTTTCTCCTCAGCAACATAACACTTAAACTCATCAAATTTGGATCGAATGCTCTGAGCATTAAGCATCATACACTTAGCAAAAGTTCCATAACCCTCTTTAGCTGTTTCATGTTGAGTAGCTCATGTGCATAAACGGTACATATGTACAAGCGGCGCCAGCCATGAGTGGAAGGTGGTTAGTAAAGTTAGTGTTGCAAATGATGGTGGTCTTTGTAGCTATCGAGGGATCTTGGTGGTGCCAATACAAAATGTAGGATAACATAAAATAATGCTATTCGTGGGGAAGCTCGGGTGGCTACCCCAGGAGTTGATGTCATCGCTAAAACCACAGGCTGCAGAACGGCTTGGGCGTCGCAGCACAGTGTGCCCCTTGAATCCGAAAATTTGAGGGTTGTAGTTTATCGTGTTCTAAATACAATATGTGTGTATTATTTTGCTGTTTGTGTACTATTGTGCGGGTTTCTGTAGATATTCCAAGAAGCATCCATACTGGATGCTTCTCCACCCTGTATGTCAATATATTCCCATATGCTAATATATATATATATATATATATATATATATATATATTATATATATATATATATATATATATATATATGCGAGGTAGGCAAAATAGTCGTCATAGCACAAGACACGAATAGTGCGTAAGAAGGTACCCTACCACAAATGTAGCCAAAATAGGCAAAGGCAGAACTATTCCCAAAATTCAACGTTACCGCTGCGGACTTGAATGAACTGCATCGACCCAAAAACGGCTGGCGCCACCTGATATTCAAGCTTCTCAACGCTGCTGGCTACAATAAACGTGTACGATTAAAGTACCAATACATGGCGTCAATACATGGCTTAAATGCATGACATCAATAGATGTCAATACATGGCGTCAATACTCGGTGTCAATCTTTGGGCAATGACACAGACACGATGCGCTTTCGCAAAACGAGCTGTTGGTAAAATGTACCGTAAGCTGGAGACAAAGCTGAAAATGATGAAATGCAGATTACTTTACGTGCGTTACTACTTATTTATTTGTAATTTATAGAATACATTCGGGGCAAGGATTAAAATATCTGTGTGAAGGATATTGTTTTACTGTTATATATTATAGGTACACTTGTGAAGTTATTGCTATAATATTCAGTTTTTAGCATTTCATAGGCTGAACATGACATACTATGCATATTTGCATGATAAATTGGAAGTGTAACACCACAATTCGTCACCACAAATTCCCAATGATTCCGACTGTTGATATGATGAGAACTGTTGATGGGATTGTTGACATGATGAAAACTGTTGATGTGACTGCTGATATGATGAGTACTGTTGATGTGACTGTTGAAGTGATGAGGATTGTTGATGTGGCTGTTGATATGATGAGGGAGCAAACTAAAGCGTTGGAGGAGGATACAATCTCTCAGCTAGCATTACTCACCTCAGACTAGTCTGGCACAAATAATGCGGTACAATGCTATTGATGGGCTGCAGCGGGACACACTAGCGCAAGGCTACAAATCTGGACCGTTCGGAGTACGTTTTTCATCGACTGGCGATTCACGTGCAAGAAATTGATGACGTGCTCAGCCTGGCTACAGCAGATTATGTTCCTCTTACCAAGCGAAACATCAGCATGGTGACAGTGTTTCTCGGAACAAGGCCTGGCGGCTGGGAAATACGGGAGGGGATAGAGTGCAGTGACCACGTATGCTGATAGTGATGCATGTCGTCATGCTTCGGATCGCACTCGCAATGGGTGCAATTTTGCGAGCGTCGCAGTCACGGCGTGCGCTATACGGTTGTGTGGAGCGTCGCAGTCACTGCTTGCGATATACGGTTGTGTGGAGCGTTGCAGTCACTACTTGCGATATACGGTTGTGTGGAGCATCGCAGTCACGGCTTACGATATACGGTTGTGTGGAGCGTCGCAGTCACTGCTTGCGATATACGTTTGTGTGGAGCGTTGCAGTTACTACCTGCGATATACGGTTGTGTGGAGCGTCGTAGTCACCGCTTGCGATATACGGTTGTGTGGAGCGTCGCAGTCACGTCTTGCGATATACGCTTGTGTGGAGCGTCGCAGTCACGGCTTGCTATGTGCGGTTGTAAAGAGCGTCGCAGTCACTGAGAACACTGCTACAGACCATGGCTGCTTGGCCTCAGTTCATTCCGCTCTTACGTCCCTGTGACAGGCGGATGCAGCCGGCCGGCTTCCAATCGGCTGTGGGGGGGACAAAATAGAAAATTCCGCCAATGAAAAAAAAAACATTGGATCTAGAAAGCTTGAACTGAACTTGAGATTAAAACAATATTTCCAATTCAGATGTTCTTAGTTTTCTTTGTAGCAATGAAGACAGTATCGTGCATTCACAGAAGAAACTGACTTAACTTCGACTGTAAATTGAGGACGATTAGTTTGCTCAGTCTTCATATGTTGTGTGCATATGAGGAAGAACAGGTTGATTTGATCTTAAATGTTTTCCATCACCGCCGTGCAAGTTCAGAATGCAGTCGCCACACTGGTGCAAGTTCAGGATGCAGTCGCGACATTGGTGTAAGTTCAGGATTCAGTCGCCACATTGATGCAAGTTCAGGATGCAGTCGCCACATTGGTGCAAGCAGGATCCAGTCGCCACATTGCTGCAAGTTCAGAATGCAGTCGTCACATCGGTGCAAGCTCACGGTTTGATTTGTTCATTGCAATCCTAAATGTGGAGAGGGAAATTTTGTAGTAATCGAACACGGAGAGGATATTTTTATTCGAACTTGTGACACCATAATCTCAGTTACCACTTCCCAGTATATCTTGAGCACTTAATCACGCAGAGCAGTTAATCATCAAACAGCACCATTCAACCTCCAAATCTGAAACATGGGATGATAATTTTCTGGAGAGGATGTTGTCCTGGATGACAAAAATCCAGAAAGAGCCGATTTGTGCAACCCTAGAGGCTTCGGATATCGACAATGATAAGTAATTTAGTCATGCATAACAAAGCTCATAGGTCAATGCCAGATACGGCACCATTTAATTCCATTCAGTTCAGTTTTGGCTCAAGTGCTCATGCCGGGATGGATGGATTGGAGATGATTTATGAAGTGTCACCTCCCGCTAACAAAAGGCATCTCAGGGGTGAAGTTCAAAGAAGCTGCTGGAAGGGGCCTGTACAGATAAACCTGATCAATCCAGACGTATTGAAGGGCTCCTCTCTTAGGATGTCCTCCCTTGCGATGCCATGTTCAAATCTGTAGTTGTTGGAGGAGCTCAACTCAATTATCGAGGAGTTTCGAGGACCCTCCAAAGAGATCGAGAATTACACCCGTGTTTTGTTTCATTTGAGACGTCAAACAAACTGCTGGCGTGCATCTGGAAGACAAAACAGCAAGTTCCGCTGCTGATGCACACGCAATATCCAAGCCGGCACAGTTCACCTCTTGCAGCACATGCACTTCGCAGCCTGCAAGATAACTCACCGTCCGCTCCATCGCGTAGATCACACCGTTCGGTCGCCCTGCTGACCCGACACGCCAAGGGGCACTGACATCTATCTGGAGTGTGTCTGACACTACACATATAGACCAACCGGAAAACCTGCCCCCCCCGCCTGCAACACGACCGCCGCTTTCTCTGCACCAGCGCCACCGAGACGAACCGGACCGGACCGGAAGACTGCACCACGCAAGATCGCCCACGGATTGCACTGAGCTAGGCTGGTCAGTTTCCCCTCAAGCAAAGTACCCACGTTGTCGTGTTGTGTGAGTCTGTTCGTGATAGTTCAGCAGGTGGGTTCAATATCGACCCGCTTCCAGTTCGGCTGAAGTCGTTCCGCCTCAAAAGTTTTTTTTTTGTGTAGCGAAGCGTAAAATATCTAGAAAGCTGTTCGACACCATCCGAACCCAGAAGGAAAGTAAGGCGGCATTCAAGCAACTAGCCTGCAGCCGGCTGCAAGGCGGTAGCCTCAGTTTGAGTTCACAATAGTTATTTTCGTCGTTCAATGCTATGCAAAATGCGAATAGTTATGAAACTAGATGCGCCGGCGGATCCAGTACCTCATTATTAGCTAGTTTTCCCTCAATAAAGTTCAAATTTGGATAGCTGTGCATGTAAGTGTCCTTTGAAGACCACGTTCTGTCCATGAAATGTATTTAGGATATCGGGAAATGCATTCATTTACGTAGTAAATTGAAAAGTGGATAGTTGGGAAGGTAGGTATTGCAGGGTCCGTTGTGGGAAATTTGCATTCGCGGCATATAACAAATTACAATACAACCCTCAAAATGGAAGCATTCCTTGCTTAAGACTGTCGCACATTTGAATTCAGGTTGCTCCTATTCCTTCGCTACAAAATTATACTCAATTATTTTTTTCAACAGCTAATAGTGGTTGAAGGTAAGTGAGGGAATGAGCTAAGCGCAAGTCAAATTGAACTACCACGTATTTCAAGCCGCTGAACACCAGTTTTTATTCGGAATAACTTTTCACAAATGTGTTTTCTATCAATTATATTTTGGCAACTTGTATTCGCATGATATTTTGCTGTGCAACACAAAGTGAAAGTAATTGTCGTTAACCGGTGTTCCGGTGTTGACAAAAAGTGAAGACTAAGATCCATCTAAACTTGAATTTCGCATCCGAGAAGTCAAGCTCGAAACAAAAATTATAAGCTTCCCATTTATCGGATGAAAATGACTCGCCCCATTATCACATGGACTATTTCGCGTTTGCGGCGCGAGGGCTAATGCCCTGACCAACGTAGCATGGAACATGTCCATACATGTGTATCAAAGCATCTCTCGACATATTTCCTGATTAAACAAAGACTTTTCGCATATGAATTGCCGCCTGTCATGCTTCTTTTCCTTGCCGATGTATTGCACCGGTAGTTGCACGACATTGTGCTATGGCCTTACATTGGACATAATTGAGAAGAATTAAAGCTAATTTCTACAAGAAATTTGTTCAAACAACTCACCATGTTTTTTGCGAGTTAATATTTAATTCAGCGTCTCAGCGGGACTCAGACGCGACTGAAAATGCATTTGTCTTTTCTCCTACTTTCAAGTGTCACTGATACCATCACTGGTCTAATGCAGCGAAATCACTGATCCAATCACTGGTCCGTGGAACATGCTTATCTAAGTGACACCTATAATTCGGCTGGGCCGCGGCAGAAAATAGTGCGCATGTGGCTGTACGGTATGGTGCTGTGACCTGGTAATGCGGCTAATTGAAGAGAATTAAAGCATATTTTCGCAACCCGGTCCCGTTTCCTTTCCCATTGCTTGGTCCATTCACCATCCCATTCCCTGGGCCATTCCCTATCATATTCTCCGGTCGGTTATCTATCCCATTCCCAGATCCCATCACTCTGCGTGGCCGTGTTCTCCAATTCCGCTTCCCCTGTCGCGCTACTAATATTCCTCATCTTCATAAGCACTCCAGTCGGCACCTGGTATGTACAGCACAGCTGTTTAAACATTCGTCTATGCTTGACTGGCTAAAAACACCGACCTGTCGGTGTGTTGTTGTTTATCTGGATCTCGCAGTGATCGGCATTCTCGCCCAGCAAGGCCGCACGCCCCCGCATATCCAGAGCACATCAGCTGCAGTGGCCTTCGCGCTCCCAGACACGAAGCGAACGATATCGGAACATATATGAGAGGCCTAAAACGACTACGCCACCAGAAGAACGAATAATTGGTAATGGTACCACCAATGGGTAGGGAACAATGGGTGGAACGATGGCCAAAACAATGAAGGCCAAAACAATAATGGGGCGTTCCCGGACAAATCGTGCCACATCGCGTGCCGTAGGCCATGCTATCGACGTTTTGGCCAAAAAGTAGCTAATTTTGTTCAAAATTACAATCGCTCTATCCAAAAAATCTCTTCATGAAAATAAAAAGTGACCGATCGAATTGCACATCTGATGTCTGGAATCTAGCCATAGATAACCTCTATCACTAAACTTCATAAGAATATGACACTGTGGTGTGTTAATTTGAGGGGCGCCTGGTTGATTTGTCACGTGGAAAGCACGAGAGGTAGATATGTATATGCGACAAGACTTCATTTTAATTAGGAAATATTTTAGAGATGCTTGTGATGAACATCGATAAACATGACTTGCCAATACATTAGCCCTCTCCCCGCAGGCCCGAAATGGTCAATGGGATAATCATTCTCAACCGAAACATTTGGGGCTTGAGTTTCTCTGATGGGATATTCAATTTTAGAGGGATCTTTTGTCTTCATTGCTTCTCAACATGATTCTTCTTGTACAATTTCCCCATTAAGGACTCCCATATTTATCAGAGTTCTCCAATACAATTGTTATAACAAAGATGACAACGTTAGAAGTGCATTCTGATAACATGAGTAGCTCTACATATCTTCAAGCATGCAGATGGCATCCATCTTCGAGCAGAAGACGGACATCAAGGCACGGTACGAGCCAGTGTACGAGCCGAGCCATAGCAAATGTGTTTCTTTTCTCCTATCCGCACACTGACTGCGGCCTCTTTTCACTTTCCTCACGTGACTGAGTGCAGCCGGCGGTGTGGCTTCTCTACAGGAGTGACTTCAAGTTCTTCACGTTACTGACTGATTCGCTCATATATATATATATATATATATATATATATATATATATATATATATATATATATATATATATATATATATATATATATATATATATATATATATATATATATGAGCGAATCAGTCAGTAACGTGAAAAAAAAAAAAAAAAATATATATATATATATATATATATATATATATATGTATACATATATATATATATATATATATATATATATATATATATATATATATATATATATATATATATATATATATAGAGCGTCTTTCTTCCGCTGGGCTGTGCTTGCAGGTCGAGATGTGGGGACATGTGGGGAAATGCTAATAAATAACCGTCGTCTAAGATCACGTGACGAAAATCGCGAAATGCAGCGTGGATACCAATAAAGTCAGACCTTGGCGACCGCATGTTATGTAGCGTTCGACTGAGGTATGCACGTGTTGCCCGCCAATTTGTAATGCATACCGATTTTAACATGGGAGTTCCGTAAAAGTCAGGGACCTCTTAGTCAAAACCTATTCTCATCTATGACACAGAGACGTTTTAAAAAACGCCGTGTATTCATGTACTGTAAAGGGAGAGGAATTCGACTGTGCATTTTCTTATGTTGTAGTATTTGAACTTAGTCTGCCAAATTGCATTATACATGTAATATTCCAAAATAAATGACCATATTGCGCTAGCGTAACCTTGCACACTTAAGCCAGCCTCCTTGATTACAAACACTACAGAGAGACTGCAAGCACAGCCGAAGCAGTTCATGGTATATTGGAAAAGAAAACATGGGGCGGTGGAGTTGCATAGCATCATGTTGCATGCGTGGAACCTGTTTAGTTTCGTGACACTGAGATTAAATATTTGGCATTATTTGCTGTCTTATCGAATGCGAGGGTGCTAGAGCTTCGGTAAGCTCGTGCAGCGTTCGGTATTGGTGATTACAATTCTCGCAACGTATTGCAATGCAACCTTAGTTGTTCTACCGCCCGTTGCTTCATTACAAAAGACAATCAGATATGGCAATTGTTGGCAGGGTAAAAATAGTGTCATGTGTAAATAATGTGAGGTCTTGCAATGGTTTGCAACATTGTAACATGTTGATTTAATTAGTAATGTGACACCTAATAAGCCACTCGCTCGATCGTGAGCAATGTATGCTCGATCATTATATATCCGCTAAATGGCGGCGAAGGATGAGCTTGGTGTGCATCGAGTGATATTTAATTAGCCATATGAAGTGGCAGAGGCGGTTCCAGGCAAACAAATTCGTGGGTATGAAAGCGCTGCACAGTTGCAAATGTTGTTCTGCATCTACAGTGTGTTCATTTTGTGCATAAGTGTTGACCAATGGTTCTGTAGTTAGTCAAAATGCATTGATATTTTAGTTTACTCAATCACGAGAGCGCTCCACTTGGCCACGAAGTGTTTAAGCGAGGGGGGGGCACATAGTGACCTCCCCTCCTGTGACATCTTGAAAACGAATCGGACGATTTTATCGCGGGAAATGGCGATCGATTTCTGGTGGCGTGATATGTATTTCTGTGAATGAAATTAATGATAATTTTGATAGGGACGGATACGAGAGACCAAAAAAACTGGGGAAGGCCAAACATTTTCCAGCCTTCACTGAACCTATCCTTCGTTGTGATATCTCGCACAATTCTACAGCCAATGCAACGGTATTTCTGCTCAAGTGAGAACAAATTGATTTTGAAGACAAAATAAAAGGAGCATCCATGCATACAATTCGTGTATTATTGCAGGCTGATTCCTGTTGATAACATCAACTTTTGAAAGTAATGTTGTGTCGAGCAAAAATAGTGACATCAGAGACAAGTGACGTGCTAATTGCATATTTTTACAATGGTGGAATCAGCGAATTAAACAAGGGAGGCAATTTGATGCATATAATGGCATCCATATTGTCGCACGTCTCGTGATGAATATTTCCATACATGATTGATTCCTTACATGCTTCCAATAGGTTGCATGATTCCATGCAACCTATTGGGAAGACCACCTTCATCATGCAATTTCGTCATAGGCGGAGTCAGGGACGCCAAGATTAGGGGTCATCCTGACAGTTCGATATCAACGCGGATTGAACTATCCATGTTGCAAAAATGAAGCATCGGGGCGAAACATTCATGCCAAAAACCTTCCCTTGTTACAGCCCTTGGTAACGTATGCATTAAACACATTTCTAAGATGTCAGGGTTTCAGCTGAAACCCTTCGGCGACTTAATTTATGCGCTTGGATGCGAAGTTTGGAAGGCATACATCCCCACATCTAATTTTACCTGGTACCGTCCTTGATAATAAAATGAATTTCAAACAAGCAAGAACTCACATTCTGTACATAACAATCTTGTCGACATGATTGATAAAACGCTCGTGAATCACACTTTCGTAAAAGCCCGCCTGGTGCCGCCCCTGACCAAATATTATTTCCTATTTTCTAAAACGTCTACCGGACATTCTCCTTATGCTCATGTAAGAATAAAGAACCTCAATTTCAAAAACTACGATGCAAATGCAAATGCACCTGCAAAATCAGATCCAGACTCCCATCCCACCCACTCTGCATCCGCCTCTGGTATGGAAGTAAGTTCTAAGCTTTCAAATGCAGTGCACAATAACTGCATAATAGGCTCTGAAAGGTGTTTAGTCAACTGAAGGAATCAGAAGGAAGATGACTGTGTTTTCTTCGTCCACCTCCTCTTGTGCATTGTGACCACATGACATTGTGACAACACACGTGACGCATTTGCGACGGCTGGCCCGACCCTGTCGAATTAGTGAGGAAGTTCTGCGGGAGATACTCTGCGACCAACCGATCTCTGAGATCAGAGATGCCCGTCTGCAATCACGCCTTCTTAGCGAGACAAATTCGACTCTGAAGTTGGCTCTCGCCATGGCCCGTGCGCTCGCGTCGGCAGCCGCCCACGCCAGTGAGCTGAACCGTGGTGGTGTTGCTGTTGGTGGACTGATGGAGACTCAGCCCGTCCACAAGGTGCAGGGCAGCAGCGGCAACTTGAACGACAACCTCTCCGGGACAGCCAGCAGGGAGACAAGCGTGCTCAGTGTTTCCGCTGCCAGAGTCGACGTCACAGGCACGTGACGTGTCGTCGTCATGACGTCAGAGTGTCCGTCACGTTCCCGGCGCTGCCGCACGTGAGGTGAACTTGGTCAGCTAAGAGCGGTCTGCAGGGGACACTCAGTCGCCGGATCTCCGGACCGTCCAGCTGGACTCTGCGGAATCACCAGCGCCGGCCACTGCAGGCACAGCTGCGTCGGCTGCTGCAGCTCTGCTCGGAACTGGCTGGTGATGGCGATTTGTGCACCTTGTTTAGCGCCTGGGCAGTGAGACGCTGGCTTCGCCGTCGGCTACTGCCGCGGGGATCGTCCTGGCCGGTGGCGCCACAGGCGGTTCGGCGGGAGACGGGGCCGTGCGCAGAGGACGGCGTGCTCCGGGCGGATGTTGGTGCTGGGGTGGTGCATCACCATCCGTCGAGACCGTCCTGCATGGCGCCCGTTCGACCAAATAGAAAACAGTTAGAGATGGAGCTGAGCACCGCACGGCTGCTGTTCCCGTGGGCTCCGAGAGGGGCTTCCGGAAGCTGTGGCCGGGCGCGGTCAGCCATTGGAGAAGTGTGGCCGGCAACCGGAGACCTACAGTGGCCAGGTTCTCAGTGCCCGCGGCCAGGCAACGGTGGGTGTGCAGCGCGGTGGGACAAATCTGTCCCGTCGACTGCTGGTCGTGATCCGTAGCGACGGTCCGCGGGTGTGTTTGATCGAGACTGATTGTCTCGCATCAGGCTCGACTGGGCCACGGTGTGCCGGACGTCAGTCAATCCCCAGGTGGAAGTCGTGCTGGCTGAGTTCCCGCAAGTGTTCAGTGGAGAACTAGGGTGTTTCTAGGGAGATCCGGCCGTCGTGGACATCGATCTTGATGCTAGTCTCTTCAAGCCAAGCATGGTGTCACTAGCTTCCGCGAGTAGGTGGAAGCTGAATTGGATCGATAATTACAGCAAGGTCTCTGGCAACATGTAAATCATAGTAAGTGGGCAGCCTCCCTCGTAGTTGTACATAAAAACGAGCCGGGGCTCAGTTGTGTGAGAATTACCGGCTTACTGTAAAAAGACTGCCTAGGAAGATCAATGCCCGTTGCCCCGCACTGAGGAGCTTTTGTCAAACTGACAGGAAAAAAAATTGTCTCCAAGTGTGACCTAAAGTCAGCGTATAATCAGTTGGTTCTGGAGAAGGTGTCCGGTTAATACCACATGTATTTATTGCTAGTAGCGGTAAACATGCCACGCGGACTGCTAATACCAACACGTCTCAGTTGTGGTTAGTCGGCAGCAGGGGGCAGTCAGGATTTTCTGAAGAGGGTCCGATCGAAAGCACATGTTATGAAACAGAGAAAGCTTTCGGCGCGATGCGCCGAAAACTTATCGTCTTGCGAGGTGAAAATCTTAAAATTTCTTGTTTGATCTAGTGTATTTTTGGTTCCTAAGGGGAAGGGGCCGGATCCCTGCCTCCACTTGATTACGCCTCTGTTCGGCAACTTCAGCGCTCTTTCAACGGATGCTATGGACACAGTCGGTGGAATATTTCTGGCCAAGGGGCTCCTATTCAGGCAGGGCTGCCACAATTTCTGAAGCATCACTTGGCTAATTAAAAAAAGAGTTCTAGCCTTACCGTGATGATGTTGGTATGTGTACGTCATAATCAAACACGATTTATGGTCCCTCAAAAATTTTCCTCGCTTGGTCCGTCGGTAGATCCACCTTCGCGCAATTCTTTTCCAACTTCTCCACCCATAACTCGGACAACTTAATCCCGACCGCTCATGTACCTGCGGCTGTGTTTAAGCTGTAGCGTCTAGAGATGATCCCAGCTGGTGTCTCTGGGATCATCTCTCTCTCTCTGTAGGTCGACCACACTTAGGTGGAGGTGCGATTAGATCGTACACTTCACAGGTGTCAAGTGGCGACAGTACCCCCTGGCTTCAGACTAGCCAGCATTACCTTTCCTCCATTACCTTACCATTACCACGGTACCTCTCTCCGTTACCTGACCGTTACCACGGTACCTCTCCTCGATTACCTGGCCGTTAACACGGTACCTCTCCTCCATTACCTGCCATTACCATGGTACCTTTTCTCCCTGGTGGCTTTCCAAGATCCTACGCCTACCCACGCACCTAGGCGCTACATTGGTGACCCCGACGTGATGGGATATTTATTCAGCGACATGTCGGCACATAGGTAAACTAATTGTTGAAGCCTGAAACCTAGTTATTACATTGAGGTACGAAGATATCGAAAAGTACAGGCATTTGTGAAAGCGTACAGGTCAGTCAGTTGAGTGAAGTAGACAGCTATTATGGCAGATGGCTATTGGACACAGAGCATTAGAGATGAGCAGATCAACGAGCTATAATTGACAAGGTTAAGCACGATTAATGACACTGTCATCTTACGTCAAAGGGTGAACTTTCAGCACACCACATCGTCCAATAGACGGCAGCACTCGCGCACAGCAGTCGACCGGCGAGCACGCTGGTGCGCTCCGCTACAAAACAATGCTTTTATGGCGTATGATCGCTTAACACGCGCACCGGATGGGGGATGGAATCTCCCCACCCCTCCTGTTTTTCAACGATATCTAATAAACGGACCGAGATATTGTAATGCAATCTTGTGACTTTGTGAAGCATTGATAAGCTCATCCTATGCAAGAATACATTTTGAAATCCGTTGGTACATATAGAAACTACGGGGTGCAGAGTCGACCGACCGGCCAGCCGCCCGGCCACCGAGAGTTCGAGGTCACAAAGGTTTCGTAGGTGCGGTGGCGCGGCGGCGCTGTGTGACGACCGAGCTTGCCTCATTTATCCCTGAAGGCATTGACCTAAGGTCATGAAAATTATACTGAAGCGAGTTCACTACAGCCGTACTCTACCCTCCAATTTTATGCTTCTAGCTTCAGTAGTTTACGAGATCTTAGGAGGAGCCGAATCCACCCCCTCTCCGGTGCGCGTTATGTGAGAAGCCATCCGGCGCGCGTGATAAATGCAGGGGCCCCCGCCACAGAGGGTACAGGGGGAAGCGACCCAATCCATGTCCCCAACATTTCCGACCTCTCATACTAGCACAACGGCCGTTGCATGGAAATAATGGAGTCAAGAAGTACGACGGCCCCGCACGTTTTGGTCGTAATGGAGCGTGGGATAATGTCACATAGCATAGGTGGAGGCTTTGCAAAATTATTGGTGTTGGCAACATCCGATCCAAGTTCCTTTCATGCAATGGCGTCAGGGCAGCTCTCACGAGGCCAGGGGTCCAAGTCCTGATTTTCATACATATTTTCATATTTAATAGGGAAAATGGAAAATGAACATTAACGGGGTACCAAACCAGGACTGTCCAGACTATGGGTGCTGATTTATATACCCTTAAGGGGGTCATTGCCCCCTCAGTGTTGGCTTTGCTAACCCTGTTAATTTCAACTTTTAGCATGGGACCCCATGGTTTGTGCCCCTCAATCCATTTTCACCCGTCCATTGCCTTCATGTATTGCAACCCCTCTCCCAAATAATTTACAGAAATAAATGCCCCTGTTCCAGACCCCGACCCACCCGGGATCTCCAGCCATGCATGTCGTAGACCTAATGTTAAATCTTGAGAATTATTATTGTTGAATTGGTATGGTGAAATATACGACAGTCTCCCCCAAGGAAAAAGCCTGGTGTATTTCTAAATATTTGACCGCACTTATTTTCCATTAAGTTTAGGAGATGGGTGTCTTTTGCAACTTCAGGGAGTGAGTGACAGTTTCGGGTGATCATTATGAAGCTGTTCAAAATATTGGTGTTGCAAGGAAACACCAATATTTTGATTGGTTTTACACGAGCAATACCAAAAGCATACGAACCTCCTCCTATGTCTGTTGTTTGTTTACTAGGTGGTTCACGACGCACTTTATGCACATTCACGGCTGATGGCGCCGCCCACACTGTTTCGCCGGTGGGCCGCGGGATTGGAAAATGTCCCGAGTTGTAAGAGTGTTGAACCCGGGATCTTTGGTACCCAGAGCTCAACACCTTAATCACTCGGCCATCCACGCCCTCTCCACCTATGTCGCATATCTATGCTGCTTCAGAATATACTTAAACGACAATATATTACCGTATGGGCATTGGGAACGTGATTAGTACGCGATTAAATTGCATGAAAACATACAAACTAAGAATGCATCACTCCGATCTATAATTCTCCGTAGAACATCGGTAACCTCGCTAAGAAAACCAGTAGCATTTACAGTTAATGCATTTACATTATCGTTTCCAGTGTTCACCAACAGGGTAGTAGAACACTGGAACCAGCTGCCAGAAACCACTGTCAGTAGCAGCACACTGAACATCTTTAAAAACAGCATAGACAATCATTATAAGAATAGAGGGCTTGCTTTTCGGTATTCCTGACTGCATGAGAGAGGCTTTAAGTGCCATAAAATGGGAAGAAGAATTCTTTGATTTAAATGCCTGTGAAATGTGGGAAAAGTTCAAATCTTACTTGAGGGAAATTCAGATTAGACATGTCCCCCAAAAGCAAAGGCGCAAAAGAAGGGTAGGAAAGCCAGCATGGCTTACACCAGATTTGATGAAAGCAACTAAGAAGGATGCATGTAGAGTATTTAAGGAAGCTTCAAATATCGTAAATCTAAGGTCATATCAAAAAGCTAGAGATGCTGTGAGGCAGAAAACCAGAGCAGCAAGGCGAGCAAAATAATTGGATTTGGCTAGGAACTATAATGGGGACAGTAAAAAGTTCTTTAGTTTCTGCAAGCTAAGTAAAGATTCAAGCACAATTGGTCCACTGGAAGTAAATGGGACTATATTGAGTGAGGATGGTGAGATGGTTGAGGAGCTGAGCAAGCAGTTTAAATCAGTGTTTACAGTGGAGGATGTGACTAATCTGCCAACCGTGAACCACAGTTCAGTGACAGGTGATCAGATACACGATGTTGATTTCATTGATAATGATGTTGTTTTCAATTATATCAGAAAAATAAAGCCAAACAAGGCAGCAGGACCTGATGGAATTTATGCTAGGGTATTGCGGGAAGCTGAAAAGGAAGTGGCAATTCCACTTAGTATAATATTTTGTAGATCAGTTTCACAAAATGAAATTCCAACAGATTGGAAAAGGGCAAATGTAGTTCCTATTTTCAAGAAAGGAGAAAGAGGGAAAGTTGAAAATTATAGGCCAGTAAGCCTCACATCCCTAGTCTGCAAGGTACTCAAATCAATTATCAAGGGTAGAATGGTTAGTTTTCTGGAAGGAAACAGATTGATTCAAGATACTCAACATGGGTTTAGAAAAGGGAGATCGTGTCTCACAAATTTCTTGGACTTTTGCATTTTGCCACAGAACAATTTGATCAAGGAAATCAGGTTGATGTAGCATATCTTGACTTTAGTAAGGCCTTTGACAAGGTACCCCATACACGGTTAATGATGCAGCTTCAGGTCCATGGCATTGCAGGTAGCATCCTAAAATGGATAGAGTTGTGGCTTTCAGATAGACAGCAGAGAGTAATGCTAAATGATACAAAGTCATCATGGCAAAATGTTCTTAGTGGAGTCCCTCAGGGGTCGGTACTGGGGCCACTTTTGTTCATTATATTTGTGAATAGCATTGAATGTGGCCTAAGCAGTAAGGTTTTGCAATTTGCGAATGATTTGAAGATCTTTAGGGCAATGACAGTGCACAATGACCAGGTTTTGCTGCAGAACGACTTAGACGAGCTTGTGAAGTGGTCCGAAAAATGACAAATGAAGTTTAATTTTGATAAGTGCACAGTCATGCATGTAGGTAAGCAGAATATGAAGGTGCCATACTTGATGGGTGGCCAAGTATTATCTGTGACTCAGCAGGAGAAGGACTTAGGTGTTATTTTGAACACAAAATTGGGGGCATCAGAACAGACCAAAGGAGCCAGGAAAAAGGCACTAAGAATGCTTGGGGAAATACAGAGGAATGTGTCATACAAAAGTGAGGTCATCAGGAAGCTTTACTGTGCATATGTCAGGCCACATTTAGAATACTGTGTCCAAGCTTGGTCCCCTAGTTATGAGAAACACTGTTGGCTTTTAGAGAGAGTACAAAAGAGGGCAACAAAAATGTTTAATGGTATAGGCAACCTGGCATATGAGGAAAGATTGAAGAAATTGAATATGTTTTCACTTAGATATAGAAGGCTGAGAGGAGATCTCATCGAGGTTTTTAAATTTGTTCATGGTCAGGAACAGGGATATCCCAGGGAAATGTTTGAATTGAACAGAAATGATGCAATTAGAGGTCATCAATTCAAATTAAAGTTAATCACAGCTGGACAAGGTTAAGACAGTCTTTCTTCACCAACAGGGTAGTAGAACACTGGAACCAGCTGCCAGGAACCATTGTCAGTAGCAACACAATGAACATGTTTAAAAACGGCATAGACAATCATTATAAGAATAGGGGGCTTGTTTTTCTGTGTTTCAGGGAGGGTTGATCGACAGATTCGGTGGGCAACTGGTTCAGTGTCCAAAGTGCAACCAAGAAGGGCCCTTGTGGCTCATAGTTGCACCGATCTTATATGTCTTTATGTCTATTCCAGGGAGGGCTGATCGACGGATTTGGTGGGCAACTGGTTCAGTGTCCAGAGTGCAACCAAAAAGGGTCCTTGTGGCTCATAGTTGCACTGTCCTTTTACGTATTTATGTCTCTATGTTTTTATGCCTGTCAGCCGCTTCGGCGTCAACTTTCGGGAAAAGAGATGACGTCATAATCGAACCTGCTGAGAAAGATGCGCAGAACCGAATGATTCTACCTTGTGACTATTGCATTTGCCAAGTGAGTTTCCGCGAAAAAGAATCACCAGAGCTTGGCTGACGACGTGGGTGTCTGGCTGGCTGCCGCCTCGTTGGTCTCTGCTCGATTTTTTTTCGGTTTGTGATATAGGTGTTCAGGTGTGTATTGACATTGGCAGCCAAGCGTCCTGATTCTGTTCCGCTCTGTCTGTCGATTATAATCCTGGGATGATAACTGAATTTTCAAGAGTGTTTAGGTGACATGTGCAGATGTAGCCCGAAGTGGCGCACTATTGAAGCTTGTTCTAATTTACGTCAACTAATGTACGCTAGATATGTGCTATTTTCCTGTATCTGTGATATTCCACAGGCTTCTGTATCTACTTCCCAGGTTTTTTCTGTATCCATTTCCCAGGTTTCCGTGGCTATTTGCCTTCAGTTATAAAGACATAAAGACATAAAAGCAGGGTGGGAATTAAGGCACTTCTTAAGAGATTTTATCTCTGAAAACATTTTTGCACTCCAGGTTCATACTGGATAGGATGGGCTTCACATGTACTCCAACACAAATGTGGGAACAAAGATATCAATAAAAACAAACACGACACCTAAAAAACGCTGGTTATTCCACTTACGGTCACCACTCAAACTAATCACTTTTTGTAGCAGTCAGCAGCCAGACCACAGCCTCACACACTCCATCAATCTCAACCACCGGAATTGTCGACAACAACGTGCCAACAGCAACTTCCAAGATGATGCGCATGCGCACTGAGAACACTGTTCTCCGGCTCTGGAGCGGCATCTCAGAATACCTGTGTTCGTGCCACCCTATAGTGGGAAACTTTGATAGTTTTAAGAGACGTCTCCGGAGTCCCGGAGGCCACCGATCAGAATTGGCTGCGTTAGAGTTTTCTGTTCTGAAATCTGTCTGTCAACCAATCTGCAAGGTATTTTGTATATGATGTCATAACCATTAGCAACTTTTAACACATGGTTAACAGTGTCCACACAAGTTAACAGTAAACACAAGACCTTGACTGATCCTTTGCTTTGATCACATCCAACTGTGGCGTGTGCGGTAGCAGCGTTGCGTTCGTATTACGTGGGAAATTGGATGCGTTGGTAGGTATGCGCTCTGAGCTGAGGGTGAAGTGTGAAGTATTTTTGTTTGTTTTTCATATGGCTAGCCTTGTACTGAGACCAACAGTGAAAGGAAAACGCATTTCTCCTGAGTTATAAGAAACGAAACAGTGCTGATTACTACGGGTCACTGCCGGGCGGTGCCATCCATTGTTCACTTCTTTGTTCGTATGTTTTGGCATTTGATTTGACCAAAAATGAGAATGATATTACTTATGCATATTATGTAGGTACTGATTTAGGTTTTCTGGTTGTTTACTGGTAAACAGATTCCATGCATAAAAAAATAATGTCCATGAAAATGTACTCCAGAAGAAATCGGTATGCACTCCGACTCCCAACCCGGAAAGTAAGTTTCCCACTCTGCATAAAAGATCAGTGCAACTATGAGCCACAAGGGCCCTTCTTGGTTGCACTTTGTACACTGAACCAGTTGTCCACCAAATGTGTTGATCAACTCTCCCTGGAATACAGAAAAACAAGCCCCCTATTCTTATAATGATGGTCTATGCTGTTCTTAAAGATGTTCAGTGTGTTGCTACTGACAATGGTTTCTGGCAGCTGGTTCCAGTGTTCTACTACCCTGTTGGTGAAGAAGGACTGTCTTAACCTTGTCCTGCTGTGATTATCTTTAATTTTGAATTGATGACCTCTAATTGCATCATTTCTGTTAAATTCAAACAGTTCCCTGAGATAACCCTGTTACTGACCATGCACAAATTTAAAGACCTCGATGAGATCTCCTCTCAGCCTTCTATATCTAAGTGAAAACATATTCAATTTCTTCAATCTTTCCTCATATGCCAGGTTGCCCATCCCATTCACCATTTGTGTTGCCCTCTTTTGTACTCTCTCTAAAAGCCAACAATCTTTTTGATAACTAGGGTACCAAGCTTGGACACAATATTCCAGATGTGGCCTGACATATGCACAATAAAGCTTCCTGATGACTTCCTCACTTTTGTATGATACATTCCTATTTATTGCCCCAAGCATTCTTAGTGCCTTCTTGCTGGCTTCTTTGGTCTGTTCTGATGCCCCCAATTTTGTGTTCAAAATAACACCTAAGTCCTTCTCCTGCTGAGTCACAGATAGTACTTCGCCACCCATCAAGTATGGAGCCTTGATATGCTGCCTACCTGCATGCATGATTTTGCAATTATCAAAATTAAATTTCATTCGCCATTTTTCGGACCACTTCACAAGCTTGTCAAAGTCTTTCTGCAGCAAGACCTGCTCATTGTGCCCTGTTATTGCCCTAAAGACCTTCAAATCATGTGCAAATTTCAAAACCTTACTGCTTAGGCCACTTTCAATGTTATTTACAAACATAATGGACAATAGTGGTCCCAGTACTGACCCCTGGGGGACTCCACTAAGAACATTTTGCCATGATGATTTTGTACCATTTAGCATCACTCTCTGCTGTCTATCTGAAAGCCACAACCCTATCCATTTTAGGATGTTACCCACAATACCATGGGCCTGAAGCTGCATCATTAACTGTTTATGAGGTACCTTGTCAAAGGCCTTGCTAAAGTCAAGGTATGCTACATCAACCTGATTTCCCTTATCAAATTGTTCTGTAGCAAAATTCAAAAAGTCCAAGAGATTTGTGAGACAAGATCTCCCTTTTCTAAACCCATGTTGAATATCTTGAATCACTCTGTTTGCTTCCAGAAAACTAACTATTTTATCCTTGATAATTGATTCAAGTACCTTGCAGACTAGTGATGTGAGGCTTACTGGCCTATGGTTTTCAACATTCCCTCTTTCTCCTTTCTTGAAAATAGGAACTACATTTTCCCTTTTCCAATCGGTTGGAATTTCATTTTGTGAAACTGACCTACAAAATATTATACTGAGTGGAATTGCCAATTCTTTTTCAGCTTCCTGCAATACCCTAGCATAAATTCCATCAGGTCCTGCTGCCTTGGTTGGCTTTATTTTCCTGACATAATTCAAAACAACATCAATGTCAATGAAATCAACATCATGTAACTGATCACCTGTTGCTGAGCTGTGGTTCACAGTTGGCAGATCAGTCACATCCTCCAATGTAAACACTGATTTAAACTGCTTGCTCAATTCCTCAACCACCTCACCATCCTCACTCAATATAATCCCATTTACTTCCAGTGGACCAATTGTGCTTGAAACTTTACTTAGCTTGTAGAAACTAAAGAACTTTTTACTGTCCCCATTACAGTTCCTAGCCAAATCCAATTCATTTGCTCGCTTTGCTGCTCTGGTTTTCTGCTTCACAGCGTCTCTAGCTTTTTATACAACCTTAGATTTACTATATTTGAAGCTTCCTTAAATACTCTAAATGCATCTTTCTTAGCCTTAATTGCTTTTGTCAAATCTGGTGTAAGCCATGCTGGCTTTCCTACTCTTCTTTTGCACCTTTGCTTTTGGGGGACATGTCTAATCTGAATTTCCCTCAAGTAAGATTTGGAATCTTCCCACATTTCACAGGCATTTAAATCGGAGAATTCTTCTTCCCATTTTATGGCACTTAAAGCCACTCTCATGCAGTCAAAGTCTGCCCTGTTAAAATTTGGAACCTTTGCCAAATTATCCTTGATTGTCCCTGCTACATGTGCCTTGAATCTCACTATGTTATGGTCACTTCTTCCCAGAGTTTCTCCTACAGTCAAGTCTTGAACTAAATCACTTAAATCCGAGAAGACAAGGTCCAAGAATGAGCCCTG
Source organism: Ashinkailepas kermadecensis (assembly GCA_034440615.1). Taxonomy (NCBI): domain Eukaryota; kingdom Metazoa; phylum Arthropoda; class Thecostraca; family Neolepadidae; genus Ashinkailepas; species Ashinkailepas kermadecensis. The sequence continues at coordinate 88,273 of JAOTOM010004825.1, forward strand.
CCTAGTTGGTTCTGTTACAAACTGGTGTAAGAACAGGTCCTCTTCAAGGCATTTCCTAAACAGTTTACATGCTGGGGAGCCAACACCAACATTTTCATATCCTTTTAGATTAAAGTCACCAAGAATAAGGCATTTCCTCTGAAAGTTTCTACTGATTTCCTCACAAATCACCTTATCAAGCTCCAGTTGCTGATAATGTGGCAAGGTTCCTGATCGGTACAAAGCTCCTATTCTCAGTTTATTGCTGTTGCCTTTTCCCACAGAAACATCAAGCCAAATGGACTCCAGAGACACATTTTTTACCCCATCTGCTACTTTTTGAGAACTGAATAAGCTATTCACATAGAGCATTACACCACCCCCTTTCACTGCTGGACCCCTATTGCATGAAAACATATTGTATCCCTGGATCTCATAGTCCTGCAAGTTATCCCCAAAATACCCCTCACTGACCCATGCCTCAGTAATGCAAACAAAATCTGGTTCCTCATCAGCAACATAACACTTGAACTCGTCAAATTTGGATCGAATACTCTGAGCATTAAGCATCATACACTTAAGAAACGTTCCATAACCATCTTTGTTTTTTTTCATGCTGAGTAGCTCTATCATCTCTGGATGAGCTACCACTCTGCCCCCTTGATCTACTGCCATCCCTATTTGCTGACTGTGAGGTTCTATTGCCTATGCTGTCACTATTGGCATATTCATGAGATGGTAATGCCACTTCTTCCCTCCCCACCCCATTATCTAGTTTCCCTGAAGGACATGTTCATACACTTTACCTAACTTGCACTCCCTTCTCGGAGAAGTGCATGCCATCCCTTTGATAGAGGTCCCATGAACCATAAAACCTGCACCACTTGTCAACAAAGGTCAAACCTAACTCATTGCAGAGCCTACCCACCCTGGCATTGGCTGCCAGTGCCCTAGAGCTCCACTCAGGGGAGACTTCAGCCCTGGTCAGAATAGCCGTCACAATAACTCTGCTTTTGCTCTGCTTCAGGGTGGCCAGAAGGGCCCTGTAGTCATGCAGCAGCTCCTCACTCCTAGCAGGACCTACGTTGTTCACTCCTACCTGCACTATAACTGTACTAAACTTGTCCTCACTGGTGGCCTGTGCCACCACTGGGACCAGGTCTCTAACCTTGGCACCAGGCCTGGTGATGCACCTCCTGCCTCTCCTACCTTTACAGAAAACTCTATCTAAATGCCACACATGAGAGTCTCCCACCACCAGCACAGTCTCCTTGCTATTATCCTGGGGGCAGTCCTCCAAAGCCTGAAACCTATTTGAAGTTGCTATGCCTGCCTGTTGAGCTGCTTGGCTAGGTTTACTCCCACTCCTACCACCTGCCACCTGCCATTCACTGCCCCATTTCCTAGGCTCGCACCTCCAAATCCTCCACCCCCTGACATTAAACCACTGCCCCTGTGAGCTACAACTAGAAATCTTCTGTTCACTAGGAGCACTTCTCTCTACAGATATCCCTGCCACCTCCACAGCAGGAGAAGTCTCAGTTGCCTGGTGGCCTGCGACCACCTGGGCAAAGGATGCCCCAGCTACGGACTGACCCGTACATGATTCCTTTTCTTGTGTACCCTTTGCAACCAGGGCAGCCCTGAGCTTGGAAAGCTCTGCCTTAAGGGTCCTAACCTCCTTCTCTAGTGCCTGCATCCTGGTTGAAACCATCCTAAAGGCTGCAGCTTATTTCTAGATTTAGATTCACTCATGATTAAATTCACTCATGTTCTGTGCAAATGCTTACTTTTCAAGTTGTGAGCAAAATAACACCAAAAAGGGCTTTGAGTTGTAAATTTGGAGATGAAGGTAAAATTTGAGTCTTTGGAATGTCTTGAATAAATTCTTTTTGGTATAATTGGATATCAAGGTAAATTTTGATTCTTTGGAATTCTTATTTTGAATACGGTATATTAAAGTAAAAGTGACGATGTGACCACTCATTTTCTCCGCAAATGATTACTTTTCAGTTGGCAAAGAAATACACTATCAAAATCTTAATTCTACAAATATAGCACATTGCATATAATTATCTGTACCTGGTGTGTCACAGACATGATAAAGAAGAAATTCAACACTTCATGCACTCTATTTAATACTCTGACATCGAAAACCTTATGTTTCTGCCTTAATTCAACATTTATTTTCAAGAATACATACTCCCAAACCGACGCATTTGCAACGCAACCAATGCCGGAAGTTCCTTGAGATGTAATCGTGAAGGGCAGTGCTGTCAATGTCCAACACATCCTCGAGAAGGTTTAGTATGTACATGTACTAAGAGGGGAAGTTTGTTTAGTAGGAATATTTACTAAACTTCTGGAAGTTTAGTAGGTATTGTTACTAAAGTTGCCTATGGTGATATATACACAATGTTGCATATATTTGATGACGTCATGGCCGAAAAATTTGCTTAGGATTCTGGTTTTCCGGTTAGGTTAGGTGGTATATTTTTCTTAAAAGGTGTTTTTGGAATTTTAGGATTTTTTTGCGGAATACTATGTTTATGAACGTGATTCGGAAGATGCGATCATTCGTTTTCTCCGTAAATGCTTACGTCTCGGTTAATCTTAGCGACAATATCCATAATGCGCCATATATGCCACACCGCTGTTATTTGTTGCATAATTTATCCATCCCTCACCTGGCACGTCTCAGACGTGATTAAAGGGATATTCAACACTTCACGCAGTTGATTCAACACTTTTTCACGTCGAAAATGCTTCATTTCCGCCTCTTTGCCACATAGATGACATGCCGATACTACTCTACCAGAATGCCGATAAAAACTAAGCAGAGCAAGGCTCGAGGCCGTGTGTACGGATGACGTCACGATAAATATTACGCTTGTTTTTAAATTATAATATATGAGTTTATATTAGTTTAGATAAGAGTAGATTGTGTTAGGTTAGGTTAGGTTTTCCTATTTAATTATGAATTATACTATTTGTTGGAAGTCGTGAGGAAAGACGAGACCGAGCAGAAGCCGGCTGCTCTCTGAGCCGTGCTGCATGTTTATATATCGCCTTGGCCGTGCTGTATGTTTAGTTTTTTTTCGGCGTTTTTGTGGAATAGTAGGGTGTCATCTATGTGGCAAAGAGGCGGAAATTAAGCATTTTCGACGTGAAAAAGTGTTGAATCAACTGCGTGAAGTGTTGAATGTCCCTTTAATCACGTCCGAGAAGTGCCAGGTGAGGGATGGATAAATTATGCAACAAACAACAGCGGTGTGGCATATATGGCGCATTATAGATATTATCGCTAAGATTAACCGAGACATAAGCATTTACGGAGAAAACGAATGATCGCATCTTCCGAATCATGTTAATAAACATTATATTCCGGGAAAAAATTCCTTGAATTCCAAAAACACCCTTTAAGACAAAAATACCATCGGTTGTTCTGCAGTGTCATAGATAATTATTAAGCTTTCTTTTGAGGACAAACATGCAAGTTCATAACTTTTCCGACAACACAGTGCTGTTCCCAGCGGGGTTTGCTCAAATTGTCGTTGCTCGAATTCCACTGCCACAAGATTAAAAAGTTCCTTCTCGAAGCATCGGGGCTATAAGCCGCAGACTTGTGCCTATGACGTCATCAATTGTATCGACTGCCGTTCACTTAAAAGTAATCATTTGCAGTGAAAATGAGTGATCGCATCATCTTCATCACGTCAGAAAGCATACTATTACAAAAACAAGAGAAATTTTACCTTGATCTCCAAATTTACCTTCTTTTTGATGTGGTTAAGACGATAAAACAATTAATTTTATCTGTAAATGATTACTTTGATGTCAATGGTGGTCAATATAATTCATGATGTCATAGGCATGATATGGAGGAAATGTGCTATGATATTAGCAGTGTTTTATGAGTTAATGCTGCAAACATTTACATACCTTAATGGGATTGTCAAGGCTGTGGCCAGGTACAGATAATTATAATTGACTATGTTTGTGGAGTGAATATTATGATCATGTATTTCTTTGCCAACTGAAAAGAAATGATTTGTAAAGAAAATGAGTGGCCGCATCGTCTTTCACGTTATAATACACTGTATTAAAAATAATAATTACGAATAATCAAATTTTACATTGATCTCAAATAATACCCTTTTAGTTAGGTAACATAGCATAAAAGAAACATTTAAAAATAAGATAAAGGTGCAACATAGCCGGACTTAAATTAGCCTAACCTCCCTTTCAAACACAAATAATCCAAAAAATAATGCTAGAAGAATGTCAAGCAATTTAGGTTCTGAAAATTTTCAAAATTAAAAAACAACCTAACTTAAGCTGCTAACCAAACCTAGTAACCAAACCTAACCCACTTTTTGTTTTTGGACATAGATGTGTGTAAAAACATGTCTTGTTACCACCTTAAAGCACAATAATACCCCAAATTTTCCATTAAAAATTGTTCTGATATGGAAGGTTAGGCTAGGTTGTATTAGGCAATGTTGCATTTTTCTTTTCATCATGTTTTATGCTATATTACCAAACTATAAGCCCTTTTTGGTGTTATTTTTCCTGCCAACTGAAAAGTGTGCATTTGCAGAGGAAATGAGTGGTTGCAATCATGTTAACCACATTCATAAGCATTGCATTGGAAAATGAAATTCCAAGAGTTTTAAAATTACCTTCAATTTCAAACTTACCCTAGTACCTACCTAGGTGCTTAAGTAAGTAGGTAGGAATATCTTATAAGAATGCATAACATATCTTGAAAAGTTTTCATTTCCGGAAGAAATTAAGATAAAATTCACTCAAATTGTATCTGAATGCACCAGAAAAGGAAATATATCACCCAAAAAATCGACCTAGGGGCTTCTATGTATTTACTATTTTCCCATAGCTGAAAACTATGGTTCTGCATGACCACTGCAGTCAATGTGCCCCTAAACCACAGTAACAAACCATTAGCTGAAAGCTGTAGTCTGTGGAGTCACCACATTTGATTTACAGCCCCTCCCCCATACCATGACCATCTCCCCATATGTGATCTTGGCATCAATTTTTCACTTTATACCCTATATGGCATTTTGAGAAGAAATATTAAAGAACCATATTTCTCAATGTGATGATAATGGTACTATTGATTTGTGCATGAATGGTAGCATGAAATACTATGCTAGGCTAGGTTGCAGGAAGTGCATCTTTTTTCAGTTGGCAATAAACTATTTTGTCAATAATGTAACATAACCTAACCTAACCTTACCTAGTCCAACCCAACTTTTTTCCTTTTTAAACTTACCTTGCCTAACATCCTTTCTGAAGATAAAAAAATGTACAAGTTCTAAACACAATTTTTGGTTATATCTACATATCTGGCATTATTTGGTATGGTTGTTGTTGGTTGGTTATTTGAGTTTTGGGGTGCATAGACCAGGTTTGATCATTTAGTGCCCATGCATGTTTGTCACATGTGGATGCTATTGGTGAGCACATATAAAGTTATCAGACATTCGTTTTCAGGCTCTCTGCTCTCTAGGAAACTTGTGTGAACCATGCTCAACACTGAGCAAATATACCAGACTTGGGCCACTTGCTTTCCTCATTGATACCCAAATTCTAGAAAATATAGCCCTTCCTCGACACACTTGCCTACACATGCTCTTGCACCCAGGGTTGGACTTTTGTTATGTCATCCTGGGTTTGGGAATGAAAAGTTGTGTGTATTCCAGGTCAGAGGGAACAATTTTCCTTCTGTTTTTGACATTGAAAGCTAATTTTTGTGCTTTAAGTTTGTTTGCAGCATGTTTATAAAACACGAATTAGGTTGCAGTCATTTTCAAGCAACTCAATTTATTTTTTGGCAAAAACGAGTGAATATTTTCCCAGGAAGCAAAATGTTCTGGATGACAATAGGTGGTTTTACAGCTGCAATTTGCTCTCCCATCTAGTTGCTTTTGATCCTTCCGAGTAATTCCTGGCTTCAACTAAAACATTCCAGACATGAACTAAAAAAGTACATCATAGAACATTTAATATTAATAAGAATTGGTTTCAATCAATTTTCCCAGCTTTTTTGTTGACAAATTATTGCTTAGTGGTAGGAATAAAAAGATTTTACACAGATTGTTTTCAGTATAATTTTCCTTAAACCATTTTATATTCTGAAACCCATATCCCAATAGATGGCAGGTAACAATCAGTCGGTGCACCAGCGTCCTACTCGTGGGGTGTGTTGTGAATATTTATTAGTTGTGCGGTGTGGGCATGTCGAGAGTATCAGGTATGGATTTATAAACTTGGTTGACATCGATTAAGTATACTTTTGTTATCATTTTCTCTACCGTTGCACAGGAAGTTGGCTTATAACCGCATCCTTCGGTAATTTAACCATAGCGCCAATTTGTTACCTGACAGGCGGTTTTACAGCGGCTTTTTGCTCCCATGTCACGTGGTCTCAGGAACAAGATAGAGGGAGAAGTCCCGGCATAATGATCTTCATAACTTAAAAGCGACCACAAAATCTAACTCACATCAGTTTTAATAACGAAATAGGTTTTACTATAGACGCTGCTGAAAGTCAGCTGGCCACCATAGGTTGGTAGGTTGCCGCGAGCCGCTTCCCACCCAAATCTGGGCCGGCTTCTGTCGCATGGCCACCGGGTTGGCCCGGATCGGTAGCCGCCCCGCGCCCAATCAGCTTGGATTGGTCGGCTATTGTCAGCGAGGTCACTGGCGGCTCGTGCTCGGCGGCGGCCAGTGGCCGGCCCGCCGGCCGGACGGACGCGCACCGTCCGTCTGACCACAGCGCACCGTCCGTCTGACCACAGCGCACCGTCCGTCTGACCACAGCGCTCACCACCCGTCCGTCCGTGTGTTCACCCAGTGCCGGCATGGCCGCCGAGAAGAGAGTGTTCTCGCTGAAGGAGGTGCAGGAGCACGCGCACGACGAGCCATGGATCGTGATTCACGACCGCGTCTACAACGTCACCAAGTTTCTCGATGAGGTGAGTGCGGCGGGCGCGGCGAGTGCCGTCGTGTGCGTGCGTGGTTTCCGTTTGGTTGAGATGGCAGTCACCATGGACAAGACGTGCGGAGGCTGTTGGCCGCTGGTGTCACGTGACGTTATTCAGTATATCGGTGCTGCATGACCACTGCAGTCGATGCGCCCATACCCCCCCCCCCCCCAAGTATCGGTGGCGAGGGTACAGTGTTAAAACAATGGATTTTCGTGAGGTATGAGATGTTGAAACGAGTAATGTAGGATGTCGAAATTTGCCATGGGAGCGACGTCAATGAGCACGTTCTTTCAACACTATTTTTATCCAACAGCGTACTCATACGTGTACATTTTTTTGCTCTTGCCAGATACATAATGTAGAGATAACTATTTTAACGATAACGATATAAAATACCTGTGCTTGCCAACTGACATTGCATGACAGACCACATCATAGGTAATCCTCTTACCTGGAATTGTGTCAAGAGTTGTTCACGTATCATGATCCGCAATGGTGGGCATAAGCATGATACTTAGACATAAAGACATAAAAGATCAGTGCAACTATGAGCCACAAGGACCCTTCTTGGTTGCACTCTGGACACTGAACCAGTTGCCCACCAAATCCGTCGATCAACCCTCCCTGGAATACAGAAAAACAAGCCCCCTATTCTTATAATGATTGTCTATGCTGTTTTTAAAGATGTTCAGTGTGTTGCTACTGACAATGGTTCCTGGCAGCTGGTTCCAGTGTTCTACTACCCTGCTGGTGAAGAAAGACTGTCTTAACCTTGTCCTGCTGTGATTAACTTTAATTTTGAATTGATGACCTCTAATTGCATCATTTCTGTTAAATTCAAACATTTCCCTGATATATCCCTGTTCCTGACCATGAACAAATTTAAAAACCTCGATGTGATCTCTCAGCCTTCTATATCTAAGTGAAAACATTCAATTTCTTCAATCTATCCTCATATGCCAGGTTGCCTATACCATTAACCATTTTTGTTGCCCTCTTTTGTACTCTCTAAAAGCCAACAATCTTTCTCATAACTAGGGGACCAAGCTTGGACACAGTATTCCAAATGTGGCCTGACATATGCACAGTAAAGCTTCCTGATGACCTCCTCACTTTTGTATGATACATTCCTATGTATTGCCCCAATCATTCTTAGTGCCTGCTTCCTGGCTTCTTTGGTCTGTCCTGATGCCCCCAATTTTGTGTTCAAAATAACACCTAAGTCCTTCTGCTGAGTCACAGATAGTACTTGGCCACCCATCAAGTATGGAGCCTTCATATGCTGCCTACCTACATGCATGACTTTGCACTTATCAAAATTTAAGCTCATTTGCCATTTTTCAGACCACTTCACAAGCTCGTCTAAGTCTTTCTGCAGCAAGACCGGCTCATTGTGCCCTGTTATTGCCCTAAAGACCTTCAAATCATCCGCAAATTTCAAAACCTTACTGCTTAGGCTACACTCAATGTTATTTACAAATATAATGAACAATGGTGGCCCCAGTACTGACCCCTGGGGGACTCCACTGAGAACATTTTGCCATGATGACTTTGTACCATTTAGTATCACTCTCTGCTGTCACATCTGAAAGCCACAACTCTATCCATTTTAGGATGCTACCTGCAATACCATGGACCTGAAGCTGCATCATTAACCGTTTATGGGGTACCTTGTCAAAGGCCTTACTAAAGTCAAGATATGCTACATCAACCTGATTTCCCTGATCAAATTGTTCTGTAGCAAAATTAAAAAATTCCAAGAGATTTGTGAGACACGATCGCCCTTTTCTAAACCCATGTTTAGTATCTTGAATCAATCTGTTTCCTTCCAGAAAACTAACTATTCTATCCTTGATAATTGATTCGAGTACCTTGCAGACTAGGGATGTGAGGCTTACTGGCCTATAGTTTCAACTTTCCCTCTTTCTCCTTTCTTGAAAATAGGAACTACATTTGCCATTTTCCAATCTGTTGGAATGTCATTTTGTGAAACTGATCTACAAAATATTATACTAAGTGGAATTGCCAGTTCCCTTTCAGCTTTCAACTTATGAACGAGATACTTGTATACGTTTTCGCGAATGATCAATTCTGGTCGAAGCGCCCTAAAGCCCAAATAACTAACTTGTATACGTTTTAAAAAGGAAATCTTGTCCGAATTCTTGCTGGGGTGTGTTTATGAACCAGGGTCCTACTGCTAAGCAGAGCTTGTCGCGTGAACCCTGGCCTCACCATCCAATCAATGAATTCCAGTTCAACGAAATAATTTTTGCCAGGAGTTTAACTGACGTCAATGCATCCACACAACCACCCCGGTAGCTTGTCTCCGGCCTTATCGGGCCAGTTGCCAACTGGCCCTCCCAGCCCCAGCTAAATGCGTGCGCGCGAAGCGACTCGGACCCCGTCTTGCCAGGACAGGGCAGATCAGTGCAGGCCGGCGCTCTAACAAACTGAGCTAGTTCGCTCAGGCTCAGTTCGTTACTTTAGACATGAAGACATAGACTCATCAAGGGGCACGATGTCGATACTTTTTGGGAAGGATGTCGATTCCTTGTTCAGAAAGTGGTATATTCCACCCTATTACACGAATAATTTATCACTGGTGGTATGATCAGCTGTTCATCAGCTGGTTTGCGTGTGCGTGCGTAGTTCCGTGTGGTTGAGATGGCATACACCACGGACAAGACTTGCGAATGCGGGGAGTGGTGTGGTGGAGCGGGGAGTGGTGTGACCTAACTTGACTTTCTTACCATGACCTACTTCTCATCCCTGGAATTTAACGTAATTAGGTCGCACGGGTATGGAAGGGCACTCCTGCCTACCTATTAATAGGTAGGGGAATTAAAAAAAAGAAAAAAGAAAAGAAAAAGAATGCGGTCGGCCGATGGCGTCACGTGGCGCAACAGCCAGTGCCGGCGGCGGCGTTGTCAACTGTTCCGTCAGCTGGCTGGCGAATGCCGTGTGCGTCTCCGGTGACCATCCCACCGAGCGGCTGCCGACTCCGGTGTTGGCCGGTCGTGCCGGCAGCTGGCTGGCGAATGCCGTGTGCGTCTCCGGTGACCATCCCACCGAGCGGCTGCCGACTCCGGTGTTGGCCGGTCGTGCCGGCAGCTGGCTGGCGAATGCCGTGTGCGTCTCCGGTGACCATCCCACCGAGCGGCTGCCGACTCCGGTGTTGGCCGGTCATGCCGGCAGCTGGCTGGCGAATGCCGTGTGCGTCTCCGGTGACCATCCCACCGAGCGGCTGCCGACTCCGGTGCTGGCCGGTCGGGTACGGGCGACGCGGTCGCCACTCGGCGTCCGTCGTGTTTCAGCTCGGAACCCCTGATTTGTGAACGTCACAGATATGATACGACACGACACGACACGACACGTCGAGTCGTGCGGGGCAGTTGTGGTGGACGTCGGGCGACCGTGCGGTCGCCGCGCGCTGCAGTCCCAGACCGTCGCTGCCGGCAGCTGCGATTGAGATCGGGTTGGGGCTGACGCCAGCTGCCGGAACCAGCTGGGTCCAGCTGCCGTGAATTGCACAGCCCGGAGCGAGTCGTGTGTACGGGCCCCGACCGGCCCTGCATGCAGATCTCTGAATCGCAAATGTATAAGTTGCAGGAACTTATTAGGACACGGTGCATGAAGGCGGTGAGCGGATCCAAATGGATTGAGGAACATGCCACATAGGGTTCCATGTTGAAAGTTGACAGCATTTGGAGGGAAAGCTGGTATTGTGTGTGTGGTGGGGGGGGGGGATGCGCTCCCAGAAGCATGCAAAGCACACCCCTGTCAAATCGTGTCACCTGTCACTCCCAGATGGCACTGGTGGCGCAATGTTGACACACGTGCGAGCCCAAAACCTGCCGCCCGCCAGCACCCAACGTGCAGGGCCGAATTCGGGAGTGCGAAGGCCGGGCTTGTGATCCACCGCGTGAATGAACCCATATTGACGATTCTCTTACGTCACGCATGCTTCAGTATTGCCTACACAGATGCGTGCAACTTTAGCGATACGCACAGGCCGTCGTCGGGGCTTGATTGCATCATTTTCGGTCCGTTGCTCGGAGGATTGTGTTCGATCTGGCCGTGCTTGGGAGCAGTAGTGGTGACGCTGGGCTGCAGCCCGCTACCCAAACTGGGTGGATGCGGTGCAATCGTTGCTGCAGAGATCGCCTTTATTTCGTCAGCCAGCTGAAGTCGGGGGAGTGGTACTTAACAGCTGGAGACCCACGCAATCGGGAGTGGTGTCGTCGGCGGCGAAATATCGACCTTCCCAGCATAGAAGTCGAAGCTGCGTCCTCCACTGTATTGAGTCTGTTGCAACGCGGATGCGTTGTCGCGAGCTGCGTCGGCGGCGCCTCTCCCTACGGCCGCGCGGGCTGCTCGCCTGCCTCTGCCGTCACCGGCCAGGCGCTGCTGTCGCGCTGGTGTTAGAGGACCTCATGGATCAGCGCTATTGCAATCCAGCCAGGTCTTAGCCTAGCAACGCGAATGAAGGTAGCTTAGTTTTGCGTATTGCATACATATTGACTCTTGCCGTCAATAACGAGATGCAAGTTAACATGAGGACGCACCCATAGCGGATGCGTCGGAAGGAAGGACTAAAGTGAAATATTATATATCTTAGAATTGCGGTGCCATTTAGTAGTCGGCATCACGCTACGTCTTTTCATGACAGTCAGATGATCGTTGTTCAAATTTTTCTAGAAATATATGTGCTAATGTTTTGCTAAAATACGCATGTGTTCTGCAGCCGCTCGAATCGTCAGAAAATAGGACGTATGTCATCAGACTAGGATTTACGCTCTCCCGTTGGCAGATGAACAATCAAGCAATTCTGCTCTTCGTAAGGAAGTGACGTGACAATGACGTTGCTCACGGTGTTTTCAAATACAGACTCAATTTGAAGCTTTTGTTGTGTACCTAGTTATATGTGTGCAATATTGAGACTTCTTCCTGACTGTAGAATGGCGGTATGCCTTACTGACGTCTGTCTTCCTGACACAGACGGGTGAGTTTTGGATAATCCTCGGAAGGAGAAAACATTGTTCCTCTTCTTAGGGTCATTAGGCGGCAACTATGCACTTCAGACCGCAACGCGATACCCAGTGTGCATTTGCCCACCTAATGATGCGCAACAGGCTGTCGAAACCAAACTGATGAGAGACGCATGCAGCACAGCGAATTTTTCCCTCTGCTGGAAAGTTGGTCTTCCGCTTGTGTCCTTCCTCCCGACGGCAGCCTAACTACCCGCGAGCGGACGAATCCGTGCGGATCTCTGGCGGTTGTACGGTGACCTTGGGCATCACTTGACCGTCGCCGTCGTCATGGTGACTGTGCGTATTTGCACAAGTGAAGAGCGGGTGTGCCGCGCTCGCTACAGTCGCAGGCAGGCAGGACTGATCGGAGCACGCCCGGCTCCAATGAACTCCGACGAACACCACTAGAGACGTCACCGGACGGGCATGCATCATCATGTTCAGACATTAGGCATGTGTTTTTACACTTGCACCGGAGGGCCTCTCCCATGGCGAGACCGAGGGGGATGGGCATTCACTCCCAACGCCCCAATATCTCGGAAACTACTGAAGCTTGTAGATCAAAGTTTGGAGGGGGGTTTCAGATATAGTGAACTCTGCAGTATGGATTTGATGACACTAGGGCAATGACTATGGTCAAACTAGGTCGAGATCGGCCAGCACGTCGCTCCGCCACCGTGGGCGGATTCCGACCTCTCCCCCCGCCCCCCTCCTCCGGTCGCGTGTTAAGCTACATTCTGTGTTCGTCTCGTGTTTGTAGGAGGCGGCTCTTGCTACTGAATCGTCCGTACTCAGAATATCTCGCCTTATCATGCTCGGTGTGTCATGTACTAACTAAATTAAATTGACTGCCGCCGTAGTCATCGATAACTGCCATCGATAACTGTCATGCTATTTGGAGAGTGGCTTTCCCACAATGCTGTCTGTGCTGACTGATTGCGCGATTTCGTTGTTGCTGTTCAATGTGTCTGGATTGAAATAGCGGAGGCTATTGTGGCTGGATTTAGTTGGAGTGGTCCGGTGACCCGAGGAAAAGGTCATCGATTCAGCGGTAGCGGGCTTGTGCCGGAGTGTGGTTTACATGCGATTGGCTGCCTGGGGCCGTAGCAAAGATTTCACGAAGCTCTGGTGTTAAGCAGAACTTTTCTCGAAAAATTCGTATGAGAAAATAGTTTCTCGATTCGTGTAGTAGAATAGTATCGGTCAGGACATGGGGAATGACAGGCGAAAAGTTAAATCCGACTGGTAAATTATGTGCGATAAATGTACGGGGGAATCGATTTCTTTTCGTGAAGTACTCCTTTTCGTGGTCCTCTGCTGCATATTCCGGTAAGGTAAGCACCGACCAGGAAGAATGTTGCTGCAAAAATGCTGCTTCTCCTTTCCCAGTTTTTTCCGTTGTCTATCCACCACGCATACCTGCATGGGTGTAACCACGGTTTCGAAATGGGGGGGGGGGGACAAACCAGGGACGCGGTAAGTTTGGACAAGACAGAGGGGTAGCCCCCCCGAACAAAAAAAAGAAGAAATACCCTTGGATTTCAGCCACTTCTTTTTCAATGTCTGGTTTTGAGATTTGTCATGGTTAAAATGATAGTTTGTAGATAAAATGGGTAAATTTGCAATATGTGTTTTTGATGTTTATTTTTTCTTCAGAATGTTTGTGAAGGTGACTAAGCTGATGGGACCACTTATTTTCTGTGGAAATGAGAGAAAAAAATGTAATTTTTAACACTTTTTTTTAATGTTCGAACTGAAAAAAACCTAAACTAACAGAGCCTAACCAAACCTAACCCATTTGTTTGCTTTATGGAGGCAAATGCGCATAAAAACCTTTCTTGTTACCATCTTGTAGCACAATAATACCGAAAAGTTTCCAAACATTTTTCACAAATTTTCACAAAGGATTTTTTCTTCAAGAGTAGCTTAGGTTAGGTTAGGATGGATTAGGTTTCTTTTTTAATTTTGAGAATTTTCGGAAAATATGTTGCTCGACATTTTTCTTTTTTAATTTTTTCCTCCAAAATTGGTTAGGTTAGATTATGTTGCAGTTTATTTTATTTTTTTTCACATTTCTTTTTGTGCAATGTTACGTACCTCAAAGCCCCCTTTTGGCATTATTTTGCTCACAACCTGAAAACTAAGCATTTTCACAGAAAGTAAGTGGCCTCATGATCTTAGTCACCTTCATAAACATGGTATTCCAAGTAAAAATTCCACAAAATATAAAAACACGTTATACCGCAAATTTACCACAAGATGTTCTGCCAAAATTAACACTCCATATCACTGCCTATGAGCATCTAGCTTTATGTCGTGTGTGCTGGCCCGATTTCACAATAACTATCAAGCCATGCTGTATGTTGAACGTTGCCCTCTTGTAACAGGAAAAACAAAGTATTTGACGATGGTTTTATTGTAGTAAATATGGACATACAATAACCTTGCCCATGCTTTCCTGTTTTACAGGGGCACATTTCGATGCAATGACAACCATGGCGGATGAAAGGTGTGGCACTGAGAGCATGTGCCCCCCAAGTGGAAGGTGGCGACCCTCAGGCCGGGAAAAGGCGCCCCTCTGAAAAGGTTCCAGTGTAACCGCTCAAATGTTTCAGCCAGAGGTGCCCCTCCAGGTGCTTTCGCAGTGGCGCCGCTCAAAAGAAGTGGCGCTCCTCCGGACAAGTGCCCCCATCACAATTCCTGGTCCATCCCTGATTACAACATTGCTCTCCCTTGGTTATGGACTCGGGCTGGCTATAAAATTGTGCGTATTCACGCGTGGCTTCTCCAAATTTGACATCTTCCGTTGAACCATTAAGAGGAATGCGGACAATTTGAGGAGAAAAAAGAAATATTTTATGTGTCCGAAGCAGCAATGTGGCGGTGTAAATAAAAAACCAGCGATGAGAGCGCCGCCCCAGCAGGTTATGACGAATTTCTTGGGGGAGCTCCTAGTCATATAGGATATGAGTGCCTGCTGTCACAAAGGCTGCAAACAAAAACCGATTTCATCCTCCTATTCCTATTACACGCAATCATTGTACACACACTGGACCTTCGACACCTGTAAAATTATTTCGATATCTCAACATTCTGATACCGTACGGCAAGCCACGTCGAATGACACCCACATAATGCAAGTTGAAGCCATAGCGACGAAACGCGAGGATTTTGAGGAAAAGCTAACCTTAGACCTTGAGGCTTGGCCTGACATGTCCCGGGTTGAAATGTTGCTCGGGGGTTGCCCACGGGCTATCTCTTGATGCTAATCATGGGTAGCTTTGGGAGAAAACGAAGAAACGCGGGGCGACCGAAGAAATGAGCTAGACCATTGACTTTGAAATTTAATGTGATTTATGAACAGTTTGCTAGAGTACCTCACGGGACGTCGACTGACTCCCACTTGATGAAAATTGAAGACATTGCGACGAGGTGCGAGGACTTCGAGCGATTTAAGCTATCCTTCGATCTTGTGGTTTGAAATTGGCATATTCCGGTTTGAAATGTTACTCGAGGTGCATCACGGCTATTGCTTGATACCAGATGTGGGTAGGTTAGGGCGACGAAAAAATACGAGGCGACCAAAAAAATATGTTTGACCTTTGACTTTTGGAATTAGTTCGATTTGGTAACATAATACGGCACAAGCCGCGTCATATGACACCCACTTGATGCAAATTGAACCCATAGCGACGAATCGCGAGGACTTCGAAGATTTCAAACTAGCCTTTGATCTTGAGGTTGACCTGGATATATCCCGGTTTCAAAATGTTACTCGATGGTTCACCATGGGCTATCGCTTGATAGTGGATCCGGGTAGGATTGGGCGACCCCCACCCCCCACAAAAAAATGTGAGGCGACCGAAGAAATCAGCTTGAATTTTGACCTGTCGAGAGTATTTAGAATTATCAACTTTGTGATTCCGCACAAGCGACGTCGAATGACATCCATTTTCTGCAAATTGAAGCCATGGCGACGAAACGCGAGGCCATCGAAGAACTCAATCAAGTCTTTGACCTTGATATGTTCCGGTTTGAAATGTTACTAGTGTTCACCACTGGTTAATGCTTGATACCAGATTGTGATGGGTTTGAGTGAAAAAGAAATAAAATTGAGCGGACCGGATGATCAGCTTGGCCTTTGCCCTTGAAAAATATAATTCGATTGCGTAGCGTTCTGATACCGCATAACAAGCCACGTCGAGTGACGCCCATTTGATGGAAATTGAAGCGATAGCAACCGAACCTCGCGTTCGGTCGATATCGCTTCAATATCGCCATCTAATAAATCAAGCTCACATTTGACCTAGAAAAGTTTGTCCCTGACATGTTCCGGTTTGAAATCTTACACCACCGCTTGAAACCAGATCTGGGCAGGTTTGGGTGAAAACGAAAACAAAAATAATGGGAGGAACCGAAGAAATCGGTTTGCCTTGGACCTTGACCCTTAAGGTGGTAATGCGAGACATATGTAGTTGCTTCCAGCGTGTTCAGTGCAAGCAGAAGCATTTATGGTAATTTATTCGAACGATCAGAGACCCGTTGCTGAATGCTGATGCCAATGCAAATACGCTCCTGGCGATCACGTCGCTGAATACGAATACGAATACGACGTTAACTTGACGTACTTGTTTAAGGCTGCCCATGACTCCCCTCCATGGTCTTGAGATACCCAAGGACACCCAGAGTCATGTTTGTTCACGATATATCAATATATGCTCAGGGGAATGCAACTTAATACTATAATAAAGCCTTGCGATAATGCAAATTTGTGACCTGGCAAAGCACAATTTCCACCGAAGCGAAAACACAAGATGGTCAAGGTTGATGTTATTGAAGAATGGTCTGGAAGCAGAAATTTTTAATGTGTGCTCATTTACCATTCAGAGGTTTTGTGACGACAGATAGCCTGTGAAGCCCGTTGATTGGCTTGATCTGTTTCTAGTATTTTTGGTGATTCTCTTGCGTATATATTTTCATTTTATAAATGAAGTATAATTTTGAGGCGATCACTCAGGTAGCTGAGGCTTGGGGTGGGGTGGGGGGACAGAAAAAATTGAGGGGACAAATCGCCACTTTTCTGAAATGGGGGGACATGTCCCCCTCCCCCCCCCCCCAGTGGTTACACCCATGCATACCTGGGCTTGATTTACATTTGATCGTTTGCGATTGCTATGATCATCCCGTTGCCCATTCTTGTGTTTGACGGCCACAGACATTGGTAAACGACCAACTAAAGGCAGGCATGAAGTTTGATCGTTCCAGCAAGGAAGCACTGATCACCAGCAGACTTGACTGAAACACAAATATGGCACAAGTATGCTGGTATCACATTCCTTCATGAAAGCACCCATGGTTTTGTCTCAAATATTCACGCCCATGTTTAATTATTTTTGGGCTCTTTCACAAACCCAAAATGGTATGACTCCCTCGTCTCCGGCGTGAAAAGACCTCGTAGTCGGCGCGCCCTTGAGCCTAAATAACCTCATCTCCGTGACATTAAGCTTAATCTGAAGACACATGTAGACTGCGATGTACGTGCGATAGCTCGTACCCGTTTCGATCACAATTTCCACAGTTCAACGCATGCTGCTGATAAATAGCCTACCATTGAGCTCAATGGTCAGACCTATATCAGCCAGTGCTGCTGAGCAATCTGCTTGCTCAACGACGATTGACGTAATGCGTTTAAATTATTTCTGCTGCTGGTCTGGGTGGATGGCCGACGAGTTATTCGCTCCACTTCGAAGGCATCAGCGCAGATTGTGGTAGCGCTGAATGACCGTTTGAACCGAAACTGCCGTGAAATACACTCAGGGTCTGAGGTGACAAGACCTGACCTTGCCCGAGCCCTCGCAGCACCGCGGTCGGTGTTAAGGTGCTATTGTAGGCTATCACATACCTCTGGTTTTGTCCGTACTCTCGCAGTATGCCGATGGTGAAGAGGTGATGTCGGACACCGGGCACACAGACGGGAAGAAACAATACTCTGACGATTGAGGACAGGTCATATATTCACGACACATGACTACACACAGACTGGTGGTGACCAGCCTTTATGCCCACATTGCTGTAAGCCCGCTTATTGTGTATCATGTTTTGGTAGGTTGCTTACGGTTGGAACCATTACGTCACCAAATTTTAGGACGGCTGAACGCCGACACTTCTTGGCAAACGCTAACGGAAAACGATTCCGAGGTCGTGGCGATTGGGAACATTTCTACCTTCCTTCAACACGCACGCTTTGATGTGATTTATCGTAAGGATTAATAACTGGCTATTATAGCAGCACTGTAGATTGTTTGTAATACAATTCTGGGCGCAAAATGACCTCGGTAGTCGACGCGCCCCTAAACTAAAATTAACCATCACTGTCATGTCGGGCTTCCGACTGTGCGTGTCATGGCAGGATCCTGGTGGCGAGGAGGTGTCGAAGGCCATGTCGGGCTTTTGACCTTGTTCGTGTCATGGCAGCATCCTGGTGGCGAGGAGGTGCTGAAGGACATGGCCGGTTCGGTGGCCACGGAGAACTTCGAGGACGTGGGCCACTCGACAGACGCCCGGGAGCTCATGAAGACGTACGAGATAGGCGAACTGACAGAGGTAGGTCGGCGCCCGCTGTGTGTCAGGTAGTACACTGTGAAGCCGTGTATGTGCTGCCCCCTACTGCCATCCCCTGTGGTCGACCACGTCAGCAGTGCAAGCTGAAAAAGAAGAACCTTGGGTTCTAGTACGACGCTTGCAACCGCTAGGTTGCTTAGCATCGTCAGCCTCGTACGCCGAATGATCGCGGGTACACTCCTTATTCACGCCGATTGGGAAATTCGAAACCACGATCTTGCGATCAAGAGTCCGACGTCAACTGAGCTACTGCGACCCCAGCAGTGCACGTTCTGCGTCTTGCTGATACGCCGGGAGGTTTGTCACAGCATAGCTTGTTTATAATGTGCCTGAAAATGAAGGCGGGAACATGAACTGGTCGCTTGTATATAATATTCTGTAAACCCCATAACGCCAGCGTTATGATGTTCGAGGGTTGATGACGACTACACCTTGAAGTATTTATTTCACTGCTCCGCCTGTTTATTTCCTACCATTCCTGCCATATACTTGCTGAAAAATGTGCTTAGTGGAAATGTTCGACGTTAGCGCTAGCACCGCGGTGTTGTGCAATGCTACCCATCCCACTATGGTATTGTCTGTGGCTGGTGGGTTTGGTACGACACTTAGACGCCATCATAGCGATTGTCATGGGGTTTCAGGAGGATAAGAAGTACACGAAGGAGAGGAAGTTCACGTGGGCTACTCAAGATACAGCTCCCAGCAGGTACGTTACCACACCTGTACAACGTCATGGTCACCAGCACCAGGGAATGGGGAAATAGGGAATCCTTTTGGGCCCTGGACAAAAAGGGTCACAATGGTGCATGGGCACATCACGACAGGACTCGCAATATGCCCTGGAAATCCAATCCACGATCTAGTCTACGATACGGTAAAGCACTTTAAACACAAATATACACATGTTTTGTTCAATTCCAATGCAAAAGGTTACCAGATGGAAATATATCAGTTAACCACCGGCATTGCATGAAAATTTGCTACCCTTTGAAATTCTGGGGGAGCGGGGCATTTTGACCCCATCTCCTACTAACCGTTGTTTTCAGCAAGATAGAGATGTGATGTGGGAGATGTGGGAAGCGGCGTGATATAGCTCAGACCTGTTTACCCTTACACTTTTGGCGTACTTATTACGATTTTACACATGGAACTACGCCAATACGACATTTCTAGACTGATTACGCTTATCAGCGACGTGAAATTTTTTTTTTTTTCATGTCGGTGATTTTCCGTCCTTCCGTTCCGAGTTTTCTTTTCCTTAATGTTCCGTTCCAAGTTTTTACTTCCGCTCGTCAAGCGCACCATTTTCCAAGATTCGATGTGTCATCACTCGGCAGAAGAACTTTATATTTGCTTCCAACAACATGTCCTCTCAGGGATGTGGGGGTTGTGGACACCAGCCTTCAGGCATCATCCAGCCCTCAGAGCCGTCACCAACCTGATTGTCAGATTCCCCTGCCTCCGTCCACATGATGTCTCCAAGCAGACAATACTGGAACAGTTTAGAATGTACCAGCAAGAGGACATTACCGCATGTGTGGCTGATCGCATTGACGACACCTGGTCAGTAATTGGGAATCTCAAAGATGAAACTGGTGAGCAGACCATGAAATAACTCTCCAAAGTGATGTGTGGGATTCGCACTGTTTCCCATTCCAGTGCCCACTGTGAGCGTGTTTTATCACGTGTGAGAAAAAACCACAGAAACCAGAGATCATGCCTTGGCGACGACACTGCAGAGTTTGCTGGTTCTGATGTCTCGCCTAGGGAGCTTCAGTACCAGAGCCTACTCCAAAGATGTTCTTAACAACGTTATGTCAGCCTACTACAAATCACTGCAGGCAACTCAACTGTAACCCAACAAATCAAGTCCACCCAACCACTCATTTTGACACTTGTTGTGGCTTAAAACTTTTGATTTGTACAAATCAGTGGTTTCTCACACGCACAGTTGCATCTAGTGAATTTGACATTCTTTTTATGGCTTTGTTTTGTACTCATGTTTCCAAATTTTCATCGCGTCTTCGAGGCTCTGTGAGCTGGATATGGTCAGCCTTTAATCTTGATTTCCACAAATAAAGTCCACCCCATCTACTGAATTTGCATTTTTTCCATTGTGTTGATGAGGCTCTGTGGGCTGGATGATGCTGGAAGGTTGTCCACAAATTACACTTTTTGGTCTGAGATTACACTTTTTTGCTGGTTGAAGTACTCCAAATACTTTGAGGGGTAAACAGGTCTGTGTAGCTCCATTCTTGGGTTTTCAGAGCAACTTGAATTTTTTTTCGCCATCTCTGTTTCGGGTCAAACAGGTTAATGTCGGGGTGCCCTCTTCGGCGTAGTTGTCGGACCATGACCGTAAACCAAATGCGATTTCGTATTTAAATATCCATGGTGTGCAAGCTGAAGACTTAGTCTAACACAGTGACACGTGTAAAGTCAAGGCCACCGATCCCATCAGTCAAATGCCTGGAAGTATGTAACCCACCGTTGATGATGGCGATTTTCTAAACAGATGGCGTTGAGGGAAAGGTAACGGTAGCCGCAAGGCAAACCGAAGTATTTCCACCCTTGCGAATGAAAGAAAAACCCACAGAAGTTAATTTTGGGGGTAATTTCCCCCCCCCCCCAACAACAACAAAAACCAACAAAATAATAATTGTCATCGAATTTGGGCATGTCGGTCACCTAAAAAAGAAATCTGCCTGTAACAAAACTGCCCTTGCTTAGCGAGTTTTTTCTCGCAATAGTTCATATTTTAGCCCTCATAGTGCCCGCAATGCATTTACCCTCGGGCCATTTTCGGTCATATCTCAGTGACCTGACCAGATATTAACTTGACATTTCGAATACCTTTAGGGGACCAAATATATTGTTTTTTTTGTTCTGTTTAGAAAGCTTATTAGCGGGGAAATTGTACGCCAAAGTTTTCATTGTTCTCATTTAAGCCTTTATTTGACCGAGCGGCCTGACCTGAGGTCGCATTGTATGTTTTTGTGTCTTCCATCTTTGTATATGCACCTATATTTCACTTCTGATTGTAACTTGCATGTTTTGTTTATGCAAAATGTTTCGATGCACATCTAAAGAAACCGAAATGAGACTGCGTAACAATATGACTTTGACCCGAACTAACTCCGGTATCTTGGGGACTAGTACTCAATTTTTACACACTGCGTTAATCTACGCTAATGTGAAGTTATGGATGAAATAGTGATGCAAGAGTCGAAGATTTGTCTGGGGTTTCGTCACGTACCCGAATCTGACATTTTGGAACACTACATATTTGTATATACGAATAAGTTCGAAGCGTCAACAAATGTAGGACTAGTTTTAGAAATGTCTGGCATATGCAAACTGATAATGAGCACCGGTGGCGCAGCCACTATTTTTCTAAGAGGGCGAGAGCCCGACCACGAAAAAAAATGTGATGAAATAGATAAACTTCTCGTGCAAGAATCGTTCCGAAATTGTAGGTGTTTGCGTGATGAAGATATAAGTTTCTCATTTGGCCTAGTGTCCTTTTCAGCACTGGGGAGGAGCATCGCTCCCGGGTGTGTCTCTGATCAGCACGCTTGCTTGCAGTGGTTCCTTACTGTCTGGGTCCTTGCAGTGCGCTGACGGTGACCCATTCTGCGTTGCAGGTATGTCGGCTGGCTGGTGCCCGTGCTAGTGGCGCTGGTGATGGCGCTCCTCTACCGGTACCTGTACGCGTGAGCCGGTGTGACGTCACGTGCGGCTGCCAGTCGGCCGCCAACCGTCACCGTGTCGCCGACCCTGGCGCGGACTGCAGCGGCCCACTCTGGCCGTAGGGCATTCTGTGCGGCGGTGGCGAGACCCGGCTTGGGGTGGCGATAGCCGCGCGTGTGTGGGGGGGGGGCGGCGGATCGACCCGGTGCCAACACAGGTCACGTAAGCAAGCGCCCTCTTTATGTCGGCATCTGTGTTGCCTTGTGGGGGTGGGAGGGGGCGGTCCGGCACACAGGTCACACGAGCAGGCGCTGTCTTCATGTCGGCAACTGTGTCGCCTTGTGACCACCCTGCACCGGCCGATCCGATATTTTGAAGGTGCGCACATGGTTTGTAATAATTTTGGGAGGTGGACAGTTAAAGCTAATTGTGAGGGCTTGCTTTGTGAATTATTGAGTGATTCTGAGCCAGACGTGACGTGTTGCTGCGGTTTGTATGCATTATGTGTGATCCGGTCTAACATGGCGGTGTTTCGTGGTTCTCGCCGAAATTTAATTTGGTAATTTCGCAACAAGATATGATATCCTTCCACGTGCTGTTGGATTTTGCATAGTTAATCCGTGCTGTGATGCATGGTCACTGGGTGCATGTGCAGCTTTTTTGTTATGGATTGGGTATGTATTATGAAATATATTTTCAGTCGTAATGGCCGTGAATATTATGCAATGCGGTTTTGAATGTTCCGAAGTTTCGTGGATGATGTAACAGTAGTTATAATCTGTTTTGCGGAGCAATTTCTCTGTCCTTTACACAATGCCTTTACGTGACTGCTTCATGTATATTTTTGCACTATAAATTTACACCTCACATCTCCAAAAGTTCAGGAGTATGGCTTCCTATGAGTACTACCTCCACAGAGTCAAAATTCGAAAATTTAAGTTGAAAGTGACACCCAACTGGGATCATATCCATGTCTTTAGTCCAACATTTTGCTTTCCATTGATATATTAACTGGTACATATGACAATTGCAGCATAATGTTTCAAGTAAAAGTGCAAGTAATAATGTTTTCTTCAGATTCACATCTGCTGCAGTGCAGTTGGGCAAGATTCAAACAAACAACGATTCTTCAGTAGGACGAGCGGTTCGATCTCCAGAGGTTCAGAGAGGTCACTCGGGTCAAAAACGGTGTACCGTACACAATTTGAAGTATTTCACTTAGCCGAATGATTCCAACGCCTAGATGTCCGCTGTGCGTCAAGGATGCAGCACATCGAATTACGTGGACCTCAATGTCAAAGTTTTACCTCAGGTCACCGAAGTTGGTTTTACTCCTGCACTATATCTATTTACGGGGTACCGAATAAAATCATGGTGACACATTGGATATACCTGATTTTTGCAGGTCATAGTCTACATAGCACGTACATAGAGCACATCAATCAAAATGACCCATTATGGCCACTGATTCATCAACGTTCGCCAAAAATGCAACTATACCAAATTCTTGTGTACCCGATAATTTCCGGAAAATTTTACTTGGCACGACGAAAAAACACCCAGACATTGGTTATGGCCCATGGATGCAGCACATTGAAGCATCTGTCCTACAATCTCGTAATTTGACCTATATTCGCAAAATACTGTTTTGACCACGCATTATTGCCATCTACGGGGTACCTGATAATACCCTCCTAAATACATTAATCGGATGGACATTAGCGCCAAAAAATATACCATCGGACAAGAAAGCAGCACATCCAAGCATGTCACCTTCAAGCTTACCATTTGACCTCAGGTGAACTTTGACCGTAAAGGTACCGTATGTGAGCCAAACGAAGCATTGAATGTAGACTATCTCAACACTGATGCATGTACTAGCAACACAAGAAGCAGCACACTGCGTGACCTGACCTCTATCGATGACACATTTCATCATGTAGCACTAGCGTCCCATTCAACAACGCATTCAGAAACGAATTCACCAATGTTCTCCGATTCGTCTGAAAATTTGACACAACCTTCGCAGACATATCCGTACATGCATCCCGAAACCATTTTCTGCTACGAAGAACCATTTCGCCTTCAGAGGCGAAAAGGTCAGCCAGGTCAAATCTAGGGTATCGCATAACTTGCCGGAGAATTCACTTATTGGAATCATTCAAACGCTTATGCCACCGCTATCATCGTGGCATGCAGCACACCAAGTCAAATGGTCTCTCGAGGTCACCATTTGACCTCAGGTCTACGAAGACTTTAACATTACACCCTATGGGAATATCACGGTGTACCGAATAAAATTTCCTTGAATATATTTATCAGATGGATATTACCGTCGAAGAATTGCCCACCGAGCAAGGACGCAGCACATCCGAGCATGTGATCGTCAGCGTCAGCGTTTGACCTCAGGTCAGGTTTAACGAAATTCAGAAAAAGAAAGTAGTCCACTTGGGTACCGTATGTGGGCCGTATGTGGGATTCGTCTGAAAATTTGACACAACCCTCGCAGACATATTCGGTACACCGTGATATTCCCATAGGGTGTAATGTTAAAGTCTTCGTTGACATGAGGTCAAATGGTGACCTCGAGTGACCAGTTGACTTGGTGTGCTGCATGCCACGATGATAGCGGTGACACAAGCGTTTGAATGATTCCAATAAGTGAATTATCCGGCAAGTTATGCGGTACCCCAGATTTGACCCGGCTGAACTTTTCGCCTCTGAAGGCGAAATGATTCGTCGTAGCAGATAATGGTCTTGGGATGCATGTCTTCGAAGGTTGTGTCAAATTTTCAGACGAATCCGAGAACATTGGTGAATTCGTTTCTGAATGCGTTGTTGAATGGGACGCTAGTGCTACCTGATGAAATGTGTCATCGATAGAGGTCAGGTCACGCAGTGTGTTGCTTCTTGTGTTGCTAGTGCATGCATCAGTGTTGAGATAGTCTACATTCAATGCTTCGTTTGGCCCACATACAGTACCCAAGTGGACTGCTTTCTTTTTCTGAATTTCGTTAAACTTGACCTGAGGTCAAACGCTGACGCTGACGGTCACATGCTCGGATGTGCTGCGTCCTTGCTCGGTGGGCAATTCTTCGACGGTAATATCCATCCGATAAATGTATTCAGGAAAATTGTATTCGGTACACCGTGATATTCCCATAGGGTGTAATGGTAAAGTCTAAGTTGACCTGAGGTCAAATGGTGAGCTTGAAAGTGACATGCTTGGATGTGCTGCTTTCTTGTCCGATGGGAGATTTTTTGGCGCTAATGTCCATCAGATTAATGTATTTAGGAGGGTATTATCTCCCATCGGACAATCTCCCATCGGACAAGAAAGCAGCAGATGGCAATAATGCGTGGTCAAAACAGTATTTTGCGAATATAGGTCAAACTATGAGATTGTAGGACAGATGCTTCAATGTGCTGCATCCATGGGCCATAACCAATGTCTGGGTGTTTTTTCGTCGTGCCAAGTAAAATTTTCCGGAAATTATCGGGTACACAAGAATTTGGTATAGTTGCATTTTTGGGGCATTCTTGGCGAACGGTGATGAATCAGTGGCCATAATGGGTCATTTTGATTGATGTGCCCTATGTACGTGCTATGCAGACTATGACCTGCAAAAATCAGGTATATCCAATGTGTCACTATGATTTTATTCGGCACCCCGTAAATAGATATAGTGCATGAGTAAAACTAACTTCGGTGACCTGAGGTCAAACTTTGACATTGAAGTTCACGTAATTCGATGTGCTGCATCCTTGATGGACAGCGGACGTCTAGGTGCTAGAATCATTCGGCTAAGTGAAATACTTCGAATTTTATACGGTACACCGTTTTTGACCCGAGTGGCCTCTCTGGACCTCTGGAGATCGAACCGCTCGTCCTACTGAAGAATCGTTGTTTGCCTTACTTTTGCAAGCGACGAAGATCATATCCTGAAAAAAATGAACGAATTCGGAGAGTATGCGAATAGGATGCTGAATCGAATGCGAATGCGTTGCTAATATCATGGACATCTTTTGAGGGCGCAAGTGCTCCCTTGATGCTGGTTTTGGCCTCCCAACAGTTTAAACTTTTAGCATGGGGCCCCATGGAGTGTGATTGTTTCCGAAATCCATTTTGGCCAGCCCATTACCTCCATGCATTGTGCCAACCACCCCGATTTATTTTCTTCAGAAATAAATCATTCATTTTTTTCGCTCATTTCTGCCGGCCTGCTCATTTCGGGGGCAGCTGCTTCCTTCACCCACCACCCTTAGCTACGTCACTATATATCGCTCTTCATAATAATGAAAATTAATTGTCGCACAACACTTGGATCATATTGTGTATCGCAATTGGCAAATACGCAAGAAATCACTGTCCACACGATGCGTTCGCCTTTAAAGACTTTGAACTAGCAATTCTCGGTCGTCATGTGCCAAAGGTTCGTTCGTGTTCTGGTTTCCTCGGGTACGTTTGAAGTCGAAGAGAGTTTGTCTTCTGGGCGCTACATAACCAGTAGCAGTTGATGCGCCCCAAAGCCCAAATAATCAATCAATCAAGGGTCTATCTTCGCCTGTGGCAGACGACGCACACAGGAAAGTGACGCGTTCGCCACATACCGCCGCTCAATTTCGTGACCGGTGGTGCCGCCGTTCAGTTTGGCAAGATAGTGTAGTCAAACAGTTTTTTTTTCATTCAAACAACAAGCTCTGATTATCTCGTGTGCAAGAAGCGGCATGCTGGGAAGTGCGCAGTAAAGAACAGGATGTTCCTATTCTGGCCTGTTGACACCGTAATAGGATTCGTATTTTGTATACTCTGTATCTGCCGCGGTCAAGTAATGCGCCTTATATACGATCAAAACATAATGTCTGTCGTGTTTATGTGCTAATACGGTTGTACAGGTTACCGTCCACATCCATCACACCATATACCTTCGAACATTTGAACCATCCCAATCATTTTCACAAAACGACACCCCTGTCAATTACTTACTACCTGCCTTACAAACAACAATTTGTAGCTTGGCAGTGGGCGAAAAGCAATGTTAGAAGCATGGTCTTACGGAATAATCTTAATAAAACAGTTATATTTCCAATCCTATACTACCAGGTATGGCAGTAACAAAGACATATTTTCAAATTGAATAGGGAGCATGACAAATTATCATTTCGCAGGGTACCAAAACAAGTGGTGCAGACCCAGGATCGACCCGGGATCAAAAGCGATGCCTACGAAATGTGCGGTTGTGGTAATTTTATATAGGGGAAGGGGTGGAAATATGGTTTCCTACATCAAAGCATCGCAGCCTGTTCAAAACGTTTCGCCCTCAAGCTAAACTTTGTAGCGTCTAGTCTCATCGTGTACCACATTTAGCCGCCTTGAGTCTGTTCAAGCTCAGCACTGGTGCAAGGTAAATCTTTTTTCCTCAATTTTGTTCCACCAACGGGTTACAATCGGATAGGGGACGAGGATTTTGAGCATTTCCATTGGCACATTTGGCAAAGTAATTACAGATAGGTGAATCATGTTAAGCATCGTTCTTTAACAAAGGAAACAAATTAACCGTGTCATTTTCCGCCTTATCTCCTGGTATGCCCATTCAATTTTTATATCCTTATTTTCGGTCCGGTTATCGGCGATCTAGGAAAAAGTTGTCCCATTTTGATTAATGAATAAACAATCCCTTGCATTGCGTGTACGTGGATCATTTATCACCTGGCCCATAACCCGCACCTGATATGTTAGCTATGATCCCTTGCATTGCGTGTACGTGGATCATTTATCACCTGGCCCATAATCCCGCACCTGATATGTTAGCTATGATTATTTAAATACGCCGATGGGTACCTATGATGACCTGAATCAAACCAAACATCGGCAATTGCGACAAAGGCCATCGGGTCCTCCCGAGCTCGATAACTGTCAATAAAGCACCTTTCGGGACCTTGGTAGAACAAAATGTGACATTGCATTTCTGCTATCCGCTCTTGGGGTAGTTCCACTTCGCCGCAGTACTGAACTTATTACAACAAAAGAGTGAGAAGGAAAACTCTTGCTTGCTGGCAGCATTTCGCATGTTATTATTTCGTCCGGGTGCTTCACACCGAAAGGTGAAAGTGGCGGAACCTAGGGGCATGACCACTGATACACTATACAGACCAACGATACAGTGGCACAGTCCAGCGACCTGATCGAACGTCAAGCCAGGCGACACAAACTTACGGCGAATTCCACAGAAACACCACAACTGATTGCGGAACAGCCCCACATCTGGCGGCCCACTGGTCTCGCCATCCCCGAGAAACAACAGGGCAACAATGAAGCCTGCTCACCTCCTTCGAGTGGTTCACCATTCACGCCTCGGTGTGTGTGTGTGGCGGGGGAGGGATGGGCTCAAGCTGATATCCCAACTCTACGGCCACCAGCATCTCAATGAGCCCCTGCACCGCTCCCTCACCGCCTGCCCATCCTCACTACGGTCGGCTACCGTGCGTGGTTTCGGCGCCATCACACCGTCATCGTCACGCACGCATCTTCGCCTGCACGGGCATCGCCACACCGCAGCGCAGCTCCAAAGGTCGCCGCTCTTTGTCCACTCGCCGTCAGCCTGCGAGACGGAATTCGCGGTCGCTCTCAACGCCCTCACCGCCGTGTCCACCGCGCACTGTGCTCATCTAATGCACGGACCACACGGCGGTCGAGCGCAACTGGCGCACCGCCGCCACGGCTGGCGCACCGCCGCCACAGTTGGCGCGCCGCCATCACAGCTGGCGCACCGCCGCCACAGCTGGCGCACCGCCGCCACAGCTGGCGCACCGCTACCACGGCTGGCGCACCGCCGCCACAGCTGGCGCGCCGCCATCACAGCTGGCGCGCCGCCACCACAGCTGGCGTACCGCCGCCACAGCTGGCGCACCGCCGCCACGGCTGGCGCGCCGCTACCTGCCGGCGTGGCTGCACGCGGTGAGGTCCACTGCGGTGCCCAGCAGGGTGGACAGCTCGAGCGACAGCAGCTGGTGCAGTCGCAGCCGCTCGTGCCGGTACACCCAGCCGTCGCCAGCGAAGTCGTACCTGTCGACAGCCGCGCCGCCCGCTGTCAGCGCCACACAGCTTGAGCGCACGGCATCGATGGCCCGGTGGACAACACGCACTGCCAAGGAATATGACTGCTGTTTTCATTCGATGGAGCGCTGAGCAGGTCCGTCATCATCGTCAATTCACAGGGGAGGGGGTCCAATCCCGGGGGGGGTCAGGAACTAGTCTTACGCTAGAGAGGGGTCAGACCGTGGCCGGTTGCGCGTGGCCTGTCTCTCAACGACTAGCAAATGCTGAGAACAGTCGTAGTTGCCACGGTGCGTCTTGTACGCCCACGAGAAGCATCACAGGGAAATCCAAGCCCAAGTCCAGGTGGGGTCCGGACCAAGGGACCCCAGCGGTGGCGACGCCCATGGTGCCGGATATTTCGGGGCGCATGGCATCGGCCATTTTGGCCAATTCGTTACTATTCGTGTGTATTACAACTACGCTCATCAACAAGCGAGAATCAGCGATCACGGACAGACGATTGCCAACGGATCGGTGAGCCAGACAGCGGGAGAACTTTCAGCGGTTCCCTGGCTGGCGAGCAGCAGGCACCTCTGGCAGAGCACTACAGCGACGGCCCACACACTCACGGCGATTCACTGACCGCTTGGGACCGCTGACGGGTGATGAGAGCCATATCTGACGGTTGGGAGTCTGCTTGTTGATGACGTAGGTGCCCGCCTTGCCCAGTTTCAGCGTCAGAACACCACTCTGAGGGTGGACAGAGCGATCAGCGACGGCCCACAACTCCCTCTCATGGTCACCATCTCAACGATCGGTGAGCCAGGAGAACTTTCAGCGGTTCCCTGGCTGGCAGCAGCAGGCACCTCTGGCAGAGCACTACAGCGAGGCTCCATATCACTGACTTAGGACGCGGGATGAGTGCTGCCTTGCCAGTTTCAGCGTCAGAACACCACTCGTGACAAGGAGACAGCCCGATGATTAACGCGGGATAGTGCTCTTTGAACAAAAAAGCTCCAGTAAAGTTGGGCGCTGGTGATAAAAGACAGGTCGATGCGTCACGAAGCTCAAATAACTAACAAACAAACAAAAACGCTCTATTGAAGCCACGAAGAGCTACAGTAGCATCCATGGGTCATTGTCTCATGGAGCATAGCCAATGCAACTGACAGTTGAACGGATGGAAGGCCCATCATAGGCTGGACATTACCCGTGCACTAAGCAGGGGATCAACTCATTAGCACGGTTATTGCACATATTCAATATACATCGACTGAATCGTAATTATAGTCTCATATTTCGTATCAATCCGAGTCTAACCGGCTTCCATTCTCGTATGCCAAACCACTGAAAGCCAACAAAAAGCATGCACACATACCACAGCCAATTCATAGTAGCTGTCATCCATTGATCACAAAAGTAACCATAAGCCACCCAGCCCGGTCCTGACCACAGACTGGCACGCACTGTGGTTCGAAGCCTTCACCTAGAACCACGCGTGACCCGACGCTATTGGTTGTGTTCGCGCACACCGCCGCAAGCCGCCTTCTGTTGTTCGGCTTGTGGATGACTGGCGATAGCAGGTGGTCAGCCTGCCATGTGCTGTAGTGGGTGTGGTAGTGACCAGCCTGCCATGTGCTCTAGTGGGTGTGGTCGTGGTCACCCTGCCATGTGCTGTAGTGGGTTTGGTAGTGGCCAGTCTGTCATGTGCTGTATCTGCCATGTGCTCTAGTGGGCATGGTAGTGACCAGCCCGCCATGTGCTCTAGCAGTTGTAATAGTGTCCAGCCTGCCATATGCTCTAGTGGGTGTGGTAGCGGTCAGTTGAAGCCAAAAACGTGTGCAGTGCTTCAGGGAGACGCCCTAAAAATTACTCCACGCACGAAGCAGGTTAGGCGATTATCTTCACGTGTTGCCGTAAGCCATTCAAATTTCTTATTACATCTAATGTATGGCCGTTTGAGCAAATAATCTAGGGGTAAGGTGCCAGTCTGCCAGCCGAAAGAGTGTGGGTTCGAGTTATATCTGTCACTATTCTTTGCCCGCGACCAGTCGGCGTGAGAGATTGGCGACGCTATATGACCAAATTAACAGTCGACGAGCCGTAAATACAAGGTCCTTCACTTATGTATGGTTATACTTCATTTGTTCACCCATCACGATAGGTGCACGGTGTATGACTTTCTGACCCGTAAGTATTCCATTGTTTGCAGATGCACCATCAATTGAATCACAGTGCTGATGGATGAGATGACAAGTGCGTTGGCAACGAGCCCTGCCGACACCTAGAAGTGTTCGCTTCGCTTAGTTTAGTTATTTGGGCTTTGGAGCGCATTGGCTTCCATACCCATGCACTCGTCTGACTACTCACACACAGCTCCACGTCCACACGAGGCTCGGTAGCCGTGGCCTCGAGCTTCCAGCCTCCCCCCGTCCGACTACTCACACTCCGCTCCACGTCCACACCAGGCTCGGCGGCCCTGACCTCGATCCTCTCCCCCCTCCCCCGTTCGACTACTCACACTCAGCTCCACGTCCACACCAGGCTCGGCAGCCGTGGCCTCGATCCTCTCCCCCGTCCGACTACTCACACTCAGCTCCACGTCCACACGAGGCTCGGCGGCCGTGGCCTCGATCCTCTCCCCCCCCCGTCCGACTACTCACACTCAGCTCCACGTCCACACCAGGCTCGGCGGCCATGGCCTCGAGCACCTCGTCCAGCGCCGAGCAGAGAGACTCGAGTGTCTCCTCGCAGACGGCCTCGTACGCCGCCGGTGGCAGCGGCTCCTGTGGACTGGCAGCGACGTGGCACCAAAATCCATTCTGAACCGTGAATTCGGAGTGGAAAACCATTCTCCAAATGCAGATCGATGGAAGAATGACATATGTAATGCAATAGAAAGTGAACAATGCTGAACAAAAGCAGATAATATTAAGTTCTGAATTAAATGCATTACAACGTGTGCAAACAGGTAAGCTGACAATAAGCTAACCGTATTTTGATAAGGGGGCAGATACCCCTCGTGGCATTTCGCCTGCCGTTTCCTGATGCTTTGCAACAGGAGCGTGCAACTGGGTAACTTTTCCGAACTTCATTTTTCTACTTCGTGCCACAATTTCAGCTTCGCAACTATATCGGAGGAGGCATCAGGAATGAATATTAGAAGGCATCTCGGACAGATTTTCGCGAAAACTTAGGAACAGCACATGCACCTGCAGGTGTTCCTCAGGGTTCGATTCTTGGACTTCTGTTATTTCTTCTATACATTAACGAGCTCTGCAACTGGGCGTGAATGATCAATTCTGGTCGAAGCGCCCTAAAGCCCAAATAACTAACTAACGAGCTCTGCAACGTTTCGAACTTTGCAAGTTTTTACCTATTTGCAGACGATACAGCCGTAACTATTACAGCTAACGATCATTTCGAACTACAAAGTAAAGTAGATGAGTTAATTCCCAAAATCACAGCATGGTTTCATACCAAAAGATTATCTATCAATGCTGAAATGACTGGCTATCAATTTTTTCTTCTTCCAGGAAGCCATGTACTGACCTCCATATCAAAATAAATACTCTTCATATAGCAAGGCAGAGCTGTCTAAATTATATAATGTATCGATGAAGACATAATGTGGGAAAGTCATATCAATGCCACTTCTTCCAAAAGAAGTAGCAGGAATATTGGAATTATAGGAAAATCTAAGTACTTTCAATCAACTTGTGAATTGCTCCTTTGGTATAATTATTTAATCTTGTCATATCTAAACTACTGTGCTGTTGTCTGTGGAAGTACTTACCACACTAAGCTCAGCAAGATTATGGAATTGCAGAAGCATGCTATTAGGATTGTTGATAAAAAGCCTTACTTATGCCATATAAATTAATTGTTTATCAAGCATAAAGCTCTCAAGTTCCTGGACATATTTGATGAACAATGAATTCACATCATGCTAGGCTGTCTAAACCAATCAATACAAGCACCTCTTTCTGATATGCTTCAACTTCATCAACAAGGTGGCCTCAGGGTCAGACAACACTTTCAAATACCCTTTTCTGCCATCAATTATAGGCTGTTTTCATTATGCTTGATTTCATTAGGCCTGATTTCAGCAAGAGCGCAGCTGGTTTCGACTCTGAGACTCAGCCAAAATTATACAAGACACTACTTCGGAAATCGTTCTTCTCTGTAGAAGATGGAGCACACCTTTGAAAGTTAAACATGCTGCATCAAACTGCCTAAATGGCCTATTTGTGAAACTACTGTACTTCTGCGAAAATTGGCTGTAATAAGGTGTATGTGTCCACAGGTTGCCAAGAAAGAGCAGTTGCATTCGGTGCACAAGCTTCCTGTAGTAATAGAGTGCATCTTCCTGTATCTGCAGCGTGAAAGCCACACACTCCACCTACTGCCCTCGTTCGTCCAGCACTCCTGATGGTGCGATGTTGTTTTTTGTTGTTGTGATTCTGGTGGCTAATACCTACTTGCACTAATCTATAATAAGTTATCCTTGAATAAGGTATTATGCTGTGCTGCGATGCACTTAATACGGTTGGTTATGATTATTGGTTTTACGACACGTCGACCGTTGAGTCATATAGCGTCGCCAATCTCACGCCGATTGGTCGCGGGCGAAGAGTAGCGACAGGTGAGATTCGAACCCACAACCTTTCGATTGCGAGACGAGCATCTTACCCCTAGACCACTCGTCCCCGCACTTAATACGGAAGTGAATCCATTCAAGTTATTTGCTTGAAACTCGAAATTATAAACCAAATGCAAAAATTCCATTTTTGAACAAACAGCTAGCCTACTTGCTGAATCAAACAATGGATGAGAGAGCATTTGACTTGACACTTTTTTGCAGCCTAGTGGCCAAAAACTCAAGCATTGGATGGTTCTGATGATCAAGCCCACATCATGGCATAACAGCCAGCTCTAGCAGGGCAGTGATTACACTAGCTAAACATGCAGTGATGTACATTGACCAGACTCGGGTTTTCAGAGCCACAAAGCAACAAGAAAGCCACATTACCTGGTGCTGTAGTTATGAGTTGAATGCAGCAAATTGTATGCTGCATGTCTTGGATGCTTCTGGATGCTTCTGGCAGTGATGTTCTGTCTGTGAGCAAAGAGCCTTGCAGCTTTTTGAGATTGCAGGCACAGGCACCTCAGCATGACTGGAAAAGACAAGATAAACAAATAATTGACCAAACAAGTTTGCATATGCAGGTGCACAGCTAGGATTTTCTTAAGGGAGAACCACACCTAAAAAAGTGAACTCCAGTCAGCCCAAAAAAGATGTTGAAGCAAAACATTCAGATCTGTACAGCGAAAGCATCAGGAGTGAACAGTGGCACTGCTTGGTCTAGATCTAGGCATATCTATGGAAACATGGACAAATCTACATGGACTAATTACAAAATTTTGTATGGCAGTGCTTCACAATGTCAGGACAGGTCGTGATAACCACATCAAGAAGAGAGCTGGTTGAATAGGTGGGCAAGGTCACACACTGAGATAACAAGCAATCAGAAATACAATAAGATAGTGCATGCTGCCTGGGTCAGAGTCTGGTTAATCCATGCTAGAATTCAAATCTCCACAAATAAACAGTTTGTACTTGGGATAGCCCACAATCACATGTTGAAATTGTGCCTCCAACATCTGCAAGGTCTGCTTTCAGGTGCTTCACATTCCATCTTGGTAGATGGTATATGGTGCACATAATGAACTGGTGCTTACTGTCTGGCTTGACCAACATCCACGTCTCTAGCTTCAATGTTTGCACTGCAATGACAATGATATTGCAATGACCTTTCAAGGCCATTCTAAATCAATGACTCAGGTGACCCAGGCTGGCCTAATGCTATCAGTCTTTTCCAGACAAATGACATCCAAGGTAGTTTTTGACCCTGTACTCAAATGCAGCATTTTTTCTTTCACATCATGTCACCATGACAGGAATGGGACATGGGTAATTCCAGATCAATGAAGCAAGTGACCCGATGTGATTCATGTTGACCTTTCCTGCAACAAATTGTGTCCTAGGGTATTTATCAACATTGAATTGGGATTTACATGTCCATTTTATCATGGAAATGCACAAATTATAGAAACCAATGAAGTGTAAAAAGTGTACTCTGAAAAGTTTGAAAGTACCTTACCTGATGAAATACTACCACATGATGATGCATCAAGTATTTTAGCACCATGTGCTCCAGTGCATATTTCCAAGTTTATTCTCTTTACTGCATCTCTCTGTCATTTGTAGTTTGGAAATCATGGTACAATTAGGTATGAATGTAGCAAAAAAAAACACTTTCCTTCTCATGCCTGCAATGAGTGCCTTTGAACTTAGTTTTTCACATTTTGATACCATGGTGCTTATCAGAAGCTCTGCTAGCCATTTATGCTGAATTGCAACAAAATAGCATCTGGTTATTGGTTGGTAATTTAAGATATGCAGTTCATAATTTAAATAGAAGTGCCAGTTGTCAATACCTTGACCTGACATGGAAGATTAGTGGTAAGGAGAATATATTTTTTTACCCTACTGAATAGATGAAAGACTGCAATATGTGCCAGTAAAAACCATGTTTGTCTACCTGGCCTAGAACAAAAGTTGGTGGGTGAAATTTTGGTATTATTGTCCTTTAATGTGTTGACAAAACAGGTTTTAAACACATTTTTGTCCATCAAGTGAACAAATGATTTAGGTCTGGTTATGTTAGGTTAGTTTAGGTTCTTAAGTTCTAGTACTTTTTAAAAAAAATCCATAAAAATAGAAATTATTTTTCTTCAAAAGCAGTGTATGCTGTTAAGTTATGTTGGGTTTACATTTTCATTTGCAGAATTTTAAGAAAATACATGTTTTGAAGGTTTTCAACTTTTATTTTTAAGACTTTCAGACTTCATCAAACACATGGAAGTAAAGTTTACTGAACTTTGCTCCCATCTATGCAGAAAGGTTGCAACAATCAACTGATGTAGCATCCTTTCCTTATGGATGGTTCATATTCCTGAAGCATTTCAATTGATAACAAATGTGTTGCATACAATGTATTAAAACCAAATAATGCAATCAATTTATAGGATATTAATCAATTTTTGATATTTTACTTTAACATTAGGTGGTGTGTAAGGAACATGCGACACTCCATCGGAGATCGTCGAGGAAATAAACATCTCAGTCAGCATGCTCTACATAGCATACCCGGCCCAGGGTATGCTGGCGATTGGCACAGTTGGTTAAGGCGTCCGCATTCCGTATGGGTGGTGATGGGTTCGGATCTCTGCGCCATCGCTTTTTCAACCCGATCACACAATCGTTAGCGGTCAGGGCAGTTGGTTAATGTTGCACTTTAGATTACTTTACACTATCATATGAGTTGATTGATGTAAAAATATTTGCCCATGATAGTAGAGGAAAATACTTAATTAAAGCCCACTCATGCAATGAATGTCCAATTGGACCATTTGGAATTATCATCGTGGAACTTTCTCTGGAATGAAACATTGCATCCATATCCAGTTCAAGTTGTTTATTTCAACGGCCCAGTTCTGTACGCACCACATTCCGTTACATTTAGAGTGCAAGCAATGCTACCATAGGAAGTGCAGAAGATACCTGGTCAAAAATGCCTCTCACATAACGTTCACTGGGGGGGAGTTCAGGAACCTAAGATCAGAAACTAGAAGCACAAAATTTGGAGGAATTACAGCTGTAGTGAACTTGCTGCAGTATACATTTCATGACCCCAGGTCAATGTCTTTAGGGTCAAATGAGGTCACAATCGGCCTACACTCCACCCCAGCCAGCACCGCCTGTACGTACAGAAAGTATGCACGTTCCACTGCCAAACGGTAGGTAGAGACTGTTCATACGTACGCTCGCTACGTTCGCTGGTACATACCGTGTGTGCTGTCGTTACGGTCAGTAGTACGGACCCATTGTGCGATCGTTACAGCCAGCGTTAACATTACTACAACTAACAGTCAGTCAAATGCATATTAGCATAGATATCTTTAAAAATAATCCTTAGGTCTTTCAATAAGTGCATGTATGTCAGACAAAGTCAAGCCAGAAAAAGGAAGATCACCTTCTGATTTACTTGCATAAGTCAACAACCTGCTCTCAAGTCACAAGTCCACATGGGTAATTTTACAACCTCATGTACCCCATCTAAGAGCAACATTGTTGTTGCTATGCAACGCCATCGTTATTTTGCTCCTAATTGTCTCTGTCCTTACATGCACCCCCTGAATTTGGGACAGGACACCATCTCCTTTTCAAGACAAATGTTGCCAAACACATCAGAGAACAACAGGCCTTCTCATTGATAGAATTCCTACCCAAGGTAGCTCGACAATCTACCTATCTAGGTACATAGGTAGGCATTCCTCGATTACACGCCACAACACTAGTAAATACGGTATGTATATATAATAAATACTTTTTATATATACATACTATAGCCTTAGTACATACTGCAGCCTTAGTAAATACTATACTTCTAGTGCTAACCAAGGCTATTTCATACATATAACAACCGATTGAAGTCTCTGCTGCGCCACAAATGAAAGCTTGGCCAGGTCCGAATTTTTTTTAGCATGCTTACGTGACGTCACCGTACATACCAAAATTTTGGAAGTTTATACTAAAACCTCGCGTGTAAAGAAAGCATACGACCTTCAATATACCAGGAGGTGCTGAGTTGACATTAAAAGTAACGTTAAGGATTATACTTTATTACTCAACGTTTCGGCCAGGGGCCATCGTCAGGAGTGATATAAAAATGTCAAGTTTTAACAATTGAAAAAAAAGCACGCCAGCAAAAAAGCGTGCAAAAGACACGTGGAATGCGGGAAAGCCTCCTCAGTGGTGCAGACACTTAAAGAAACTCCAAACCAGAAACAAACTATGCCAAGATAGAATCCTCTGAGGAAGCCCGAGCCGATGGTCCATATACATATCGATACATACACTCACGCACATATATAGACATAGATCCAATATAACGCGTAATACATAAAATATAATTTGTGTTTATGTAATTTAAGTGATATACCAAGACGTCGTTTGTGTGTTTAGTTGCGGCCGTAGATTACGTATGTGTAGAGATTCGAGGACCTTTAGATCAGCGTTGTCCCTGGCTGTTGCTAGAATTTCTACTTTGAAGTTTGTGTTAGTGTCGCTGTGTTCCATGTTATAATGTTTGTCGATCATGTGTTCGCCTAAAGGTGTGTATGCTCTCCGAAGTCTGGCATCTCCCAAGTGCTCATTGTACCTATCCCTGATACTACGTTTGGTTTCACCGACATAAAATATTCCAAGACAGCGGTTGCACGTTATTTTATAAACTACGTTTTTTCGCGTGCATCTACCTTTGAGCCCGTTGATACAGGTGTGGCACGTTCTTCTACCAGCAGGGAATGGCGGCATTTCTAGGGCTGAGCGGACCAGGTAAGATTTCAGCGTAGGTCCGCTAGTCCAGGCTACCCTAACATGGTTTAGATGAGACGAACGGATGGCTGCGTTTACCTGTCGACATAGTTGGTCATCGACAAATGGAAGTCTCATGTAAACATAGTTGGGATTACTACCCGCTCGATGCCGACGTTGCCCACTTATCCTACTCCTGTTGTGAGGGTGAACAGCACGAGCGGCGGAGTGTACCCGATGTGCTGGGTATCCGTTTTCCAGGAAAAGAGTTGTCATCTTCGCAAGGCTCCGCTCGCATGAAATAGTATCGGAGGAGACTCGTGCTGCTCTCCTCATTTGGGATGTTAAAACGGCCTTTTTAGTGGCCATCGGGTGGGCCGAATCATAGTGCAAGATGATGGGGGCTGCCATAGGTTTAAAGTACAGTTCGGTGGTGTAGCTCCCATCAGCCTGAACTACAAACAACGTATCAAGGAAAGGAATCGAACTGCTATGACCAGTGTGTTCTAAGGTGAACTTGATGCTGGAATGTTGTTGGTTAATTTCTGCAAAGAAGTCGAGCAGAGAGGCCAAGCCACGTGTCCAAACACCAAAAATATCGTCTATATACCTCATGTAGAGAGCTGGTTTCAAATCATATGAAGCTAAGAAGATCGACTCAAGGCGGTGCATAAAAGCAATCGCTAAAGGAGGTGCACATCGGTTACCCATAGCCACTCCTTTTGTTTGCTTGTACATGGAGTTACCGAAACGTATGAGGTTATTGCTGAAAATATGTGTTAGTAATTTCACACAGTCCTGTACCCCAATGGTGTCGGCGAGTGGTGACCCCCTAGACAAGTTATCTTGGTTCTTGAGCAAGATTCTGGTCCAGATACTAGCGTTGGTTCCCGCCCATCTGACAAACACGGAGTCGTACCTACAGAGGGTGAAAGAAACGTTTCCTACCAAACTTCCGGAAGGCAGTATTGTTTTCACCATGGACGTGAAGAATTTATATGGCAGCATTCCGATAAAGGAGGGAATAGATGCTGTGATTCGTCTAATCGAGGACAATCTGGATGACATTTGTCTCTTCGGGATTGGGGTACAGGACTGTGTGAAATTACTAACACATATTTTCAGTAATAACCTCATACGTTTCGGTAACTCCATGTACAAGCAAACAAAAGGAGTGGCTATGGGTAACCGATGTGCACCTCCTTTAGCGATTGCTTTTATGCACCGCCTTGAGTCGATCTTCTTAGCTTCATATGATTTGAAACCAGCTCTCTACATGAGGTATATAGACGATATTTTTGGTGTTTGGACACGTGGCTTGGCCTCTCTGCTCGACTTCTTTGCAGAAATTAACCAACAACACTCCAGCATCAAGTTCACCTTAGAACACACTGGTCATAGCAGTTCGATTCCTTTCCTTGATACGTTGTTTGTAGTTCAGGCTGATGGGAGCTACACCACCGAACTGTACTTTAAACCTATGGCAGCCCCCATCATCTTGCACTATGATTCGGCCCACCCGATGGCCACTAAAAAGGCCGTTTTAACATCCCAAATGAGGAGAGCAGCACGAGTCTCCTCCGATACTATTTCATGCGAGCGGAGCCTTGCGAAGATGACAACTCTTTTCCTGGAAAACGGATACCCAGCACATCGGGTACACTCCGCCGCTCGTGCTGTTCACCCTCACAACAGGAGTAGGATAAGTGGGCAACGTCGGCATCGAGCGGGTAGTAATCCCAACTATGTTTACATGAGACTTCCATTTGTCGATGACCAACTATGTCGACAGGTAAACGCAGCCATCCGTTCGTCTCATCTAAACCATGTTAGGGTAGCCTGGACTAGCGGACCTACGCTGAAATCTTACCTGGTCCGCTCAGCCCTAGAAATGCCGCCATTCCCTGCTGGTAGAAGAACGTGCCACACCTGTATCAACGGGCTCAAAGGTAGATGCACGCGAAAAAACGTAGTTTATAAAATAACGTGCAACCGCTGTCTTGGAATATTTTATGTCGGTGAAACCAAACGTAGTATCAGGGATAGGTACAATGAGCACTTGGGAGATGCCAGACTTCGGAGAGCATACACACCTTTAGGCGAACACATGATCGACAAACATTATAACATGGAACACAGCGACACTAACACAAACTTCAAAGTAGAAATTCTAGCAACAGCCAGGGACAACGCTGATCTAA
Source organism: Ashinkailepas kermadecensis (assembly GCA_034440615.1). Taxonomy (NCBI): domain Eukaryota; kingdom Metazoa; phylum Arthropoda; class Thecostraca; family Neolepadidae; genus Ashinkailepas; species Ashinkailepas kermadecensis. The sequence continues at coordinate 129,288 of JAOTOM010004825.1, forward strand.
AGGTCCTCGAATCTCTACACATACGTAATCTACGGCCGCAACTAAACACACAAACGACGTCTTGGTATATCACTTAAATTACATAAACACAAATTATATTTTATGTATTACGCGTTATATTGGATCTATGTCTATATATGTGCGTGAGTGTATGTATCGATATGTATATGGACCATCGGCTCGGGCTTCCTCAGAGGATTCTATCTTGGCATAGTTTGTTTCTGGTTTGGAGTTTCTTTAAGTGTCTGCACCACTGAGGAGGCTTTCCCGCATTCCACGTGTCTTTTGCACGCTTTTTTGCTGGCGTGCTTTTTTTTCAATTGTTAAAACTTGACATTTTTATATCACTCCTGACGATGGCCCCTGGCCGAAACGTTGAGTAATAAAGTATAATCCTTAACGTTACTTTTAATGTCAACTCAGCACCTCCTGGTATATTGAAGGTCGTATGCTTTCTTTACACGCAATGTCTAAAACCCAGGAGCATCTAAGAGCCATTCTTCGTTGTATTAAACAATACTAAAACCTCTGCCCATTTCGAGGGCTCGGAATAGAAAAACTACTAGTTTCCGCTGTACTGAATATCATGGGTTCAATGGCCTTGGTTCAGTATCATGCATCACTGTACCGATCGTCAGTTCGCATCTGGGGCATTCAAGTTGCTAGGAGCTTGTCACGTAGTCAAGGCGATTCCCCACACCAGTTTGCCTTCATCTCAATCCAAAACTATCAATAATTGCCACGGCTTTCCTTGTGCTATTTTAATTGTGCATTGCACAAATGCGACAGCAATGCCAATGCATGGATAATTATGTACAAGAATCCAGGTCGCTATTCTTTGCATTACCCTGTAATAATTCACTGCCTTGCCGGTAATCGAAGACAACACACAATACCGACCTGCCCGGAGGGCGGGAGTTAGGTGGTTGCAAGGCGATATATGGTGGTTGTCTCCAGGAGGCTGCCATATTTGGCATATTCTTCCATGGGACAACATAATCTACCAAATGCGCATTAGATTCTAGCAGAATATTCCAAATTCCATCATATGACGTCACCAAGACGAAAAGCTACTCGACATAAAACCTACTAAACTCGATGGAAAACTATTGTTTGATCGTGCAGTAGGTAGGTACCTACCCTTTGTTTGATATAATCTGATTCGCAGTTCCTCTTCGTGGTGCAGCGGAGCTCGTGAGTAAAGGGTCGACATCGCGATTTATTTCGATGTCCAGGTCTGGTACGCAGAGTGGGAAACTTACTTTCCGGGTTGGGAGTCGGAGTGCATACCGATTTCTTCCGGAGTACATTTTCATGGACATTATTTTTTTTTGCATGGAATCTGTTTACCAGTAACCGACCAGAAAAACCTAAATCAGTACCTACATAATATGCATAAGTAATATCATTCTCACTTTTGGTCAAATCAAATGCCAAAACATACGAACAAAGAAGTGAACAATGGATGGCACCGCCCGGCAGTGACCCGTAATAATCAGCACTGTTTTGTTTCTTATAACTCACAGGAGAAATGCATTTTCCCACTGTTGGTCTCAGTACAAGGCTAACCATATGAAAACAAACAAAAATACTTCGCACTTCACCCTCAGCTCAGAGTGCATACCTACCTACGCAGCCAATTTCCCACGTAATACGAACGCAACTCCGCTACCACACACGCCACAGTTGGATGTGATCAAGGCTGTAGACCACTGATGTGATCAAAGCAAAGGATCAGTCAAGGTCTTGTGTTTACTGTTAACTTGTGTGGACACTGTTAACCATGTGTTCAAAGTTGCTAATGGTTATGACATCATATACAAAATACCTTGCATTGATTGGTTAACAGACAGATTTCAGAACATAACATGCTAACACAGCCAATTCTGATCGGTGGCCTCCGGGACTGCAGAGACGTCTCTTAAAACTATCAAAGTTTCCCACTATAGGGTGGCAGGAACACAGGCATTCCAAGACGCGGATCCAGAGCCGGAAGTGTTCTCAGTGCGCATGCACATCATCTTACAAGTTGCGGTTGGCGCATTGTCGGCAATTCCGGTGGTTGAGATCGATGGAGTGTGTGAAGCTGTGGTCCAGCTGCTGACTGCTACAAAAAGTGATTAGTTTGAGTGGTGACCGTAAGTGGAATAACCAGCATTTTTTTTTGGGTGTCATTCTGTTTGTTCTTATTGATATCTTTGTTCCCACATTTGTGTCAGAATACATGTGAAGCCCATCCTATCCAGTATGAACCCGGAGTGCAAAAATGTTTTCAGAGATACAATCTCTTAAGAAGTGCCTTAATTCCCACCCTGCTGGTATGGCTATATAATCACATTTGCGGTCAATAGAAATCTCACTTTCACCCTATGAATCCCGTTATTATTGCACTTTAAGGTAACCATAAGCCAAGTTTTACACACATTTAACCTCCACGAAGCAAGGAATTCTGTTAGGTTTGGTTAGATTATGTTTGGCTAGGCTTTTCCTTCAAGTTGGAACAATTTTGTTGTTTTTGCCAATTTTTTGGTATATATCAAGACCTAGGTAAAATGCTATTCTTTTGAATTTATTGAATACAGGGTATTTTAATGTAAAAATGATGGTAATCTTTACCTTTCGGCCAACACATACTGCCAAGGTTAGTGATTTGTAAAGAGGTGTCGCATACATTGTCGCATATATTTCATGACATGGCCAAAAATTTTGCTTCGGAGGATTCTGGTTTTCCGGTTAGGTTAGGTTAGGTTAGATTATATTATGCTATGATTATCATAGCATAATATAATCTAACCTAACCTAACCTAACCTAACCGGAAAACCAGAATCCTCCGAAGCAAAATTTTTGGCCATGTCATGAAATATATGCGACAATGTATGCGACACCTCTTTACAAATCACTAACCTTGGCAGTATGTGTTGGCCGAAAGGTAAAGATTACCAAAATGATGATGTGACCACTCATTTTCTCCACAAATGATTACTTTTCAGTTGGCAAACAAATACACGATCATAATCCTCTCACCTGGTTCTCTCACCTGGTTGGCTCCCCATATACTCAAGCATCACTCACCCGGAGATGAGTTCCGTGCCCGATGAGGGGAGCCCGTATCTGCAGGTACGCCAGTCCCCTAGATTAAGGAAAATATTGTTATCAGATAGTCAGGGCAAGACACAGGAACTGGAAAGTGTACCTTAAGCAGAATTTGTATGCTTAGAGTAGCCACTACATTCTGCTAATATTTTGCTGTCAGTCAAGATTTCTGAAAAAGAAAATATAGAGATTAAATACAGAGATTGAATACAGATATTGAGTATAGAGATTGAATGCAGAGATTGAATGTAGACATATAGAGATCTCTATATTCTGAATATAGAGAAGTTAAGCTACTCGTCATGTTTGATTAGTATATTATCATGGTTAATCTATTCAATATATTCATGCAACAATGTGCAGAGATTTGAGTGCAATGCAGCTTTAAATGCACCCAGGTCTGTTAAGGTTACTACCAGTGTTGGAAAAACTGGCGTTTGTTGGTGTTATGCATACCAATAAATTTTGTACTCCAGGATTGTGACTGGACAAAATGAAATATTTTGTACTCCAGAAGGGAAAAGGAAGAACAACATTGTTTGGTTGAGTTCTACCACTCTAAGTCCATACCTGAAAACAACTAGCAGTTTCAGCAGTCCGTATGCGCCCACTCACCAACAATCCCAATCCCTGTCGACCATAACAAAACTTTGAAACGCGTACAGCCTGTATAGCATGCCATACCAAGACATGTTTCTCGGTGTTGCGCTAAAAACGTCTCCGCTTTCCAGTTACAACTGGCGGAATGTGACGTCATGTGAGAAGATCCTACTTTTGTGTCACTATATCATCAATATTTAATTAAATATGTATTCAATATTTATTCAATATTTATTCAATATTTATCAATATTTATTGTTATATATTATGCATTTATATTAATCAACATTTATTCAATATTTATTATTCTGAGTCATGGGCAAATATCCCTAGTTGGCAAAACTGGCGGTACTTGGTATCGCCGGAGTAAATATTTCAGGCCCCGTTTGGCAATTAAGATGCTTTGAATGCGCAATCGAAGGTCATTTTGTTAAAGAGACAACTTTTTCAGACACCATGAGCCCGTTCAATGCAAAAAGTCACTTTATATTTCCTCAAAGTGGCTTTGGAGCAATGAAGTTCTCCGAGGTGACAACACCAAGAAACCAATGCCATTTGTGAACTTATGAATGACTGTCCAATAATATTTTTGAAATCTGTGCTAAGATAAATTGTGCGCCTTGAAATATAACTGCATTTGGAGTTCATCAGTGTCGGTGAAGGGTCTGTAATACCTGTTCCGATTTTACTCCGACCCATCTGTTGCCGGCCCGGTAATCCGCCGTAGTTCTACCGCTGGGGTAAGCGAATCAGACCCGGCTCTATTTTCCAGTACATCTTTGACAACTGTTGGGAGGGACGGGCTGATGGAGTTGGTGAGTGTTTGTGGGTTGATTATTTTTTAGGTTTGTGGTGTGGGTACCCAAATGTGTACTGGCAGTGATAGCTAAGTGTGCCCATTCGGTTTCACTCTCTGTCGATTGTCATCATGAGATGTGAAGTCGTATTTCCATAAGTTTGGATCACACTGGCGAGTGTGGCAGGAAGTGGCGCACGATAGAGACCATTGTTCAGAGAAGTAGGGGTTGGCTGTGGTGTTTGCCACGCCTGGTTTTTCTCCCCTGTTGTAAATAGATCAGCCAGAAGGTTTTGTTTGCCTGGTGCAGAGGTTGGTGGTGAAGGTGGAATGGTGTAAAGCCTTGGCTCGGCGGTTGTCATGGGTTTCGATTCCTCGTGGTGCCCGCCATCCCTCCCAGGGTCCACTGATGGGGTCCACCCCCAGTTAATTGTATCTTGCTGTGAGGAGCTTGTAAAACCATTTTCATCATTTTAAACTCATCTTTCTACTGGAAGTCTTCCTGATAGTTCGAAAATCTCACAAGTTATTCCCATTTTTAAAAAGGGTTCAAGGCATGATGCACTACATTATTGCCCAGTGAGTCTTACTTGTGTCCCATGTAAAATTCTGGTGTGGTAAAACGTGTAATTGTTGAGCATGTAACAGCATGAAATGCTAACATTGATTTGTAATTCCATTAAAGCAATGCTACCTAATTATGGCCAATTCCTCATTTTTTACTGCAGCAAAATTTTGGACATGGATGTTTGCCAAGATGTTTATGCATACAACAATGCTAACATTGGTTTTCAGCCCCATTAAAACAAGGTTAATTGTTGGCAAGTGCATTGCTATTTTCGTATTCCAGCTCAACATTTTGTACTCCAGTTAAAAATTATGTACTCCACTACCAAGAAAAAATATGGAAATCCTACACTGGTTACTACATCATCAGGCAATGAGTTCCAAGTGGCACAACATCTGAGGCTAAAAAATATCTTCCTACAATCCACTGATGCACGCCTGTGAGCCAATTTCAGTGAGTGTCCACGTGTGTTCACCAATGGTGCCAGCACAAACATGTCAGGGATCTTAATGGCAGAATGACCATGAAAAATCTTCCAACATTTGATAATGTCTGCTCGAATCACTTTACCTTTCACAGAGTACAGACCTGGTTTCTGTAATCTGGCACCATAATCCAGACCTTCCATCCCCTCTATGTTTCGTGTCCACCTTCTCTGTACTGATTCTAGTCGCCTCAAATCACCTATGTAACCTGTATTCCACACACATGATGCAAACTCCAAAAGAGGCCTGACATGAGTAATGTATAGGGTTTTCATAAATTCAGGAGAACGACATAAAGTAGAACTTAGTAGGTTGCTGGCCAGACTTCCAGCTTTCTGTACTATACCAGCAATGTGTTGATGGAAACACAAGTTTTTATCTACTGTGATACCTAGGTCAGTATGCATCTCAACAAAGCTTACCTGAAATCCATCTAGGTAATAATGTGCATAAGGACCAAGATTTTTCCAGTCATATGACCCACGGTGTGCTTTGAGAACTGCACATTTTTTGGAGTTCATTGCTAGTCCCCATGACTTGGCAGTACTAACCAGTGTATCAATGTCCTTTTGACCCTGTGAAATGCCAGCCAGCAGGTCTGTGACAGATTTGTACTTCAGTTTCATGTATATTTTTAGGTCATCTGCAAAAACCTTGAACTGGGAGTGTATACCATGAGGCACATAATTCACATAAATCAAGAATAACACAGGACCTAGTACAGAGCCCTGAGGTACTCCACTTAGAACATTCTTTGGTTTGCTGGAGGAGCCAGAGACAAGCACTATCATTTCCCTCCCACAAATAAAATTTTTGATTCAGGTGAGGATTATCTCTGAAATTCCCAGAGCTCTCAGTTTTGTTAGTAGCAGCACATGATTAACAACATCAAATGCCTTTGAAAAATCAAAGAAAATTGCATCCACCATATAGCCCTCATGTAGAGACAGTCTCATATGTTAGCAGTAGTTGATCCTCTACAGAACGTCCACGACGGAAGCCAAATTGTCCTTCGTCCAGCAAATGATGAACCTCCAAATATTCTGTAAGCTTTTCAACAATCACACATTCCAGAATTTTACATGGTACGGAAGTAAGACTCACCGGGCGATAATTTAGTGGATCATGCCTTGAACCCTTTTTAAAAATGGGAATAACTTGTGAAGTTTTCCAACTATCAGGAAGACTTCCAGTAGAAAGAGATGAGTTAAAAATTGTGAAAAATGGTTTCACAAGCTCCTCACAGCAAGATACAATTAACTGAGGGTGGACCCCATCACAGCCCATGCTGGAGGATCCATCAATCTGACTCAAAATTCAGAGCACCTCAGCTTCAGTAATTTCGATACTCTGCAGCACTGTTTCAGTAGATTGGTGCGGGGCTGGGTTTTCTAGCCTACCCTTACAGTATACCGAGGAAAATGCCCCTGCAAATATATCAGCCATTTCCTGGCAGTCACTTGTTAGCCCATCAGTTGGTTTCCCTCTCAATGGCCCCAGGGATGTTCTGCCGATTTTTTGGTGTCGAATGTAAGAATGAAATTCCTTGGAAGATGGTTTGCGAATTAATGACAATTCATACTTGACCTGGGAATGAATACTAAAATTTATATACTGTCTGTTTAAATCTCGGAATGATCTCAGTGAAACATCTGCCTGTGAAGACTCTCCCAAATTGGTTTGTGTCCTGTTGGTACTTTATCCAAGCATCTTTTCTCCTGCTTAAAAGACTTTGAGGAGGTCTGGTTGGCCATGGAGGATGCGCCTTTGGCACAACTCTCGGTATATATAAATTTGTAAGGGCTGCTATTATTTCTAGGAACCTTTTGTACATACCACTAGTGTCTAAATACTGAAACTCAAGGTTCCAGTCATATTCGGACAGACGTTCTTTAATAGCTAAGTAGTTCCCTCTGTGCCAACACCTTTTCAGTGATATATTGCTAGATATGGCTGGTTTACTTGCCTGGAAATAATAGTCAATTAGAACAGGACAGTGCTGGCATTGGGGAAAGGGGGGCAAGATCTCTACCAGTCCAACCCTGTCTATTTCAGATGTTAAAATTAGGTCCAGCGTGTTTCCAGAATTTACAAAGGTAGGCTGGTTAATCCATTGAGTTAGGCCAAGCATATGAAAACAGTCCACAAAAGATCTATCTGTGTGAGTAATACCCACTGTGTCAGCAACACCATCTAGCCAGTGCACTGATGATAAATTAAAATCTCCTAGAATAATTATCTCTTTACCATCACAAAATCAGCCAAAAAAGTTACAAGTGCCTGGTTCTGGCAATCAGAGTTTGAGGGAGGGCGGTAAACACACACTATGTATGGGCAGAAATCCTTCAGAAAAATAGCATGAACATTGGGAGTGGAGACCCTGATTGATTCAAATTTAATTCCATGTTTCACATATAAACAAACACCATGCTTAGGAATGGGACCAGTTGTATCAGTTCCCACTATCTCATAACCTGCTATGTCTACAAATGAGCTAGGAACTGTTGGCAACAGCCATGTTTCATTTACTGCTAGTATGTCAATTTTTAAATCTGAGAGAAAGGCAGATGTGTACAGAACTTTGTTTTGAATACAATTTAGGTTCACCAAGGATATGCAAAGTCTGGAAAAGCACAAAACTTGCCTGATAGCATGCAAGGGAGCCCTACATGTTAGTTTAAAGGTTTTTGCTCCTCCGTGTTTCCATGCCTGCGTCTGTAAAACTCTTGACGTTGGGTGTATGTTAGATCCCTATGAATGTAAAGGGACTTTAAATCGTCATGTTTTGCCATTTCTCTAGCCTTTTCCAGAAGCAATTTTCGTTTATCACTATCAGCTATCTTAGCCCTATAAATGTCTTTTTCCTGGCTAATGCAGACAATATCTGTCACGACAACCTCAGTGTTCATGATCCTTTGTGCTGCTGCCTTCACTTTTTGTTGAACTGCAATATAGCACATCACTGCAAATATAGCACATCACATATAATTATATTATCCGTACCTGGTGTGTCACAGACATGATAAAGAAGACATTCAACACTTCATGCACTAGATTTAATACTCTGACATCGAAAACCTTATGTTTCTGCATTAATTTGACATTATCTCCGAGAATGAATACTCGCAACACTCAGCGCCAGCAACCGTCGATAAGGGCCGGAAATTCCTTGCAATGCAGTATTATTTTATTTTAAATATATTTGATGACATCATGGACGAACAATTTGTTTCGGACGATTCTGGTTTTCCGGTTAGGTTAGGTTAGATTATATTATGATGTAATATATTTTATATATTATGCTACGTTATCTTAGTCTAGGTTAGGTTAGGTTAGGTTCTTTTATTTTTTGTTTTGTCATTGACAATGCATATGACGTGCTTGATCCAATCATTATGACGTCATCAACCATCGCTGACTTGAAAGTAATCATTTGCAGAGAAAATGAGTGGTCGCATCGTCATTTTTACGTTAAAATACGATGTATTTAAAAAATCACAAAATCGCATTTTACCTAGGTCTTGATTTTTACCAAATTTTCCATTTAAAAGAAAAATTCGTTTCTTAAAAACTGATTTGGTTAGGTTAGGTTAGGTTTTTCAATTTAAAATTTGCACAATTTCTTTTAATTTGTTTGATTTTTTATAAACAATTGTTTTTATATGGAAGGTTAGGGGGAGGTTGGAAGTACCTATTGCAGTTTAAGGCAACCACAAGATAAGTTTTACATACATTTTACCTCCATGAAGCATCCAAAGGGTCAGGTGAGGTTAGGTTGTGTTAGGTTAGGTTAAACTTTTGTTGTAGCATAATTTTTGTTTCTAATTTGGGAATTTTTGAAAAAGAAATATATTTTTTCTTCAAAACAGTTCAGGCTAGGTTTGGTTCAGTTAAGTTTTCTTTTGTCTGAAAGTTTTTTTTAGAAATAAAATTGTTTGAAAATTTCCATCTTAAAAAATAATTTGTTTTCTTGCATGGAAGACTATTTTATTTATTTATTTATTTCACTATGCATGCCCTCCATGTACAGTGGCTGTTATGGACTAGGCTAGGTTAGGCTAAGTTATGTTATGTTGCATCATTTCTATGTTTTGAATGTTACTTTTTATGCTATGTTACCCAACTCCAAGCACCTTTTCAGGTGTTATTTTGGATTCCAGATGCAATTCAAAGTCACATAGACAAACACTCACCAACAGACATTATGCTCTTACACATTTTGTTTGCATCAATTTGCTTTTTTGACATCACCCTGTCCACTCTACAAAAATCAATTTCAGGACACTGTGCAATACAATGACCATCATGGGCACTAAGTGATCAAATCTGGTTGATGAGCCCAAACACTCAAATAACCAATCAACAATGACCACTGTGCTGCAGGTGGTGTTGGACAGTGCATCATGCAGACCAGCCCGGTGGTGGTGGGCGCCCGCACGCCGTGCCCGTCGCCGACACCATCGCGGCGCACCAGCGACGAAAGTGGTGGCGAGTCGCGCTACCGTTGGGATCGCATCGAATCACACGACCCGGCAGAGTGCGCCGCCGGCGAGCGCACCCGCCGCAAGCTGCAATTCTTCTTCATGGATCCGGTCGACAAGTGGCGTGCACGCAGGCGACCGCCCTACAAACTGTCGCTGCAGATTGTCAAGGTGGTCCTGGTGACGCTGCAGCTGGGTGTGTTCGCCACGCGCCGCTTCGCTCACGTGAGTTTCCTGGAGAGCACGGAGTTCTCGCTGGACCATCTGTTCGTGCTGGGCTGGGACGTGACGCGCGAGGTGAACGCCTACCCGCCGGGCGGCGGCCCGCTGGCCGTCTACTCCAAGACGCGCTTCTTCGAGACGCTGGACTTCGCCGTCAACGCGTACTACGACATCGACAGCGCGGCGGTCAGCGGCGTCGGCTACCCGAACGGCTCGGCGCCGGCCATGCCGCTCTGCCAGCGTGAGTACCGGCGCGCGCGCGTGTTCCCCGCCAACATGTCGTACACGTTCGACGCGCACGTGCGCGATCGGTGCATCAGCCTGATGCCGACTCCGGCCGAGATGGCCGCGCACAACTTCTCGACGCGCGCCTTCCTTCGCCGGCACCGCTTCAACGTCACGTTCGTCGGCATGACGCGCACCACGCTGGCGTTCTGGCTGCACGTGGTGCGGCTGAAGCTGGCCGCGCCGCTCGACGTGCCCGACTGCTACCGTCTGAGTCCCGAGCTGGTGTTGGACAACGCCAACCAGGATGGCCGGATATTGGTGACGCTGCGCGTGCCCGCCCAGCCGAGCGCCTGCCGCGGCGACGTCGAGTTCGCCGACGACGGCGCCAAGATCAGGGTACTCATCTCGATCGTCAACGCGGTGGTCATTGCCATCTGCTCCTGTTCGCTGATCATGTGCACGCGCGCACTCTATCGTGCCCAGCTGCTGCGCTACGAGACCCACAACACGCTGCACAAGCACTTCGCCTACGAGATGACGTTCGAGGAGCACTTCCGCTTCCTCAACCTGTGGTACTTGCTCATCATCATTAATGACGCTCTCATAATATTCGCATCGCTCATCAAGATCCGGCTGGACACGGAGCTGGTGGGCCCGTCGAACAGTGCCGACACCTGGAATATCTGCGCCGTACTGCTGGGCGTCGGCAACCTGCTCGTCTGGGTCGGCGTGCTGCGCTACTTCGGCTTTTTCACATCGTACAACGTGCTGATCCTGACGGTGAAGACCTCAATGCCGAGCTTGTTGCGCTTCTCTGTGTGCGCCATGATCTGCTACGCCGGCTTTGTATTCTGCGGCTGGCTAGTGTTGGCGCCGTACCACCTCAAGTTTCGCACGCTCAGCAAGACTTCGGAGGCTCTTTTCTCGCTGATGAACGGCGACGACATGTTCGCCACGTTCGCGCAAGTGTCGCCCGCCTCCAGTCTCGTATATTGGTTCTCAAAGTTCTACGTGTACGTGTTCATCTTCTTCTTCATCTACGTCGTCATCAGTCTGATGATCTCGATCATCATGGACTCGTACGATACCATCAAGAAATACTACCGCGATGGCTTCCCGCTGACGCCGCTGGACGAGTTCGTGCGCGTGCGCCGCTCGGACCCGGCCACGGGCGTGTACCGCCTGGACTGCGACGACTCGCTGCTGTGTCGGCTCGCGCGACGCTGCTGGTGCTGCTGCCGCCGCCATGACGAGGCCTCGGCGGACGGCAGCGCGCCACTCGTCAGCCCGGTCGCTTAGTGGACGGTCGGGTGAGGCCAAGTCGCAGACGGCTGAGGCGTGGTGGTCGGCCGTGCCGTCGGACTTACAGGGAATGGATGTTTTATTGTTTGTTTTTAAATAGTTGTACTCCAGACATGCAATGTGTCCCGCATCAGGTGAAAGTATACGATGTCATTCATTTTCAACTGAAGACCTTAAACGCCTATATCTCGGCATCGAATTAGTCTCTCCTAAATCCGGTTTTGTGCCGGACAGCTTTTACGACTGGAATGGCGAGTTGTATGTACCAAAGTTAGTACATTTTTATGCGATATACAAATTAAAGAACACCAGCCTTTTGATTATCATTTATTAGTTATTTTCCTGGTTTTAACATGATCTCGTGCAAATTATTGTCCAACTATATACTATTCACCAACACAAAATGTGTTCATTCCCTGGAAAGGTCATTGATGAACTCGAGCAGCGATGCTCTTCCCATGATTGGCGTGTTTACGATGTGGCCCACGCGCCTCAGCCTTGTTACAGTGCTGGCTGTGATGCTCGTTCGGTGGTGTTGAGCCGAACCTGGCCGCAGCCGGCGGCTGAGGTCGTGGCCGTGTCTGCCAGCTGGCCGATGCCGGCGGCTGATGCCGGCGGCTGAGGTCGTGGCCGTGTCCGCCAGCTGGCCGATGCCGGCGCTGAGGTCGTGGCCGTGTCTGCCAGCTGGCCGATGCCGGCGCTGAGGTCGTGGCCGTGTCTGCCAGCTGGCCGATGCCGGCGCTGAGGTCGTGGCCGTGTCTGCCAGCTGGCCGATGCCGGCGCTGAGGTCGTGGCCGTGTCTGCCAGCTGGCCGATGCCGGCGGCTGATGCCGGCGCTGAGGTCGTGGCCGTGTCTGCCAGCTGGCCGATGCCGGCGGCTGATGCCGGCGCTGAGGTCGTGGCCGTGTCTGCCAGCTGGCCGATGCCGGCGGCTGATGCCGGCGCTGAGGTCGTGGCCGTGTCTGCCAGCTGGCCGATGCCGGAGCTGAGGTCGTGGCCGTGTCTGCCAGCTGGCCGATGCCGGCGGCTGATGCCGGCGCTGAGGTCGTGGCCGTGTCTGCCAGCTGGCCGATGCCGGCGCTGAGGTCGTGGCCGTGTCTGCCAGCTGGCCGATGCCGGCGCTGAGGTCGTGGCCGTTTCTGCCAGCTGGCCGATGCCGGCAACATCGTCGTCCGCCGCGACGTGTCCCAGGCGTGCCGTTGTCGCTGCTGGCCGACTCGCGCACATTGCGCGTCGGGTCGGCAGCCGTCGCCGACCGCCTCGATCGATGCCTCCACTCGGCGAGTGTCTGTTCCGTGATAGGTTGCAGCGCGTGACGGCTCGTGCCGCAGCGCGCGATTGACAACGGTGTAGTCAGCTGCAAGGCGGTGTATGGTGATCAAGGCCTATCCTGCGTAATGAGATAGATGATCTAGTTTTGCGCAAGTGTCATCGGCGGATAGTTTTGAGAGTGTTCCATGAGCTCGTTTTAACGTGGCCTTCGATTAACATGGGGAAGATCGTGTGTTGCATCCGTTGTCACCTGCAGCATGCGACGAGATTTGTGCTGAAAATAAGATATCGAGCCGAGTATCTGGCGCTGATACGAGTCACGTACTAGTTGACTTCGTTTCCATTTTGTTACATGTGCAGTGGTGCAGCCAGGGTTTTATTGGGGGTGGGGTTGGCAAAATATGTCATGAAATAGAGAAAACTCCCGGCGCGAAGCTCGTCGAAAATATTGGGTTTTGCGTCGTGAACATATCAAAATGTATCGTTTGATCGTGTATTTTTGGGTGTTAGGAAGGGGGGGGGGGGGGTCTGACCATATGCCCGGCCTTGGCTGCGCCTATGTACACGTGGTACTTTCTTTCACTCATTATAATTAAAGATCTCGTTCGAATAGCTTGCTGTCTGCGATCGGTCCGACTAAGTACGATTCGTATGGAGTTGGCATATCAGAGTTCGATATTTGTTGTAGTTTTTCGTATTAAGACGGGGAATTTTCCTTAAATCATCTCATTATTAGTTATGCTCGTGTCGACCCAGGAGTCCCGGTGTCCGCTGTATATGCACCCCTAGTTTTAAGATTTGGAAGTGTGACGAGCTTGGGTGATAACACTGCTCCGGTGCAGATGACATGATATAGTCCCAAATCCAGTAACTAGTGTGATCAGGAGTTTTCCTCAATCTAGAGGTGGGGTTGCTGTGTAAACGCTTTCCGTGTAATGGCGTCTGCCTGATGCATTTCGTTAGTTGCCGTGCAGATTGGTGGACGCTAAGATACCCAATATGGAGCACATGATCACGCGCATCGTGCACTGCTGGTTGATCGCCTTACTTCCTGTGCCAAGTAGCACCGTGATACGGCTCGGGCACAACGGTGCCGCAACATGTGCGACCAGCGTTTCCATTCCAGGCACACGAACGCCGCGCACCCAATTTGCATCTCAATCACACGGTGGCTCCAGTGTTCCAAGCACATCCCCACGCACCTGTGAACTGTGATACCGGTGGGCCCAGCCACCTGGGCCGCTCGTCAGTCGTACTTGGTTTGAGATGTTTGTATGTTTAAGTGCACTGTCGTGTCTAAGTGTGAGTGAAATTGACTGTCGTATATGCCCAGCACCGACACATACAGTTTTAATTCGTTCATGTTGTATATTTTAGTGATGAAAGTGCCGAAAAGACGCTAATATAGCATAGTTATTTATGTGGATGATTTGAATGCGTGCATGTGTGTGTGTGTGTGGTCCTGACGCGATACATTTTAGTCCCGTACGTTTTACTGGGGGCTCCACGCAACTTTAGAGTCTGCCATTTTGTGGGCTCGAAAGCGATGTTCTGGTCCCGGATTGATCTTTTGTGGTTTCTGCCTATTTTTTCGACCAAAACGCATTATTATTTTTTTTTGTGGGGGGGTCGGGGGTTCGATAGCATTTTCAGGACCTGCGCGAGTTTTCGTAACGTCGCTGTGTATTTATGCCCTTAAAGCGAATTTGCTGCGGGCCCGATGCAAATTTTGAAACCACAGCGCGATTTTGAGCCATCATGCTTATCCGAGCATTAAGTTTTCTGGCCTCGCTGTATTATTCTTTTTTCCCACCGACGCTTTTTGGGAGGGTCCGATGGAAATTTTTGAGACCATAGCGATATTTGTTTCAGGGATCAGCTGCATATACTTGTGGCCCGCGACGAAAGTTTTGGGGCCAGGATATTTTTGTGAGGGCCCGACGCGATTTGTGATGACCCCGGTGCGATTTGTCGTGGCACTGGCTGGAGGTGCGTGACCCACTGCATTTAGTTTAGACCTTTGCGTACATTTCTGGCGGCCCGACGTAAATTGTTGGGCACCAGCTCAATTTCTGGAGCCCCGATAGGATCTGTTCGGCCCCAGCGTGATTTTTCGGGGTCCCGGCGCAATTCTTCCGAACCTGTGCGCGATTATTGACGACCATCTATCCGAGGGAATAGACCCCCTTGCGCCCCATCGGTATGACACTGAGCCACATCAGCGAGAAAACAGCCTTTGATATTGGTGGGTTTTATTTCTGTAGACGTCGGATGGCTCTTGCCAAGTGAGTGTTGTACTTTGTGAACTCTACTGTGACATACTTGACATCAGCCACCGGACACACTGCCAGGTTGCCCCAGCGCGAGCGGCAAACATCGTTTTCGAACAGGCACGAAAAGTTGAAAGACGACAAGAAAGCTGAATCCTGGCAGAAGGTGCGCAAAGACGGCTCCTCGAACGTCAGAGAATATTGTATTCGCACAAAGCCTGCTCTTGCAGCATCCTGCGAAGACGCAGCCTCGCTACGACCCCAAATCCTACAAGGTTTCGGACATGGGCGTCGCCACCGCTGGGATCCCTGTGGTCCGGACCGCGCCTGGGATGGGAAACGGTCACGGCCCCACTCCTACACGATGGTTCCAGCGCCCCTGGGGTTCGAGCCCAACCGATAAATGAAGGTGGTGTCGCCCCTGGTTACTAGCTTACCGGGCACCCAGGTCGCCGAGGCCCGACAGCACAATATTGTAGCAAAGGACGCGCAGCAGCTGAACCAGTGCCCAGTCGGTAGAACACGAGTTACCGTTCCGAACGTAGCTACCAACTCACCTCAGGGTGACACGAGCCAACGCTCGAAAAGCAAACCCACGAAAAGTGTAGAAAGCACGTGGTTGCCGTTTCCCGGAGAGTCCGGTTGGGTTGCCTTTCTGTCTACTACAGGGATATCCCGACGCCAGAATGTCGCAAGACTGCTGGGATGCCCCAAACCGCACATGGGTGCCCCCCCCCCCCCTCTGACCAATGGAGTGCACGTTCCTTCAGGGGTGTTCATGCACCAAGTCGTGCTCTCTCCATAAGGGTTCCCATGCCCTACAAATTCAGGGTGCTTCTGCAATGTCCGGCGTGCACCTCTTGGGCGACTGGACAAAGACCTCCAAGACGAGGTTTCAAGGAATGACTAGTCTGGAAATATTGCTCACAAACTGTAGGCAAGCGAAAACAAGGTCATACATTGTCCACCAGAAGCTGTCAAAACAGTGGAACGTAACCACGGGCTTCGCCACATGTTTCACGTTGGGGAGGAGAGGGCGTGGTCCACTCGGTCATTGCCACCACACGCACACATTCCACAACAGGGGTGAACATGCAATGCTGCTATCGACTTCTCTGAGACGGCACAGCTGCGAATACCGACACTGCGACACGACATCCAGTACAATCGTCCGCCATTCAGTAGAATACAAATGTCCACTAATCAGTGGAACAAAATAGTCTGCTGGACATATCAAATGCCAACGGTCCCATCAATTCCAGGTGATGGACACCCATAGGCTTTATGTCATCGAACATCCGTAGGTTTAGACGATCGAACACGTATTCGTAGTCGTATCGTGCCTAGTCAACAAGACAAACAATGTCAGTGAATTGTTTTGTTGTAACAGTAATATCGTGTCGTAGTTGTAGTCACAGCTGTGCCATGCAGCAATACAGTCACGTCGCGTTGCAACATTTGCATTCACTCAGTGCCGCAGTGTACTCGGTTTAAGTTTTCGCTGTAGCATTATCCACAACTGTTTTGGAGTACATCCACGCAGGTAAACGAGAGAATATATGGAATAGAAGCAGAACAGAGCGGAGAATATAATACACATCATCATGGTACGTTTAGTTATAAATGGCATACATGGTTCAGCTCACAAACATCGCACATTGGCTGGCTGAATATTGTCGACCTTTCCGACAAAGGTGGACAAAACTAGCTTGGCAAATAACTTTGTCCAGCTGGTTTCAGTCATGGCTAAAACCGGCTCAAACTCCCTGCTAGACGAAACGTGCAAACCCTTCTTCAGATCAATTGCTAAACAAGGCCTTGCCACTTGCCCACCCAGAATACCTCACCCCAGACAACTGAGTGCTTGCTTCCGGCCAGCGCGAGCAGCACGCCCCCGCCCGCCGAGCAGCGTCAGGAGTCGCACACGAGCCGCCACCGGGTGGGCTGCTCGCAGCGTGCGCGCTCGGCGTCTCCGCACAGCCGGTTGAAAGTCGAGTCGGCCGCGAAGCCCATGAGCTCGCGCTCCTCCTGGATCCGGAACGAAAAGGTCGACTCGTAGCTGCCGATGAAGTGCCTGGGTGGGCGACACATCAGCTGCGTGAGCCCGGGCCAACATCAGCTCGCGCCGCGTTAGCTGATCGGCGACGAATAGACATGTGGCGTGCCGAGATGATGCCAAGCTGATGTCCAACACATACCCGACACACTTCCGTCGACAGATCAAAACTACTGCGAGACAGGCACCCACTTACTGACGCCATCACGGCATTCAATGAAGAGAAAGCTGAAGACGACGAACCCCCATCAGCAGTTCACACATTACGATTTTCACCGGGTGTTGTCTCGCGCGTGGTTGGCAGTCTAGTGTGCATAACCATAAGCAGTTCTGGCGCCCTTAAGACCAAACAAACAAACAAAGCAAGCAAACAAACAAACAAGCACCTGGCGTGGCTGCACACGATCTGGTCGATGATGGCCTCCTCTCCGGCGAGTAGTGCTGCCGACGGCTGCTGTCGCACCATCTTCTTCGGCTGTAGCAGCTTCTCCAGCTGTCGCACCTCTGTCAAATGGTATGACATCACGCCAGAAGCATAGCACGCGTAATTCATACAGTCCCAAACATTCTAGTGCAATTGCGAAAAATCACCTGGAAATCCGCCAGCTTGGTAAGGGCTGAAGTAAAACGGTAAACTCGTGGGGTATGGCAGAAGTAGCACTCTGAGCAAATCACGACCAATCCGGATGCTTCCGCAGCTTCCGAACAAGAACCTGAATTGACACAATTGACTGTACAATACATGTATTAGCATCGACTGAAGCAAAGCTTCCACTGTGCAGTTGCAACAAGCGAGGGTGACACCAGGGAATCTGATATCGCGTACATAAACAAGCTCAGATGAACAATCTGGACTGATCTAGTGGCTGCTCGTTTGAAAAGCTCTCAATCTCAAACGTTTCAAGTCTGCTTTCTTCACCGATAACTGGAAAATGTTTCTATTTTGAGCAGCTCGAGCTGCGATGTTTCCAATCGAAGTGCTTGCCTTATCTTTCTCGGAAACGGCTCGTGGCAGCCATTTTCGCGGCTGTACGGCACGCCGTCCGCGTCATCTACAGTCGCCCAGCGTCAAGTCAACACGAGTTGCAAGAGCCGCCACAGGGTAGCAGTTGCAGTCGGTGATTATATTCTCCACTAACAATGGCATGACGTCAGATGTTTTGCCTACAGCAACGGAGCCCGAGTAGCCTGCTCCTTACTCTCGCTCGCTCGGCACCTGTACTGGTACAGATGGGTGGCCGGTGACATGAAAGCTGAAGCGTGCGATTTCCAGCATAAGTACAGGCAAAGGTAAAGCCCAGGTGAGTTTACTCTCGCGCGTACTACACAAAAAATACGTTGCGCAGCCAAGAGACGTAAAAGCAAAACAAACAGACAATAATTCGCACCAACTACATTCAATTTTACATGTATAATTCTGGTGCATAGTCAGCATTATCCATTCTAATTTAACATTAACTTGCCAATGCAGACGGGGAGATACTCGAGCCATCATAGTGGCCTTCCTGCATGATGCGTGAACAGCTATAGTAATTCGGCAAGACATGAAGCTGATGTATTACCTGTTACCAATCTAACCGCTTGGTTGGTTAAACAGCCGATATCATCGTACTGGTGGCGCGCTCGCCAAACTCACCCAACAACAGATTGGTTATTTTGGCTGGAGGGCTCATCGGCTGAAATTTTTAAACAACGCCCATCCATTAAACTGGCACGACTTAAATGTGACATATATATATATAAATTCTTTTGATGTACCTGGCTTTCTTGTATTATTTTTGATGTGCCTACATACACTAATATAGACATACGCACATCATATACAAGACAAAGAAGTATATGTTCGCTCAGAGTATATGATATGATCTCCTGCGATCAATCTTGACCATCTTTTGAACACAAAAAAAAATATAACCTCACCACGTAGATTTTTACCCTCCAAGGATTCGCTTGCGCTCTCGCGGGAATTCTAGGGACCAGTAGTTCCAAAGAGCTCGGGAGAGGGCACAAAGTACGGGCATGCCGGCCTCCAGAGTTATCAGGAAATAGAGTTGAAGGCAGGTGATGCGCTTGATCCCGATGCCGTGGACATTGGTAAGTTATCAGTGACCGCGGCGCTGTTATGCTCCCAGTTGCTCCGAGTGATCTAAATGCCCCCCCCTTCCCCCCAATGTCGGCCATCTCCCGGGTCGGAGGCTGGCGACGAGAGGTCCAGGTTAGCAGTGCCCGCGGCGCTGTTATGCTCCCCAGTTGCTCCGAGTGATCTAAATGCCTCCCCCCCCAATGTCGGCCATCTCCCGGGTCGGAGGCTGGCGACGAGAGGTCCAGGTTAGCAGTGCCCGCGGCGCTGTTATGCTCCCCAGTTGCTCCGAGTGATCTGAATCACCCCCCCCCCACAATGTCGGCCATCTCCCGGGTAGGAGCCTGGCGACGAGATCCGCCCAGTCGAGCTTCAACAAAAAAAACATCCCACTCGGAGCAGCCGCCAGCCGGCGCGTCTGCGATGACGTCAGACCCGACGTTAGCCGTGACCCATCTGCAGCCGGTGACGCCAGAGCTGACGTCAGCCGTGACCCACCAGCGGTCGGTGACGCCAAAGCTGACGACAGCCGTGACCCACCTACGACAGGTGCGTCTGCCATGACGTCAGAGCTGACGTCAGCCGTGACCCACCTGCGGCCGATGACGTCAGAGCTGACGTCATCCGTGACCCACCTGCGGGCGGTGACGTCAGAACTGTCAGCCATGACCCACCTGCGGCCGGTGACGTCAGACCTGACACCAGCCGTGACCCACCTGCGGCCGGTGACGTCAGACCTGACACCAGCCGTGACCCACCTGCGGCCGGTGACGCCAGAGCTGACACCAGCCGTGACCCACCTACGACCGGTGCGTCTACCATAACGTCAGCCGTGACCCACCTGCGGCCGATGACGTCAGAGCTGACGTCATCCGTGACCCACCTGTGGCCGGTGACGTCAGACCTGACACCAGCCGTGACCCACCTACGGCCGGTGACGCCAGAGCTGACACCAGCCGTGACCCACCTGCGGGCGGTGACGTCAGAACTGTCAGCCATGACCCACCTGTGGCCGGTGACGTCAGAACTGTCAGCCATGACCCACCTGTGGCCGATGACGTCAGAGCTGACGTCATCCGTGACCCACCTGTGGCCGGTGACGTCAGACCTGACACAAGCCGTGACCCACCTGCGGCCGGTGACGCCAGAGCTGACACCAGCCGTGACCCACCTGCGACCGGTGCGTCCGTGGCCAGGTAGACAGTGGTCAGGTGAAGTCGGTCCAGCTCGGCCCTGACGGCAGCGGCCGCCGTCTCCAGCGACGGCACCGTGCGCCGGCGGCCCGTCACAAAGTCCCGCCGCCGCAGGTGTACCGCCAGGTACGGCCCACCACGCACCCCGTCCGCCGCCGCCTGTGCGAGAGGACATGTCACACGGGTGCGGGCCAGACGGGTATATGTCACACGGGTCATGACGTTAGTGTACGTGTCAGACAGGTATGCCTCACAAGGGTACACGTCACACGGGTACAGACCAGATGGGCATGTCACACAGGTCATAACATAAGTGTACATGTCAGACAGCTGTCAAAATGGTTCGTGTCACATCATGGGCACACAACAGACGGGCACATGTCACTCGGGGGTACATGGCAGATGGGTTTGAAAATTGCGTCACTTTA
Organism: Ashinkailepas kermadecensis; assembly: GCA_034440615.1. Lineage (NCBI taxonomy): Eukaryota > Metazoa > Arthropoda > Thecostraca > Neolepadidae > Ashinkailepas > Ashinkailepas kermadecensis. The sequence goes on from JAOTOM010004825.1 coordinate 150,363, forward strand.
AGTTCACTTTAAGGTAGCATGATATACGATTTAAGCTCCACCCGTGCACCAACGATATGGAAACAGCGACCAAGATGAGATGATGGCGCCAGTTTCCCAGTCATCTGTGCTAACTACTAACACAACATCTGGACACAGACAAGTCTGGTCCACATATGCTCAACAATATTGGAAAAAGGTCACATATTTATCAAGGAAATATTACTTTGCAGATACACAAAGTAATCATTCCTTCAAAATTTCATCATTTTTAGTTATCTAAAGAAGCACACATGAAACTCGCTTTCACATCTTTTGTGAAATGGAACCGCATCATTCCCGTCAGAATAGGCAACTGGCAGGATAATCAAAAGAAGCACAAAAGGCATTGACAGTCGCCTCAGCCGTCAGTCATCATTCACGTCTCCCCAGCCTGGCCAGCTTCGCGTCCTCGACACACACAGCTGGGAGGCTCCGGTCTCGGTCAGACCGCGCTGTCACCACGTGCCTGCGCCGGCCGACACTCGGCGGAGGTCACGGTGCCGTCGGCGACGTCGTCCGACCGGAGACGGAGCCGACGCAGCTCGACGGCCGCCTCCACCAGGTGGCGCGCGAACCGCATGCTGCGCCGCGCCGCCCAGAAGTCGCCGCCGCCGTAGTGGTCGTGCAGGACGGTCTCGGCCCGGTCCACCAGCACCGACCTGCGGCACCGGCCATCTGGTCACGTGGGCGTGCAGGATGGTCTCGGCACGGTCCACCAGCACCGACCTGCTCCACAGGGCAGGAGCATACACACTGACATGTGCCTGAGCCTATACCTAACCTGCTCTGTAGCACAAACGGCCGCACATCCTGACACAACTGAAAGAAGAACCTTGGGTTATTTTACGACGCATTCAACCGCTAGGTTATATAGCGTCGCCAACCTCTCACGCCGATTGGTCGCGGGTGGACTCGGTAAATTCCGTCGGTTGTGAGATTCGGACCCACGATCTTTCGATCAAGAGTCCGACGCCCTACCAACTGAGCTACCGCGGCCCCCCTTGACACACAACTGAGGATCCTCAGTTATGATGTGAGGATCATATCCTCCCCTAACACACAACTGAGGATATCCCTGACCTGCTTGATGGTACAGACAACCACACACACTGATGCACATGAGGACATACCTGACCTGCCCTGCAGTACAAACAGCCACACATCCTGACACATAACGGAGGCTATACCCGACCTGCTCGGCGGTTTAAGCAAGCAAACACTGATACACATATGAGGGTACGCCTAACCTGTTCTGCAGTACAAACAGCCACACATCCTGACACACAACTGAGGCTATATCTGGCCTACTTAACAGTACAAGGAAGCAAACACTGATACACATATGAGGGCATACCTGACCTGCTCTGCAGTACAAACAGCCACATATCCTGAAACAACTGAGGCTATACCTGGCCTGCTTGACAGTACAAACACAAACACACACACACACACACACACCGATACACTTCTGAGGGTATACCTGACCTGCTCTATAGTACATACGCACTCGGGGTTTTGCTCGGGACACGCACCCGGGCTTTTGCCTAACTCTAACCTGCCCCATAGCACACACGCACCTGGTTGGTTGGTTCGTTATTGGTTTTACGACACGTCGACCGTTGGGTCATATAGCGTCGCCAATCTCTCACGCCGATTGGTCGCGGGCGAAGAGTAGCGACAGGTGAGATTCGAACCCACAACCTTTCGATTGTGAGACGAGCATCTTACCCCTAGACCACTCGTCCCCCACACGCACCTGGGGTCATACCACAGTTTGTGCAGTATGCCCAGTCCCACAGTATATCCCCCCCCATCCCAGTATGTCCAGCTCCACAGCCCCACAGAATGCACACATACACACCAATATACGTGGTCATAACTGATCTGTTCCGCAATATATGAACACACGCACACTCCAGACACACACCCAGGATCATATCTGACCCGCTCCAAAGCACAAACATGCACACACCGTGACAAACCTGTGTGGCTGTGAACCAAGTAACTGGGCCAACGTCTGCGAAGTGCCCTGGATGGAGACGCAGCTGAAGTTGGAGGCGGTGAGCGGCGCGTCGTGCCAGAGCCGGGCCCTGTACTGTTCACCGGAGGTGTGCTGACCGGACCCGCTTCGCTGCTCATCGGATCTCCTGTCGACAACAATCGCACCGAGACGTGACGTCACCACATCGGCCAAACAGCAGACGTCACACAGCGCCCCCTGGCTAAAGCGACACAGCAACTGACAACGCCTGCAGGTTAAACCGTTGAAGCATGCTCGTTAACCGTCGCACATTTACCGCCGACTCGCCCGTCTTCAACCGCACACATGGCGACCTGATAGTCGGATCAAATAATATCCCGACTGAGCCAAACTGGTTTGAAATCAAGGAAACTAAACACAAAAATGGATGTATCGCAGTGGAGTGATTCGTGGTCACCACAGCGCTGCCGTTTGGATAATCGTCCGCTAATACCCAACCATCCCCAGTGAGCCAAGATATGAGAGTAAGTTTATGGTGGTGGAAATTGGACAGCACCATTGCGATAATTGTCTGCTGATACCCAACCATCCCCAGTGAGCCAAGCTCTCAGAGCAAATTCGTGGTGGCGATAATTTCACAGAAATCAGGCAAAAGTTGGCCCTTACTGACAGTGAAAATAGAAATAGAGCAAAATCACACCTCATTAATAACGCAAGAATTCGGTTCTACACCATCGTCCCGAGTCTTATGACAAGCATACAATCGAAAACGCCATGACTCAAACAGCCAACGCAGGCCACCGTGAAGCGCGGCGGGAAGAGGGAAGAGGCCGCACCACATCACTACCTAAATCTTGCCTTGTGGACACAGGGCCGCACGTGCCACTTCTCCTCGAAGTGTCCGTCGCTCCAGCCCTCGGCGTAATGCTGCAGCTGCAGGACTCCGCCCACCCGGCCGCCGTGCTCTGCAATTAGTCGGCGGCTGCAGTCATCTTACGGCGGAGCAAATCGGCCACGCTTTTCGCTCATGTGATAAACCAAGTCGTGTCAACACGACATAACGCAAAACCCAAACAGAACCAACACAGCAAGCACGCATATTGCATGCCAAAAAGCACACTTGGTTGGTTATTTGGGCTTAGGGGCGCATCGACTGCGTTCGTCATACAGCGCCCAGTCAAAAAGCATATAATACATATTTCGTTGAAATGCAACGCAATAGCTAACGATATGTTGCTTCCCGTCTTCACATTCCCTGGAGGAAAGTGTGGGACAGAGTCGTCATATGTTTCAATTTGCATCACGCCACACCTGAACGGCTTCCTTTATGCAACAATATTATGTACCCCCACATCAGGATTCCACCATGCTTGGAACGTTATTGAAAATTGCCTAGTCATTCCACAAGCCGGTGAACTTGATGTCCTGTGGAGCCGATAGCCCGAAATGGAACTGGAAAGATGCGGGCTATCACGTTGCCGTGCTGCAGGCACTAGATCTGGCACCATATAGTGGTTGGGAAACAACTTGTGAACCGATACCGCGAAGTTAAATGGGTCATCTAATTATGGGTGAAAAAAGAATAACTTAAAGCGTTATACAACAAAATGTTAATAAAACAATAACAGACTAAAGTCGGGTCTTATCCTGGGTTGGGCTGGGTCGGCCTGGGCTGCGTTGGACTAGGTCCGATCCGGTCGGGTCGGGTCAGGTAGAATCGAGGCCTGGAGAGGCGAGGCAAGTCGAGTCGAGTCGGGTCCTGGATCGGACTGGATTGAGTCGAGTCGAGTCGATTCGGGTCGCGTCGTGTCGTGTCGGATCGTGTCGTGTCGGATCGGGTCGTGTCGTGTCGGATCGCGTCGTGTCGTGTCGGATCAGGTCGTGTCGTGTCGTGTCGGATCGCGTCGTGTCGTGTCAGATCGGGTCGTGTCGATTCGGGTCGTGTCGTGTCGTGTCGTGTCGTGTCGGATCGGGTCGTGTCGTGTCGTGTCGTGTCGGATCGTGTCGTGTCGTGTCGTGTCGTGTCGTGTCGGATCGGATCGGATCGGATCGTGTCGTGTCGTGTCGTGTCGTGTCGGATCGTGTCGTGTCGGATCGTGTCGTGTCGTGTCGGATCGTGTCGTGTCGGATCGTGTCGGATCGGATCGTGTCGTGTCGGATCGCGTCGTGTCGTGTCGGATCGTGTCGGATCGCGTCGTGTCGGATCGTGTCGTGTCGGATCGTGTCGTGTCGGATCGGATCGTGTCGTGTCGTGTCGGATCGTGTCGTGTCGTGTCGGATCGTGTCGTGTCGGATCGCGTCGTGTCGTGTCGTGTCGTGTCGGATCGGGTCGTGTCGGGTCGTGTCGGATCGGGTCGTGTCGTGTCGGATCGCGTCGTGTCGTGTCGGATCGTGTCGTGTCGTGTCGTGTCGGATCGGGTCGTATCAAATCGGGTTGGATTGGGATGGGGCTGGCCGTCGCTCACACAAACGTCTTCGTACTTACATAAAGGGAAAATTCCGCCAACATGTCACGAGGGTAGTACCAAAACGGCAAGTGGCGATCTCCCGACATTTGCGTGATGGTACCATGACGTATACGTATTTGTGTGACGATCTCCAGACAGCTATGTGCTACTCTTCGGCCTTTGTGTGCTACTCTCCCGAAATTCGCGACCATCCCCATGTATTTGCGACAATACCCGAGCATTTGCTTATCGACAAACATATACTCACGTTTTCTCTATACATATGCTCCATATACCTCCCGACATGAATGATCTTCGACACTTGTTTGACACCACCCGGCACTTGTGTGTCATCTTTTTCTGCCATTTATGTTGCCACGCCCATGCACGTGTGACATTCTCCCGACATACGCGTCAACACCTCCGCACACACCTGTAGCGATCTCCGGACGTGCGTGGAGCGATTTTCCAACACAAGCGCCGCCATCTCTCGACACACGTGTAGCGGAGTCTTGTCCGAGCCGCGAATCACTACCTTTGACATACTGGTGGAATTCGACGACCGGCACGTATTCGGCCAGGCTGGCGACGTCGAAGAAGCGGCCCCACGGAATACCCGTCTCGTACTCGCCGCGCGTCTCCTGCCAGTGGTACAGCGGACCCCATGGCGGCAGGACCTGCGAACACAGACAGCGATATCCAAGCCACCTGATGTCGCTGTCGCCTGAAACACAACAGCATTCACCACAGCTGCAGCATTTCAGGCATGAAAAGGACAAGGACAATGCCCTGCAGCGGCTTGTGCAGAAATAGAGGCAGATGCTGGGTTTCGTGAGCAAGCATGACAACATTTATACACTTCGGCACAAATGTTCTCCAATCGTGTGTGCTTACCGGTGTTGATTCTTGCTATCTACTTAGGTACGGCCCCAAAAACAACTGGGAAACATCATCGATGTACTTTATCCCCTCCCCAAGCCAGCGCGCCGATCACAAGTAGCGTCGTACATGTGGAGGGGGAGGGGGAGCGGCCGCGACTCACTCGAAGGCTCACAAATCGCACCACCAATCACAGTGTCCAGTGAGGCGGTACCCACCAATCATACCCACCAGTGTCCAGTGAGGTGGTACCCACCAATCATACCCACTAGTGTCTAGTGAGGTGGTACCCACCAATCATACCCACTAGTGTCCAGTGAGGTGGTACCCACCAATCATACCCACTAGTGTCTAGTGAGGTGGTACCCACCAATCATACCCACTAGTGTCTAGTGAGGTGGTACCCACCAATCATACCCACTAGTGTCCAGTGAGGCGGTACCCACCAATCATACCCACTAGTGTCCAGTGAGGCGGTACCCACCAATCATACCCACCAGTGTCCAGTGAGGTGGTACCCACCAATCATACCCACCAGTGTCCAGTGAGGTGGTACCCACCAATCATACCCACTAGTGTCCAGTGAGGCGGTACCCACCAATCATACCCACTAGTGTCCAGTGAGGCGGTACCCACCAATCATACCCACTAGTGTACAGTGAGGCGGTACCCACCAATCATACCCACTAGTGTCCAGTGAGGTGGTACCCACCAATCATACCCACTAGTGTCCAGTGAGGTGGTACCCACCAATCATACCCACTAGTGTCCAGTGAGGTGGTACCCACCAATCATACCCACTGGTGTCCAGTGAGGTGGTACCCACCAATCATACCCACCAGTGTCAAGTGAGGTGGTACCCACCAATCATATCCACTAGTGTCCAGTGAGGTGGTACCCACCAATCATGCCCACCAGTGTCCAGTGAGGTGGTACCCACCAATCATACCCACTAGTGTACAGTGAGGCGGTACCCACCAATCATACCCACTAGTGTCCAGTGAGGTGGTACCCACCAATCATACCCACTAGTGTCCAGTGAGGTGGTACCCACCAATCATACCCACTAGTGTCCAGTGAAGTGGTACCCACCAATCATACCCACTAGTGTCCAGTGAGGTGGTACCCACCAATCATACCCACCAGTGTCAAGTGAGGTGGTACCCACCAATCATATCCACTAGTGTCCAGTGAGGTGGTACCCACCAATCATGCCCACCAGTGTCCAGTGAGGTGGTACCCACCAATCATACCCACTAGTGTCCAGTGAGGTGGTACCCACCAATCATACCCACTAGTATCCAGTGAGGCGGTACCCACCAATCATACCCACTAGTGTCCAGTGAGGTGGTACCCACCAATCATACCCACGAGTGTCCAGTGAGGCGGTACCCACCAATCATACCCACTAGTGTCCAGTGAGGCGGTACCCACCAATCATACCCACTAGTGTCCAGTGAGGCGGTACCCACCAATCATACCCACTAGTGTCCAGTGAGGTGACAAACACAAGTCATACCCACTAGTGTCCAGTGAGGTGGTACCCACCAATTATACCCACTAGTGTCCAGTAAACACAAGTCATACCCACTAGTGTCCAGTGAGGTGGTACCCACCAATCATACCCACCAGTGTCAAGTGAGGTGGTACCCACCAATCATATCCACTAGTGTCCAGTGAGGTGGTACCCACCAATCATGCCCACCAGTGTCCAGTGAGGTGGTACCCACCAATCATACCCACTAGTGTCCAGTGAGGTGGTACCCACCAATCATACCCACTAGTGTCCAGTGAGGCGGTACCCACCAATCATACCCACTAGTGTCCAGTGAGGTGGTACCCACCAATCATACCCACGAGTGTCCAGTGAGGCGGTACCCACCAATCATACCCACTAGTGTCCAGTGAGGCGGTACCCACCAATCATACCCACTAGTGTCCAGTGAGGCGGTACCCACCAATCATACCCACTTGTGTCCAGTGAGGTGACAAACACAAGTCATACCCACTAGTGTCCAGTGAGGTGGTACCCACCAATCATACCCACTAGTATCCAGTGAGGTGGTACCCACCAATCATACCCACTAGTGTCCAGTGAGGTGGTACCCACCAATCATACCCACTAGTATCCAGTGAGGTGGTACCCACCAATCATACCCACTAGTGTCCAGTGAGGTGACAAACACAAGTCATACCCATTAGTGTCCAGTGAGGTGGTACCCACTATTGCCCAGGGAGGTGATAAACACTAGTCACACCCACTAGTGTCCAGTGAGGTGGTACCGACCAGTCATATCCACCAGTGTCCAGTGTCAGTGGTACACACCAGTCATACCCACCAGCGTCCGGTGAGGTGGTACCCACCAGTCATACCCACCAGCGTCCGGTGAGGTGGTACCCACCAGTGTCCAGTGTCAGTGGTACACACTAGTCGTACCTACCAGAGTCCGGTGTTGGCGGTACCCACTAGTCATACCCACCAGTGTCCAGTGCTGGCGGTACCCACCAGTGTCCAGTGTTGGCGGTACCCACTAGTCATGCCCACCAGTGTCCAGTGCTGGCGGTACCCACCAGTGTCCAGTGTCAGTGGTACACACTAGTCGTACCTACCAGAGTCCGGTGTTGGCGGTACCCATCATACCAGTTGTCATACCCACCAGTGTCCAGTGCTGGCGGTACCCACCAGTGTCCAGTGTTGGTGGTACCCACTAATCATGCCCACCAGTGTCCAGTGCTGGCGGTACCCACCAGTGTCCAGTGTTGGCGGTACCCACTAGTCATACCCACCAGTGTCCAGTGTTGGCGGTACCCACCAGTGTCCAGCGAGTGTGTTCCGTCAGCTTTCGCACGGCAGCCGCCACCCGCATATAGACGTCACGCCGCAGGTTGAAGCCTTCGCCCGGATTGACATCATAGAGCAGATATCTGCTGTGCGGAATACATGTCACCAAACACACTGGACAGCCACTCTAAATATACAGGCATAATTATTCAGATGCATACCAAACATTTGCAGTATCTGGTACCAGGCACAAATCTCCCACATCAAGGGAAAAACCAAGCCAGTAACATACACCAAATAAGTGCATTCATGATGAGTGCAAATATGTACACTGAGAGCAACGATACCATGGTATATCATTCAGTACTGGCAAACAGCCAGCTAAGGTTAGCTTTGGTCACATCAGTACCCCAAAACTAGCTAGAAGGTGGACCCAAAACTATTGAAGCCAAATTGAACCTATCACATATTTGGATCAGCTTACGAAAACGTAAATTGCACTGGAACCGGCCACATTTTGAATACTGCCACCAGACAATTACTATACCTGTAAAGCAAAATTGGCTTCCGAGCCATTGGTCAAATCAGTTGGCTCCAGCTACACACCTGTGGATGGTAGGTGAACTTTCTTCACAAATGCTGTCTTTGTAGCAAACTTCTTCACTTCGGAAGCATTCAAAGGCCAGCAGGACCATCAATATGGATGACTGGAAACATCAATTGCTGTCATTTTGAGCAATACTGAACTAGAATCGACCTTTTTAGTGTTGGTAGCAAAAACAGAACTCAATATGAATGAATATAAAATAGCCTGGTCTTTCTTGAAGCAACTCAGTTGGCGCTTCACTATACAAGAAAATTAGCCACAGCAATAAATGGTCTTGAACCGGCGGACAGCTTATTGGGCGGAAGATAAGCAACACCCAGTAGGCAGTAAGCATCTTGTACAATTATCTTACAGCGTTGGCATGCTATGGTGGGTACAACCCTATACATCTTCCAGTGGAGATTGGCTTGTCATTTTGCACAGCATCTCCAATAATATAATGAACCTTTCCAGGGAATGGGACAAAGCATTGTCATTCTGCTTGTTCCTCGAGCAGGTTCTCAGGTCCCGTATTTTCTACAAAGTCTGACAACCGAGAGAGCTTGCCTACAGGTGCATTCCACAAGATGTGTTCTCTGTGCCCTGGTTGTGTCCGAGTGTCGTACAAAACCACTGAGCATCCCTTTTCAGATGATTCCAGTGATGTGGAGCTATTTTTTGTCACCACTATGTCCTTCCGATTGAAGTAGTTTATTTAAAGTCTGATGTGGCATGCAGGTGCCAAGAGATACAAAGGCAGGGTAAGAATCGACTGTTCCTGGACTTTTGCCATCCAGAGCATTATGATCTACACAAAACTTCCACCAATTGTTGTTGGCTGGAGGTTTAGTGGTGCTGTTTCATCTGTGATGTGAAGTGCAGAGATTCACTGGAAGATGCATGGAAAGTGCATAAATGGAAGTTTCACTGGAAAATGCAAACTGAAATTCTGGTGTCACAGATTTGAAGGAACATATTCTTGCAATATTCTATCACCTAAACATTTTCCTCTCATCATCAAGGATTACAAAGCACAAATCCAACTCTGCACATAGGTGGGAGTGCTATTAATGGGGTGTGTGTGGTCTTGTCAGGGTAGATCATTTCCAACTGAAAAGTACACATTTCCCACAGGAATACATGGTCACCTTGCTGAGACAATTGCTTCTACAATATTTTATTCTTAAAATGCAATATTGGCCAGAAATACAAATGTACTGGGAATTCATGCTAGAAACAATAAGTATCTGAGACATCATACTGCAACAATGTTTGAACAATAATTTCTAATTAGGTGTGAGATGTCAAAACAAGTGTCAATTTGGAGATCAGGGTAATGTTTGATTTTTTTAAATTCCTCTTCTTAATGCGATGACATGCTGTACGAAGTACAGCAGGATGTCAAAATCTGCATGGAAGTAGCATTCCTTAAAATCTTGTTAAGCCCTGCAAATCCATTCTTGATACAATTGCACACATATGACTGTTTCTGTTTTGTGTTTTTGAAAGGTACCCAATTTAGGGATACTGATATAAATGTTTACCATACAACCTCATATGCTATACACCGGCATTGTATAACATCAGTAGAAACTTTCAGAGGAAATGCCTTATTCTTGGTGACTTTAGTCTAAAAGGAAAAAAAAATTTTGGTTTCGGCCCCCCTCCCTTTTAATTTTTTTGAAAATACTTTAAAAAAGTTTTTTTTTTTCTTTTTTTTTTTTTAAACAACCCCCCCCCGCCCTTTTTTTTCTCTTTTTCCCCCCAAAGTTTTAGTTCAAGACTTGCCATAGGGAAATTGGGAAGAAGAATTTTTTAAGTTTAAATGCCAAAATGTTTTGATTTTTTGAAATGTGGGAAAAGTTCAAATCTTACTTGAGGGAAATTCAGATTAGACATGTCCCCCAAAAGCAAAGGCACAAAAGAAGGGTAGGAAAGCCAGCATGGCTTACACCAGATTTGAGGAGATCAATTAAGGCTAAGAAAGATGCATTTAGAGTATTTAAGGAAGCTTCAAATATCGTAAATCTAAGGTCGTATCAAAAAGCTAGGGATGCTGTGAAGCAGAAAACCAGAGCAGCAAGGCGGGTAAAAGAATTGGATTTGGCTAGGAACTGTAATGGGGACAGTAAAAAGTTCTTTAGTTTATACAAGCTAAGTAAAGTTTCGACCACAATTGGTCCACTGGAAGTAAATGGGACTATATTGAGTGAGGATGGTGAGATGGTTGAGGAGCTGAGCAAGCAGTTTAAATCAGTGTTTACAGTGGAGGATGTGACAAATTTGCGAACCGTGAACCACAGTTCAGTGACAGGTGATCAGATACACAACATTGATTTCATTGATAGTGATGTTGTTTTCAATTATATCAGAGAAATAAAGCCAAACAAGGCAGCAGGACCTGATGGAATTTACGCTAGGGTATTGCGGGAAGCTGAAAAGGAACTGGCAATTCCACTTAGTATAATATTTTTTGTAGATCAGTTTCACAAAATGAAATTCCAACAGATTGGAAAAGGGCAAATGTAGTTCCTATTTTCAAGAAAGGAGAAAGAGGGAAAGTTGAAAATTATAGGCCAGTAAGCCTCACATCCCTAGTCTGCAAGGTACTAATCAATTATCAAAGATAGAATAGTTAGTTTTCTGGGAGGAAAACAGATTGATTCAAGATACTCAACATGGGTTTAGAAAAGGGAGATCGTGTCTCACAAATCTCTTGGACTTTTTAAATTTTGCTACAGAACAATTTGATCAGGGAAATCAGGTTGATGTAGCATATCTTGACTTTAGTAAGGCCTTTGACAAGGTACCCCATACACGGTTAATGATGCAGCTTCAGGTCCATGGCATTGCAGGTACCATCCTAAAATAGATTGAGTTGTGGCTTTCAAATAGACAGCAGAGAGTGATACTTAATGGTACAAAGTCATCATGGTAAAATGTTCTCAGTGCAGTCCCTCAGGGGTCGGTACTGGGGCCACTGTTGTTCATTATATTTGTGAATAGCATTGAATGTGGCCTAAGCAGTAAGGTTTTGAAATTTGCGGATGATTTGAAAGTCTTTAGGGCAATAACAGGGCACAATGAGCAGGTTTTGCTGCAGAACGACTTAGACGAGCTTGTGAAGTGGTCCGAAAAATGGCAAATGAAGTTTAATTTTGATAAGTGCAAAGTCATGCATGTAGGTAGGCAGCATATGAAGGCGCCATACTTGATGGATGGCCAAGTACTATCTGTGACTCAGCAGGAGAAGGACTTAGGTGTTATTTTGAACACAAAATTGGGGGCATCAGAACAGACCAAAGAAGCCAGGAAGAAGGCACTAAGAATGCTTGGGGCGATACAGAGGAATGTGTCATACAAAAGTGAGGTCATCAGGAAGCTTTACTGTGCATATGTCAGGCCACATTTGGAATACTGTGTCCAAGCTTGGTCCCCTAGTGATGAGAAAGATTGTTGGCTTTTAGAGAGAGTACAAAAGAGGGCAACAAAAATGGTTAATGGTATAGGCAACCTGGCATATGAGGAAAGATTGAAGAAATTGAATATGTTTTCACTTAGATATAAAAGGCTGAGAGGAGATCTCATCGAGGTTTTTAAATTTGTTCATGGTCAGGAACAGGGATATCTCGGGGAAATGTTTGAATTTAACAGAAATGATGCAATTAGAGGTCATGAATTCAAAATTAAAGTTAATCACAGCAGGACAAGGTTAAGACAGGCTTTCTTCACCAACAGGGTAGTAGAATACTGGAACCAGCTGCCAGGAACAATTGTCAGTAGCAACACACTGAACATCTTTAAAAACGGCATAGACAATCACTATAAGAATAGGGGGCTTGTTTTTCTGTATTCCAGGGAGGGTTGATTGACAGATTTGGTGGGCAACTGGTTCAGTGTACAAAGTGCAACCAAGAAGGGCCCTTGTGGCTCATAGTTGCACTGATCTTTTATGTCTTAACATGGCACACCATAGGTAATCCCTTCACCTGGAATTTTGCTACAGGATGTTTGTTATGACAATCCTGGATCCACTATGGTGAGCAAAAGTATGTTACTTGTAAACAGGATACTGTTAGAAAAGAGGTATGAAGACTTTACAAACACTCAACAAGAAACACTACATTGATACTTCTTTGGGAAGGATGTCAATTCAGTGTTCTGTAAGTGAATTAGGTATGCTCCACCCTATTTCATGAATAATTCATTACTGTACTGCAATATAATGAATAGAATGGAATATAATTTAGCACTGTACTGCAATTGAAAGGAAATTTAGGTATTTATATCTAACAATTTAGGTATTTATACTAACACAACCTGACCTAACATAAGTGGCTTTTGAAGAAAAAAAACAATTTCCTTCTTTCTAAATTGTATTGAAGAAATGTCCAACATAAAACCTAAAGTAACCTAACCTAACCAAACCTAACCCTTTTTTGCTTCATGGAGGCAAATGTGTGTAAAAACTTGTCTTGCCACCTAGGTACCATCTTAAAGCACAATAATACTGATTTTTGTAAGAAAATACCTACATTGCTTGACATTTATTAATTTTTGTACAGAAGAAAATATTTCCAAATGGAAGGTTGGGTTAGTTTAGGTTATGTTGCATTTTTTTTTTATTTTAAGCATTTCTTTTTATGCTATGCTACCTGGGTACCAGTCTAACTCGAAGCAAATTTTTGGTGTTATTTTGCTCCCGACATGGATGGTTGATTATTGGTTTTATGACACGTTGAACGTTGAGTCATATAGCGTCACCAATCTCTCACACAGATTGGTAGCGGGCGAAGAGTAGCGACAGGTGAGATCCTAACCCACAATCTTTCGATTGTGAGACGAGCATCTAACCCCTAGACCACTGTCCCCTTGCTCCCGACATGAAAGGTAAGCATTTGCACAGAAAATGAGTGGTGCCATCATCTTAGTCACACTCATAAACATTGTATTGGAATGGTGAATGAAATTGAATGAATTTCAAGAATTAATGAAACACCTTAAAGCAGAGTCGGAAACTTACTTTCTGGGTTGGGAGTCGGAGTGCATAAAGATTTCTTCAGAGTACATTTTCATAGACATTATTTTTATGCATGGAATCTGTTTACCGGTAACCGACCAGAAAAACCTAATCAGTACTTACATAATATGCAGAAGTAATATTCTCATTTTTTGTCAAATGAAATGTCAAAACATAGGAACAAAGAAGTGAACAATGGATGGCACCGCCCGGCAGTGACTCATAATAATCAGCACTGTTTCGTTTCTCATAACTCACAGGAGCAATGTGCTTTCCTTTCACTTTTGGTCTCAGCACAAGGCTAGCCATATGAAAAACAAAAAAATACTTCACACTTCACCCTCAGCTCAGAGTGCATACCCACCTATGCAGCAAATTTCCCACGTAATACGAACGCAACTTATTTCGCTGCCACTGCACATGCCACAGTTGGATGTGATCAAATCAAAGGATCAGTCAAGGTCTTGTGTTTGCAGTTATGACACTGCTAGCATGTGATCAAAGTTGCTTATGGTTATGATGTCATAAAAACTACCTTGCATTGATTGGTTGGCAGACAGATTTTGGAACAGAAAATGTTAATACAGCCAATTCTGATCGGTGGCCTCTGGGACTCCGGAGAACGTCTCGTAAAATTGTCAATCTTTCCCGCTATAGGGTGGCATGAACACAGGTTTTCAGAGACGTGGCTCCAAAGCCGGAGAACAGTGTACTCAGTGCACATGTGCATCATTTTGCAAGTTGCAGTCAGCATGTTGTTGTCAGCAATTGAGGTTGGGATTTCAGGAAATTGAGGTTCGGGAATCTGTGGTTGAGATTGATGGAGTGTGAGGATGTGGTCTGGCTGCTGACTGCTACAAAAAAGTGGTTAGTTTAAGTGGTGACCATAAGTGGAATAACCGGGTTTTTGTTTTGGGTGTTGTTCTGTTTGTTTTTATTGATATCTTTGTTCCCACATTTGTGTTGGAGTACATGTGAAGCCCATCCTATCCAGTATGAACCTGGAGAGCAAAAATGTTTTCAGAGATAAAATCTCTTAAGAAGTGCCTTAATTCCCACCCTGCCTTAGAGCACAAATTTACCATTTTGCCTCCCAGCTGATGTGGTCACTCATTTTCACTGCAAAGGATTACTTTTAAGTCAACTGCGGTCAATACAACTGATGTCATAGGCACAGGTCTGCAACTTATAGCCTGATGCTTCGAGGTTTGTCTACATACTAAATAAATAAATCATAGAATAAATAAAATAACCCAACCTAACCTAACCTAGACTAAGATAATGTAGCATAATATATAAAATGTATCATAGCATAATATAATATAACCTAACCCAACCTAACCTGAAAACCAGTATACACAAAAAATAATTTTTTTAATAAAAAAAAAAAAAAAAAAAAAAAAAAAAATATATAAAAAAAAAAAAAAAAAAAAAAAATAACCACCACCAAAAAAAAAAAAAAAAAAAAAAAAAAAAAAAAAAAAAAAAAAAAAAAAAAAAAAAAATTAAAAAAAAAAAAAAAAAAAAAAAAAAAAAAAAAAAACCCCTCTACAAAAAAAAAAAAAATTTTTCCTCCTTTCCTAACAAAAAAAAAAAAACCCCCCCCCCCAATCGTAAATTTAAACTTTAAAAAAAAAAAAATTTTAAATAAAAAACAAATCATAAAAAAAAAAATAATTTCAAAACCCCCCCCTTTTCAACACATCCTCGAAAAGGTTTCGTAGGTATATTTACTAAGAGGGGAAGTGAGTTTAGTAGGAATGTTTACTAAACTTCCGGAACTTTAGTAGGTATAATTACTAAACTTGCCTACGGAGATACATACAGTGTGACCGGAAATGAGGACGTGAAAGAGGTGGGTGTTATCCTCTCTCTCTTAGTATTTTCATAGCCGTGGCCGCCGTGGCTTTTCTTGCATAAGTAAATACGGCCGGCCGCGGGTACTCGCTGTCACGTTTCTTAATCCGCAGTTTTGTGGTTGTTCCAGTCGGATTCGGTAGATGCAGGTGAGTAGGTTGGTGTAGTCTCGCAGTTGTTCTCAGTTTGTGCTTTTTTAGGTACCTACCTACCTATATAGGTAAATGTACCAATGTGAAACCAGATATCAAAGAACGCACCAACTTCGTACCTAGGAAGGTAGGTACCTAGGCACCTGGTTAGGTTCCTAGGCACCCGGGTAGGTTTCTAGGTAGCCGGGTTGGTTCCTAGGCACCCGGGTAGGTTCCTAGGCACCCGGGTAGGTTCCTAGGCACCCGGGTAGGTTCCTAGCCATCCGGGTAGGTTCCTAGGCACCCGGGTATGTTCCTAGGTAGCCGGGTAGATTCCTAGGCACCCAGGTAGGTTCCTAGGCACCCGGGTAGGTCCCTAGGCACCCGAGTAGATCCTTAGGCACTATGGTATGTCCATAGGCACCCGGTGTAGGTACCTAGGCACATGGGTGGGTATCTAGGCACACAGGTAGGTGCCGAGGCACCCAGGTAGGTACCTAGGCACCCAGGTAGGTGTGCACTAGGTACCTAGGCACCCAGGTAGGTACCTAGGCACCCAGGTAGGTACCTAGGCACCCGGGTAGCTACCTAGGCATCCAGGTAGGTACATAGGCACCTGGGTAGGTACCTAGGCAACTGGGTACATACCTAGGCACACAGGTATGTACATAGGCACCCAGGTAGGTGCCTAGGCACCCATGTATGTACCTAGGCACCCAGGTATATACCTGGGCACCCAGGTACGTACCTAGGCACCTGGGTAGGTATCTAGGCACCCAGGTACCTGGTACCTGGGTACCTAGATACCTACCTATCTAGGCACCTAGGTACCTGGGCACATGTGAATTTGTTTTATAGGGTGTTTTTGCTTGTTTTTTTATTTATCTTTGGATTACCATGTTTATGAATGTGATGATGATAGGATTTATTTTATGTGTGAATAAAAAAAAATTGAAACACTTCCCAATGAAAAAAATGTAAACCAGCCTAGCCTAGCCAAACCTGACACATTTGTTTGCTTTATGGAGGAAATGTGTGTCAAAACTTTTCTTCCTACCACCTTATAGCACAATAATAACTGAAAGTTTACCAAAAATAATGAAAAAAAAACTCTAATTTTGGCCACAGTAGCTCGGTTGGTGGAGTATCAGACTTTCGATCCCAAGATTGTTGGTTCAAATCTTGCCACCCACAGCATTACTGAATCCATAGGCAACCAATCAGTGAGCATTACTGAATCCATAGGCTGGAGACGATATATGACCTAATGGTTGAATGTGTTGTCAAAGAATCCAGGGTTCTTTAAAAAAGGATTTTTTTTCTTTCAAACAGCTTGGGTTAAGCAAGGCTGAGTTAGTTTTTTTCATGTTGAGAATTACCAGAACATAACTTGCTTGGTATTTTAATTTTTTTAATTTTATTTCTTGTTCTCCAAAGTTTTGCTAGTTTGTTCTAAGTTAGGTTATGTTCCATTTGTGTTTTATTTGTTTAACATTTCTTTTTATGCTATGTTACCTAACTCAACACTGCCTTTTTGGATTATTTTGCTAGCAAACTGAAAAGTAAGCATTTCGCACAGAAAATAATTGGTCCCACCATTTTAGCCACATTCATAAACATGGTATACCAAATAAAAATTCCCAAAACTAAAAAATGATGCCTTATACTGCAAATTTACCTAGGCACCTAGGTAAGTAAGCCTAAGTTGAAGTGTGCCTACCTACTGTAGCATGCAGACTTGTGCTCTACCCAATTTCTTTTAGTCGACTCACATGTGACTCATAGATCTTGATACCTGATTCAACTCATGATTCAGAGCAGGTCAAAATTATTTGATTGGCTCAATTCAGACTCAGAGCCCACAAAGTATGACTTGGCTTGCAACTCAAACAGACTGACATATATTTGTATCAATTCAGATCCGACTCACTGGTCATAAAGTCATAAAGTCATAAAGTATTAAGGCTTAATAAGAGCCACAGGGGCCCATCTGGGTTAAGCCTATCTAGAAAAGGTACTAGAATGTACATACTCCCACCCCAATCAATCCCTTATCCCAAGTTCCTAGGAAGCTATATATCCCAGCCCATCTAACACCACTCACTTGCTACCGCCTAACACCCTCAATAATCACAAGCTCCTCCCATCACACCCATCGTGCCACCATAGACAACCTCATCAGCATCACATCCCGAAGGAAGGTGCCGAATCCACTGCTAGGCACATCCCACAGAAATTCATAAAGCGTTCAGACTTAATAAGAGACTCACGTGCTATTGCATAATACACTCAACAATTACAAACTCCTCCCATCATACACATTGTGCTACCATAGACAATCTCATCAGTATCACATCCCGAAGGAAGGTGCTGAATCCACTGCTAGGTACACCCTATATAAAGTTATAAAGCATTTAGACTTAATAAGAGACTCACTTGCTATTTCATAACACAGTCAACAATTACAAACTCCTCCCAACTCCCACTCCTCCCTGTCGATCAACCTTCCCTGGAATACAGAAAAACAATCCCCCTATTCTTATAATGATTGTCTATGCCGTTTTTAAAGATGTTCAGTGTGTTGCTTCTGACAATGGTTCCTGGCAGCTGGTTCCAGTGTTCTACTACCCTGTTGGTGAAGAAAGACTGTCTTAACCTTGTCCTGCTGTGATTAACTTTAATTTTGAATTGATGACCTCTAATTGCATCATTTCTGTTAAATTCAAACATTTCCCTGAGATATCCCTGTTCCTGACCATGAACAAATTTAAAAACCTCGATGAGATCTCCTCTCAGCCTTCTATATCTAAGTGAAAACATGTTCAATTTCTTCAGTCTTTCCTCATATTCCAGGTTGCCTATACCATTAACCATTTTTGTTGCCCTCTTTTGTACTCTCTCTAAAAGCCAACAATCTTTCTCATAACTAGGGGCCCAAGCTTGGACACAGTATTCCAAATGTGGCCTGACATATGCACAGTAAAGCTTCCTGATGACCTCACTTTTGTATGACACATTCCTCTGTATTGCCCCAAGCATTCTTAGTGCCTTCTTCTTGATATCAGACTCAGGAGCCATATGATTGTGTGCACTATATATATATATATATATATATATATATATATATATATATATGTGTATGTGTATGCATATGCATACATTATACATGTATGCATATATAAATATATATAGATGTATAGATGCATACATGTATATATATGCGTATATTTTTTTTGTGATGCCGTACAACAAGCAACGTCGAATGACATCCATGTTCTATAAATTTAAGTCATAGGGAAGAAAGGTGAGGTCATCAAAGCACTCAATCAGACATTTGAACTTTACATGTCTTGACTTGAAATGCTACTCGAGTGTTCACCACAGGCTACCGCTTGATACCAGATTTGATGTTCATGATGTTAGGAACATCATGGCTATCAAGGATGCAGCACATCAAATTACATGGCCCTGAATGTCGCAGTTTGACCCCAGGTCACCAAGGTTGGTTTTACTACTAGAGCATGTCACTATAAGTATCTCAGATGATAAATTATGTATATATATATGAATATATATATATATGAATATATATATATATGAATATATATATGAATATATATATGAATATATATATGAATATATATATGAATATATATATGAATATATATATGAATATATATATGAATATATATATGAATATATATATGAATATATATATGAATATATATATTAATATATATATGAATATATATATGAATATATATATGAATATATATATGAATATATATATGAATATATATATGAATATATATATGAATATATATATGAATATATATATGAATATATATATATATATATATATATGAATATATATATGAATATACATATGAATATACATATGAATATATATATTAATATATATATGAATATATATATGAATATATATATGAACATATATATGAACATATATATGAACATATATATGAACATATATATGAACATATATATGAACATATATATGAACATATATATGAACATATATATGAACATATATATGAATATATATATGAATATATATATGAATATATATATGAATATATATATGATATATATATATATATATATATATATATATATATATATATATATATATATATATATATATATACATATATACATATTAGCCTGGTCCAAAAAAGGAAAGTTGAAAAATTGTTAGCTCCACAAGTTTTATTTTGTTACACTGTTCATAAATAACATATAGACCAATTTTCAGGAATTATCGTTTAATTTTAGGGGTCGCGTAAAAAGGTGTCTTTTTTCCGACAGATGAGAAACTGAAGGGATGCTAATTTTTGTTCTTCTCTCGCATAGCATAGCTCCTATTTTCTATGAAAACAAAATAACCTTAATAAATAATAATGCTTCATCGTGCCAACTTGAATGACTAAATGAGGTGGGACTTCAACCTGTCCCTCTACAATTCAGCATCTACCCTCTTTCATCAGTCCCCCCTTGGTCGGAGCAGGGAGGCGGCGCCGGTGATTAGCCACGAGGCAGAGTAGGTATTGTTTCTGCTCTTCATCCTTGGTCAGCGATGTGTTGAAGGTGTGGATGAGAGAAACAGCTCCTTCTGCTGCATCGTTAACGACATTCAAAGAACCCGCAGACTTCGGGTTGAGGTATTCCCGCATGAACTCTCCATGAACTTCCTCACACAGGAATCCAACCGCAGGGTAGGGATCCCTGCCCTCGTCCAGATGGCACAGCAGGCTTCACGGGTCTTCTTGAAGCTTTCCGGGAAAAGCAATTTCTGCTTCAGGTGAAAGAATTGTGACATGCGAAGTACGTCACCTCGCGTTGGAAGCCGTGCAGTTGAGAAAAACTCAAGGGGACTCCATAATAACCACCATTCTGGTCCACTTAGCGTACTCGGTGCTGAGGAGGCCATCTGCAAAAGAGAGAAACCAAAGATGAGATTTTGCGCGACCTTTAAATATGCATGACATCGTCCAAAATTTGGCACACAATACAGGCACATATAGTGGAATAAAAATAAACTTGTGAAGCGCACTTCCTTGAAACTTTTAAAATCACCATGTATGTTTGGACCAGGCTAATATATATATATATATATATATATATATATATATATATATATATATATATATATATATATATATATATATATATATATATATATATATACATATATACTTATATTCATGTATGTATGTATGTATGTATATATATAATTCTCTGATTTCATTAGACACAGGTAAGTATCCTTTCACATCAATAATACTTACTTGTAGTTATTTTCATTGGTTTTTTTGTAAATAACTTCAGTACCCCTCATTCTTTATTGACTGGCAGCTGATAATTTGACAATTGTAATGCTAAGCATGAATAATTATGCTGTGTTTTTACTCTCTACTTTGTGTCATGGCATAGTATACACGAAGTATCGGAAGTATATGTATCGGATACATGTTTAAATCATTTGTTCATAACTTGCATTTTAGTCATAAGACTCAAATGACTAAAGACTCAAATCACAAGACTAAAATGACATGCCTTGCAAATGTTTGCTTTTTTGTTTTGTATCTCAAAACAAACATGGGTGTAGCCACAGCACTCTGTTGGCTCAAATAATACTTTCCAGGGCATACACATTTTCTCATTGAAATTAATTCCATGCAGATTTTCAACATTCTATTGTGCTCATTTCAACATCTGACACCTGGAAGAAAAACCATTATTTTAACACCGATGGAGCTCCCTTGCCACTATTAGGTGGCGCGATTTTAAAGAACTGTCACTTCTGATGTGTGATTTTTCAAAGTATCACCAGAAGGAGAATTTGCTGTGTCTATTTTATTTTAAGTCTGATATGGCATTTCAAGAAATACTATTTTTCGGTTTGTATCGGATCCATTCTCAGAAACGGAAGTGGGGCACCTGTTTGTGACATATTGTGTCAGTATACTCCTGCTTCCTTGACTGTCCGCAGCGCGTCGCCTCAGCGCCAGAGAGGACGTCTCTCTTGGAGTAGCTAGACTGGCCACCATGCCGTGCAACCCTGTGCAGATTTGCCTCCTGTGGTGCAGCTGCGCCATATCCGTGCTGGTCCCAGTGCTGGTACCAGTACCAGTCGGCGTTTTGAATGTTCATGCTCTGTTGCAGGAGCCGCTGCCGACACGCCCGGCGGTCAAGCCCTCGTTGGTCAGCTGCCTGCAACGTCGCCTTCACGGCGCGATTGCACCGTTCTACTGTCCCAGATGCTCCCTGTTGGTAGCGTGGGGCCCGGATATGACTTACACCCACACTCTGCAGGTAATTTCTGAGAAAAAATGTATATGTTGTACGTGCCGTTGTCGAACAGCAATTCCCTGGGGTATACTTTGCGTGACGCCAAGACCTCGATAAATTCAATACACGCGTGACAGTTTGACTCCGAGCGAAATCCAGCGTCTACCTACTTGGGAGAAGTCGGATGCCAGGACCACGGCATATCGCTGAGCGTGGGCTGCATCCATAGGTCCAATAAAGTCCAGCCCTATCTTGTTCCAGGCTGCCGCTGGTAAAGGCACTGAATGCATTGGAGTATGTCGAAGTACCGCCGTCTCATCCATACACAGTGGCGCAGACTTCACAGCTCTTGCCTCCACCATCTCGATCAATGCCAGACCACCAATATAGCTCCTGCAGGCGCTGCTCGCATCTGACGATGCTCTGGTGCCACTGATGTGCCAGGCTGGGCAGTCTGAGCGAAGCAGACTTTCTGGAACGATTAGGCAATCGCCGCGCACATCCATACCTCTGCACAGTGAGTTGATCCCTGAGGTGGAAGAATAGCTGAAGGTCAGGCGAGCAGTCGCTCGGCCTACGAGACCACGGACGCGATACCTGATCACGCAACACGATCTTCACTTATAGCCGCCACCAACTCTTCATCCATTGCTGCCGGACGGTCTCTTACTGTAGCGATACATTTGTATTTGTCCTCCACCACTTCTGCCGATTCCGGCAGTCGTGACAACCCATCTGCAGGACGTACACCTCCCTTCACACGCTAAACTGTGAACGAGTACTCCATGAGCCAGTCTGACCACTTTGTTATCCTCATGGCAGCTTGGGCGACACCCGGTGACGTCAGCGGTGTCTGCAATGCCACATGATCAAGTCGCAGACAACTGCTGATTCCAGAGATACTTCCTCCATTTCGCCACTGTCCACACAACCGCCAGCGCCTCTCTGTCATACTGCAGCGCCTCTGGGCTTGGTTTAGCGTACGCAACGTGAATGCTACCACCCTCTCTTCCTCTGAGTTAGGCTGAGACAGCACCCCACCCAGGCCCACATCGCTTGCATCCAAAGTTATGACTGTGGAAGCTGAGGGTCGTAAATGGTGACTCCGCGACTGCCTGGTACAGCACGTCTCCCTTTCAGCACTGCCGCGAGCTCCTCTATCCACTTGAACGGCATCGCCTCCTTAAGCAGCATCCTCCTCGGTGGTTCCATGAGGGTGCTGTATCCAGGCACGAAACGAGAGCAGAACCCCAACAGCCCAGTAGTGACTGGAGCTCTTTCGTCCTGACGCCTAATGTCCTAACGCCCTAGCCCGCTCTGGGCTCACCGAGACTCCCGCTGAGGACACGGTAAACCCAAGGAAGTCCGCAGCCGTCTGTCTCAGCGTGTATTTTCCATGTTTAGTGTTACCCTGTGTTCCCGCAGACGAGTTAGAAAATCTTCCAATCGCTCCTAGTCACCGCACAGACGAGGACATTTCCCGGGTACCTGCACCTGCACTGCTTCAGAATTTCTTCCATCGCCTTCTGAATTGTCATCGGTAAGTCCTTGGTCCCATGCGGACAGCGACAACACGAAAACAGACCTTAGTGACATACAAACGTTGTTAATGGTTGTTACTCGGAGTGTAACTCCAGCTGGTGATTTGCAACTTTTGGGTCCAGACATGACAACACTGTTACTCCTTGCATCTGCTGAAACGTGTTCTGCATCAGTTATAAATTATTCGCGAAATAGGGTGTAATATACCACTTACTGAACACTGAATCGACATCCTTGCAAAAGGGGACGAGTGGTCTAGGGGTAAGATGCTCGTCTCACAATCGAAAGGTTGTGGGTTCGAGTCTCACCTGTCGCTACTCTCCGCCCGCGACCAATCGGCGTGAGAGATTGGCGACGCTACGTGACTGGTGCGTGTTTGTGGAAGTCTTCATGCCTCGTTTCGAAGTATCCCGTCTATAGATATCATACTTTTGCCCATCGTAATGGGATCCGGCATCGTGATAACGAACATCCCGCATCGCAATTCCAGGCGAATGGATTACCTATGATGTGCAATGTTATGTTTTACAATGCCAGTTTATAGAATAGCTGTTTGTATGGTTATCGTTGATATCGTTATCCCCAAATTAGATATCTTTCAAAACACGCAAAACGGGAAGTCATATGTACGCAATTATCTCAAAACTGAGGAGATCGTGATGGACCAAACCTGACACTTCAGATTGGAGGTTTGGTCACGCTGGGAACTATTTCAGCCTGGAGATTTCGTCAACCTGGCACTTGGGTGACCAAATATCCAGCTTCCATATCTCCTCAATTGGCTGCAATTGTGCGACGGACAAAACACGATCAGTCTGCAACAGGGTTCGATTTATACTTCGCAATCCTAGATGTGAAGAATGGGCGCTACATGGCCAATGAAGTTGATGCGCCCTAAAGCCCAAATAACTACAAACTAAACTTAGATGTGAAAAGGAAAATGATTTGCTCGTCTAATCGGATACTTGTTTTCAAAACTGGGACATGATCTCTCTGCACTTTCCAGGGAATCTTGAGAACTCTATCACAGAGCAGCTAATTGTCAAACAGCTCCATTTAACCTTTAAATGAGGAAGGTGGGAGGATAGTATTCTGAATAAGAAAAATGCTTCAACAGGCTATCATTCTAGCCCTGGTCTTCAGCGCTGCTGAGTGTCCAACACCCATTAATGAGCAAAGATTGTTTTTGTGTTTATGTCGGCACCTTGAACAGGTTCAATTTTAGGTAGGATAGGGTAGGATAGTTTGGGGAGGTGCAGGTTAGGTCAAGACGTCTACATGAAGTAAATTCATTAAATCAGGGATGATGTACAATCACTCCACTGATATTTGAGGGCCGCGTGGCATGGACGAAGTGGAATAGACGAGTGGTGCAGTTGCTAAGGTGCATCAATAATCTTAATGAAACTATGGGTTTTAATCCAACAGCCCACTCCGAGTAGAATGTCTTATTCTTCCTTTGCGTGTACACGTGTTTATCCTAACAAGATAATTGCAGCGCCCATACCATCGTCAGTCAAACAGTGAAATGCAAACAAAAGTCAGTCAGAATGACATGCCACGAAGTTCGGTACAAGTGTGATACCATACCGTCCTACGATTCTCATTTAAGTGGTATTGGTATATTTTTATTACGCATTATCCTTTGATATTTCTTTGTCATTTGTCTGCTGTATTAGTATTTACACGACCTATCATTAGCGGATGACTGTACGGCTGAATCCCCTCTCCGTTCAAGTTAGGTCGTGTGTTCCAGTGTTGGTACCAGGTAGATTATCCATCAATATAGCGAGATATCAAATCATATGCACTTTTTTGGTGTTGGAGTCCACATATGCATCTTCTATTGCCGTCAAAATTCACAGTATCCAATGCCTCTTTGAATGTCGGGCGCTGTATGACCGACGCAGTCGATGCGCCCCTAAACTCCAATAACCAACCAACCAACGCTCTGAATGTGTTTTGAAAAGTTGTCCACCGCTGCAACAGTCTCTTTACGTATGTATTCGTTTCTCAGAGGCGGGACTACGGTTCCAACGAATTCGCGACCTTGGAAGCTTTGGCAACATCTCGTGCCAGTGATGCCACCGACAGGCAGCCACCGCCACAACTTCGGGATCATCAGATGACGATTTGGCCTCAGCTGACGGCGCCGACATCAACCAGCCAGGCGATGACGACTCGGCCTCTTCGTCAGCGACTGCCACCGATCCTGCTCCGGTCCCCACCTGCCCGCCAGCCTCTGTCGGCAACTCTCCTGTCTCACCAACAACCGCTGCCGCCATCCAGTCTGCCTCGTCAACCCATCTGGTAGCCGTTGGTGTCAGCCATGGAACTCTGGCCCCTACCTGCCCGCCAGCCTCTGTCGCCAACCCTCCTGCCGTATCATCAACCGCTGCCGCCATCCAACCTGTCCCACGATCAACCAATGACGTCAAGCGACTTGTCCTTCCATCAATGAATCATCCTTTGACCGTTTCCGTCGATCATGCGCCATCTGCACTCCTACCAGTCCGTGCTTACAGCAGTTTTTCCTCCTCCTTAACCGTCCACCACCCGCTGCTATAACCTACCCCGCTACTTCTTCAACCCACCCACCAACCGTCACGACAATCTACTCTGCCCGTCCGTTTGCCAAGCGCCCGAGAACCATATCATCTGTCCGTGCTTCACCGGCACCAGCCTGCCCGCCAGCCAATCCCCCACCACTCATCCTGTCTGCATCAGTTTCGCACTCTTTGCCATTCGTTCGTTCTACGCCGTCTGCGCACATACTGATGGCCCTGATGGCAGCCGTTTTGTCTTGTCCTCAACCCACTCATCAACAAAGCGTGAAGCCATCGAAGTTACATTTGGGTAGAATGGTGGTCCCGACCTTCATGTATGGTTATAAGTATCGTGTGTGGACATAAATGAAGTGAAAATATTATTGTAACGCATATTTTGATTAATGCCTGTGTAACGCAACTGTGTGCTATACAGTGCGTGTGCGCGCTTGTGCTCGTGCGTGCGCGCTTGCCCGTTTACGTGAATAATGTGCTTGTGAAACATTGATCATGTATGTACTAACCTCGAAAAGCTTTTGTGTACATTCATTGAGTTGTAAAGCATCTGAATCGCTCATTGTTGAGGAGCAAGCTGAGCTACTTGGCGGAAAATTAATGTCACATGTACCTCAATGTTCGTCTCAATGTTCGTCTGAGGCTTCCTATTTGCGTCAGATATTCAAGAGCGTGCGGTGACTCCTAACATATCAGCATGATAATACCGCGAAACGTCTATTGGATAAGCGCATCCGACTGAAGCGAAGAATGCGCTCGATCGCATATGACTGTTTTTTTGTATGTGCAATCTACCACGGCGAAAGATGCAACCGCGTTTAGCGTACGTGACTGTTTTTCATGTACCACACCATGGTGATCGAAAATGGAAGTGAAGTCCAGATATGCGTAATAAGTGGACGGCGAAACAGGCAACGAGTTGTTATAATTTGCATTAAAGGTAAACTAATTGTCAAGCCTATGTCAAATTCAGTACTTCTGGACAACTTGTTTTCTTCCGATCGTTAAGTGAATCTTGACCGGTCGTGACGACTGTAGTGCGGCGGTTGGTTGATCGTAGGTCATGGACCTCTGAGCCGACGGAGCGGGTTCAGGATGTGCGTCACCCTTGGGTCGGCTTTGGCTCACGCTGATTGAGTGGTCCAGAGCAGCTGCCCTCGGGTCGATGAGGAGAGCCCGAGCCGAGCCAGGAGGCGGCCCTGACCGACGAGGAGGGTTTTTCGTGCAACATAAAGGGTCCTTAAGCCCATGGTGTGGCCCCGGGCTGCCTCATCATACATTGGATACACCGCCACCACCCTATCTAGACGCATCTTTGCACCACCAAGGATGGGCACGACGAAAGCACACCATGTCGATGCACAACACGAAACTTATCCGATCCATAATGATCAAGAATACCACCATATTGAACCGATGTCGCAGGGTACCAAAACTAAATTATCCTAGAGGCAGCTTTCATCCGTGAAATGGATCCGATAATTAAACGACAGCTCAGCATGAGAGATACGCCGTCTCATTACGATTGGCACCCCGCCACCCACGCATAGGACTGCTACTACGTACCCTCTGTACATACTTTGTGCACTGTATGTATTTACTGTTGCAGCTGATTCCGCAAATGAAATCGATCTTTCTTGACATTCATTGATACGTTACATACTACGATGCGACACAGGTGACTTTCCACCACGTGCTTCTGTTCATGTGGAAGGCATTCTCCCTTCCCCAGTACTGCCATGAATAGCACAGACAAGTACTGACGGCATATTCGGATGGAAACATGAAAGACAGCCGGCAGTCTGGCGTCGGGACCGCGTCTTGGTTTCAAATTGCATCAACCCACCTTTGTGACCACCCACGGTACATACAAAATTCATGACATCGCTCACCCCGGCGACAGGCGGTCCGGTGACTGCGGCCGTCACCGTTAATCCCGGAATATGCCATGAATGCTCACCACTGGACGCTACGGACTCATTGCCACCCACCGAGCTGACCGAATGCTGTCGCCGCTACTGCTCAGCAGGGTGCCGCTTGTACACAAATACACAGTATTTGTGTTTGTATATATATATATATATATATATTGTGTTAACCGTATCGATATCGGTTTGTCTAGCGACCGTTGTTTACCGCAAGTAGTAACATTTTCACATTATATATACTTTTAGTATTCATAATTCACGCGTACAGTATAACAATTGGTGAATGCGCAATGCAACACTATCCACACAAGGTGTGTTGCCTTCAAATGAGTGCAACTATCAATCATCGTTCGTGTTTCACCAACAGTTCGTCTTCTGAGTCCTGGTTACGCATAGTCAAAGAAAGCAAATAAATTATATTTATGATCACAAGGCAAACAAAATTCATGAACTACGGAATTGCGGCGCGCCGCTGGGTTAGCTGATTCGTTGGGAGAGCGCTGATCTTGCGGATGTTGTCGAACCCGACCAGACAAGGCGGCTCCACTTTTCTTATACGCCTCGCGCGATCTACGTGTGAACCATCTGGAAAAGTACGCTAGTAAGCAGCTCTCGGCTCTTCCTGGCCACTAGTAAGCAGCAAGCATAGGCGAACCGAGGGGATTTTCCCCTCCCCTCCCTTAGCAGCCACAAATATACTAGATGAAACAAGAAATTTTGAGATCTTCACCATGCAAAACCAAACGTTTTCAGCGTGCGAAGCGCGCCGAAAGCGGTCTCTGTTTCATGACATTTTTTTCTGGTTTCCCCCTGAAGAAAATCCTGGTGCCTCCCTGGCAGCCAGGAATAATCGCATTTAGCCTGTCGGCCGTACCGGCCGTCGTGGCACTGCCGGCACGCTTAACCTTGGCCGCTAATCGTCTTTTGAATTAGGAGTGAACAAGCGGCGGAACAGCGAATTTTCGACTGCATGTGATGGTGCCTTCAAAAAGTTGTGATGGTGCCTTCAAGAAAGCGTTTGGTTTTTCATGGTCAAGATTGCAAAACTTCTTGTTTGATCTAGTATATTTTTGGTTGCTAAGGGAAGCAGGGGAAGACCCCTCGGTTCGCCTCTGTTTGCTGCTTACTAGTGACCAGGAAGAGTCGAGAGCTGCTTACGAGCGTACTTTTCCAGATGGTTCATAAATTGATATATATATATATATATATATATATATATATATATATATATATATATATATATATATATATACGCTCCTCGTGGATATATATACAGTTTTACACATTGAGTGTTGAAGAGAAGAGCGCATTCAGCTTTAGCATGTTTTCTGTCTAGGTTTTCGATTGATCGTATTTTTTTCTTCGTTTCGTGAGATAGCTGGTAAATTATTTCACCAAGTAACATACATAGTCGCATTCCGTTATTGACGTTTCGGATTCAAGCATTAATCCATTTTAAAATCACCGCTCTGCACAATGCAAATAAACACACACATGTATGGTTTTAAAACATCAATTGAGCACTGGTTTCACACAAGCTATTCTTGCAACATCATCTTGCATTCCGTCGATTCCTGAAGGGCCACTCACAATACAAGTATGTTCTCGTCTAAACTATTTACAATAAACATGAAGCACTGGATCGCAATTACATTCCGACGTTTTTGCCTTCCCCTACCCTCCACACTTCGCCCTTTTTCGTTTTGCATTATTCCAGAGTGACAACGTGACGTGTGTGCTGACTTGTTTGCTTATTTCTGGTGTGTTCACGAATGTACAAAGACTTGAGCACCATGGACATGTTCGGTCCGAGCAAGACGTGATGATGGTGGTGTTCTTGGTAAGGTGTTCTCGTGTTAGCAGTGTTTGGGGGCAGTTTGTCATGTGGTCCTTTGGTACTCCATCTCCGAGATGCATTGTTAATCTTCTCGAAAGGGAGGTTGTGGTGGCACCAATGTAGCTTACTGCACGAAGCCTAGTCTTCGTATGGGCGAAGTCTTGCACGGACCGAACACGTCTCATGGTGCTCGAGTCTTTGTACATACGTGAACACACACCAGAAATAAACAAACACGTCAGCACACACGTTACGTTGTCACTCTGGAATAATGCATGACCAAAAAGTTCAAAGGGGAGGAAATAACGTTGGGAATTAAATGCGATCCCAGTGCTTCATGTTGATTGTAAGTAGTTCAGATGAGAATATATATGCTGCATGAATAGCCCTTCAGGCATAGACGAAATGTGAGATGATGTTACCAGAGTAGCTCATGTGAAGCCATATATATATATATATATATATATATATATATATATATATATATATATATATATATATATATGTATGTAAATATATCTCTATGTAACATCGGCTAGTCCCAAATCGTCAAAGAAACCTGGGCTATTTACCTATGTGCATTGAGCATGTAGTGCAAACTTCCTGAACAGTGTTCATATCAACAAGGAGTTTCTCCTTGTGTCTTCAGTGTACCACCAATTTCTTAGTAGCGGGCGATTCAGTGGTTAACACAAAATCGCTTAAAATGGAGCTATTTGAAATTATTACTTAAATCGGACAAGGGATGTACGACGGAGGCGGTTCGTCTGATTTCCGAGGTCGGTGGGAGCCCTGTTCAAGTGCAGATATGCCGGGTATAGATCGTGGTAGAACCACGTAGGCCTGAAACCTGTCGATTAACACGCGCCCTGGAGGGCCTCGGAAAACTACGCGCACAGGAGGGGGGCGGATTCCGCCCCCCCTTAAGATCTCGGTTCATATTAAAGCTGGAGTAACGAAATTCGCAGGGTGGATGGGTACTGTAGTGAAATCTATTGTGTGCAAATTTCATGACCTTAGGTCAGTATAGTCAAGGTCAAATGAGGTCACATGTGTCAAAATTGTCTTGTTTTGTGTGGCTTGGCTTGTCATTACTATGGATCGCTGTGCTTAATTGTGCTTAAATGCTCCAAAATGGGCATCAATGATGTTTTGGACATTACTAATGATGCAATACAGATGCTAGACCCGGAATTTGACCTCAGGTCACCTATGTAGCAGCACTTTATCAGGTCAGTTACCTGTCCCAGTTACCAGAACCTGGCCGCCCGCCTGACTGCTCCGTCGGAAGCCTCGGCACAATCGGCTTCGCGAAGAAGGGAGTGAAGTACATGAATAAAGTATGGAAACGCTTAGGTACACGATGACAAACAGTAGTTTTCAGAATGTGTAGGGAGTAACATGCAAAACGACATCAATCGCATGACAGTCATTTGCATTGATGACAACATTCCAGTTGACCAAGTTTGGTTCCATTAACCTGTCATGAACTTGACTTGACTTGACCTCGGTGACCTAACATGACGTTGAAATTATATAACATAATAATATACATGAAACAAGTCGCTAGTGTTGCCAAGAACACTTCCCTTTTGCGGGAAGCGCATCAGTGCCGATTTTTGGGGTCTGGCGCTATGAAATGTTTTGACTTTAACGGCACCTAACCCGAAAAATTGTCGCCCGATTTGCGTTTTTCTTGCTTTAAACGACGTGCCGGACACTTCTAAGACGGTACGCAAAAATGGCGTATATCGACCGGTAAAATCTGGAGTACGAAAAAAAACGGAGTATGTACGGAAAAACGGAGGGGTGGGCGGATTTCGCGCCCTCCCCTCCAGTGCGCGTGTTAATGTAGGTTCTACTTCCCTTTGGGATCACATATGTTCCTTAGGATTTTAAATCGGATAAGGACGATCTAAATTCGCAACGTGGAAGAGGGCCATCGTAACCCGTGCAGTGCCGGGATGGGCTAATTTAACCCATGGTCAATTTCTCGATTGCTTTCAATACTGCATGACCCATCAAACTGAACTTTGCCATAGCTCTATATAATTTCATAACGCATCGTTTTTCGTCACATTTGATCCGAGATCATGTTCGGATTGGAGTTACAGCAATTGAAAGTCAGGTTATTCGTACAGCAGAAGGTTATTCATTCTTAATCCTGTTACAAAACGTCTACTAGCCAGTAGTAGCGAAGATCGAAAGAAATGTGAAATATCTGCATGTAGGCTAATCACCAAAATAGTTCCATCACCCTGTAACAGAGGACAAGATCAGATTCGTCGAAGTCTATGATTCATAGTTTTGGTTCCATTGGGTAGCTGATGTCATACAATGCACGTTTGATACTGTTTATGAAATGAAAACTCGAAATAAACCATAAAACAACGAGTGTCTAAATAGGTTTTCCCCCACTCGATGCACTTTATCCTGACTTGGCATCAGGTCACTTCACGGAGGTCAATCAAATTGGATTAGGAACTTCTCATATTTCTGCATACATACCACGGGCAAAAAAAATGTTACAAGAGCGTGCATATTACAAAATAGGAAACTTGTGCCAAAATTGGCAATGACCTCAGGTCACTGAACTGACCTAGAACGGAAATCCGAGTGATGTGTTTGATAGGCACCGCCCAATTTTACTCAAGGAGCAAGTTTCGTTTCAATATATTTTCATTCATATTAGCTATTCATCCTGAACATTTTGAGGTGGTTCTCCTTAACATGTGCTAGGTCAATTGCCTTGCGCGACCTGAGGTCGAAACTTTCACATCAGATGCAAAATGACGAAGGAAAATGTGCTTAACGGTCCGCCGTGTTTTTTCAATCGCTGAAACATCCTAGATGGGTAGGGAGGGGTAAATAACTCCCGTGTTCACGAACCCTAGCATATTATCAGTGCACATCGGTAAATAGCCCATCCATCGTATATACGTACATTCATACATATGTATATGTATATATATATAAATAAATATAGATATATATATATATATATATATATATATATATATATATATATATATATATATATATATATATATATATATATATATATATATATATATATATATATATATATATATATATATATATATATATATATATATATATATATATATATATATTTATATATATGCGCGTGTGTGTGTATACATATATATATCATATATATCTTTTCATTTTTTCCCGGTCCGACTTTCGGCGCCTCCACTTTTATACCTCAACTTTCCGTTCTCTTGACCATTGCACCAACCGAATTCTGTGCGAATTTTGTTCGTAAACCGTTTGTCCGTGCTACTTTGTTCATTTTGACTTTAGGTCCGTTTGACGTTCGCAATTGGACTTTTTGGCATGTTCACCTGTTCGTTCGACTTTCAGCGCTTCGAACTCTTTTTAATTATACTTTTTATCCGTTGACTTTTGCGTTCGACTTTTTTCGACTTTTTTGTCCGGGTATCGCAAAAATGGCATTGAGACGGCTCGAAATAAAATCCAACTGAAATCTCCACATCGCAGCCGTGGTATGGGGCCAGCCTCCGGTTTTATGCGGGACAAGGCCAGAGTGCTGACCGCCGCTCGCGGGTCAGACTTGCTCAATTCTCCAACCGCGCCCCGCACCCTCCTGCTCGCCCTTATCTCCTGCCCGCAGCTGCACCCGGCATCAAAGGAAGCCGAACGGAGGGACAACAAGTGAGCGGGGTCAGCGGTCGACTCCGGAAAGATTGAACAGGAGGGGTTATGGGGCATCCGTGATCAATGACAGCATTGCAGCAGCAACTAACGGTCGCACGACAGTCGTCACGAACGGTTGAGATTCACTTGACGATCGGAGGAAAACAAGCTTTCCGCAAGTAGAGTTCGATTTTGGCTTCAAATTAATGTACCTTCAATGCAAATTATAACAACTCGTTGCATCTTTCGCCGTCCACTTATTACGTATATTTCGACTTCACTTCCATTTTCGATCACCACGGTGTGGTACATGAAAAGCAGTCACATACGCTAAACGCAGTTGCATCCTTCACCGTTGTAGATGATTGTACATACAGAAAACAGTCATATGCGATCGAGTACTTTCTTCGCTTCAGTTAGATGCGCCTACCCAATAGACGTTTTGCGGGATTATTATGCTGTTAGGTTAGGCGTCACTGCACACTCTTGAATATCTCATGCAAATAAAAAGTCTGAGACGAACATCGAGGTACATGTGACATGAATTATCCGCCAAGTAACTCAGCTTGCTCCTCACTAATGAGCGATTCAGCTGCTTTACAACTCAAAGAATGTACACAAAAGCTTTTCGAGACTAGTCCATCATTCATGTTTCACAAACACATTATTCACGCAAACGGGCAAACAAATACACACGAACACAAGAGCGCACACACATTGTAAGCACACAGCTAATTACATGCATCAATCAAAACATGCGTTTCAAGAATGTTTTCACTTCATTTATCTGCACACACGATACTTATAGCCATAAAAAAGGTCGGGACCACCATTATACCCAAATATAACTTCGATATAACGAGAACAAATATAACTCGAACATGGGAATTAGCGATAGTTTAGACATTACTTCGGCGAATCCTTGACATATTTCCTCAGTAAAATGAGATAATAACTTGGCTGACGTAGCGTGGATTCATATATTCAGAGGTTTCCGGGGCCTGCGAGGTCCCATGAAACATAAGAGGAACCTGGTGATCGAAAGCCATTTGACCCATTGGCTACACCTCTGGGCCAGTGGCGCAGGCAGGATGGCGAAAGCCAAACCATGACTTGCGCATATGTATGATTGATTAAGTAAAGGGGATTTGGAATGGAAAATTCAAGTTGAATTGGTCCCTAATTACCCAATTTCAATATCAACTATATCAAGGTACATTTTAACGTCAAATATACGTAGATGGATCCATGCGTACTGCATGTATATACATATATATATATATATTATATATATATATATATATATATATATATATATATATATATATATATATATATATATATATATATATATATATATATATGTATGTATATATGTAAATATATAAATATATACATGTATATATATATATATATAGGTGTGTGTGTGTGTGTGTGTGTGTGTGTGTGTGTGTGTGTGTGTATGTATGTATGTATGTATGTATCTATATATGTATATAAACAGTTTCAATATGACATCGTACCTTCTTCAGTGCCACCTTGCGTCATGTGTTCGCCACATTCGACAATAAAAACAATTCATGCTAATACGAAAATCAGGTGTCAATCAAAGCTGTGTAGGACACCCCCGATTCAGCACAACTAAGTAGCCACGTATCGGATAATCTAACAGGCGGATCCAAGATAAAACCATCACTTGCCAACACGCGTGTTAAAAGAAATGTAATGGAGCATACGGTATTGAAGCGAAAATTTACGATATAACAGAAGCCAGATTACCGAAGAGGTCGCGACAAGTCATCACCGTGATGTACGGTGTCATGTACATCATACACCATCTCACCTCCTAAATCCTTTTCTCCGATTAAGGCCTCCTGCTTTCGATTCAGTTCCCAACATGCCAATCCATCTGTTTTCCCGTTCCCGTCTGTAAAACACATTCTAGCCAACTGTGCGAAAATCTTCGATTTAGTGGTACAGTCCGTTGAAGTGTTTACTCATTGGAAGCTCTCCTCTTCCGCACCGAATGGACGACACATGATTTTCGACCCAGGCGTACGATTTGCTTTCCGTTACTCCCATGTAACAAAACATCATTACACTTGATGTGACGGTGACGGCTTGTCGCGACTGCTTCGGTAATCTGGCTTCTGTCATGTCGTAAATTTTCGCTTGAAAACCATATTCTCCGTTACATTTTAGTAACACGCGTGTTGGCAGGTGATGTTTTATCTTGGATCCGCCTGTTAGATTATCCGACGCAAAACAACTTATAAGCTGTGCTTAATCGGAGGTGTCCTAGACAGGTTCGATTGACACCTGACTTTCATCTTAGCATGAATTGTTTGTATTGTCGAACGCGGCGAACACATGGCGCAATGTGGCACTGAAGAAGGTGCAATGTCGTACTGAAACTGTATATACATATATATATATATATATATATATATATATATATATATATATATATATATATATATATATATATATATATATATATATATATATGCGATGGATGCGCTCTTTACCGATGTGCACTGATAATATGCTAGGATTCGTGAACACGGGAGTTATTTACCCCTCCCACACCCACCTAGGGTTTTTAGCGATTGGAAAACACGGCGGAATGTTAAGCACATTTGCCTTCGTCTTTTTGGGTTTGATGTGAAAGTTTCAACCTCAGGTCGCGCAAGGCAATTGACCTAGCACATGTCAAAGAGAACCACCTAAAAAAATGTTTCAGGATGAATAGCTCATATGAATGGAAGTATATCGACACGAAACTTGCTCCTTGAGTAAAATTGGGCGGTGCCTATAAAACACATCACTAGGATTTCCGTTCTAGGTCAGTTTAGTGATCTGAGGTCATTGCCAATTTTGGAACAAGTTTCCTATTTTGTAATGTGCATGGGTATGTAATGAGTAATGTGCAGGAAAAACCTATTTAGACACTCGTTGTTTTATGGTTTATTTCGGGTTTTCATTTCATAAACCGTATCAAACGTTCATTGAATGACATCAGCTACCGAATGGAACCAAAACTACGAATCATAGACTTCGACGAATCTGATCACGTCCTCTGTTACAGGGTGACGAAACTATTTTGGTGATTAATGGCCTACATGCACATATATCACATTTCTATCGATCTTCGCCAGTACTTGCTAGTAAACGTTTTGAAACAGGATTAAGAATGAATAACCTTCTGCTGTACGAATAACCTGACTTTCAACTGCTACAAATCCAAACCCGAACATGATTTTGGATCAAACCTGACGAAAAACGATGTGTTATGAAATTATATAGAGCTACGGCAAAGTTCAGTTTGATGGGTCAGGCAGTATTGAAAGCAATCCGGAAATTCACAAGGGGTTAAATTAGCCCATCCTGGCAATGCACGGGTTACGATGGCCCTCTTCGACGCTGCGAATTTGGATAGTCCTTATCTGATATGAAATCCTAAAGAATCTATGTCATCCCATAGGGAAGTAGAACCTACATTAAGCGACAAGTTTCAGGCTTACGCGGTTCTACCACAATCTATACCCGGCATATCTGCACTTGAACAGGGCTCCCACCGACCTCGGAAATCCGACGAACCGCCTCCGCCTTACGGCAGCCCTTGTCCGATTTCACTAATCATTTCAAATAGCTCCATTTTAAGCGATTTTGTGTTGCCACTTAATCGTTCGCTACTAAGAAATTGGTGGTACACTGAAGACACAAGTAGAAACTCCTTGCTGATATAAACACTGTTCAAGAAGTTTGCACTATGTGCTCAATGCACATAGGTAAATAACCCAGCTCTCTTGGACGATTTGGAATTAGCCGATGTTCACCATCCATATATATATATATATATATATATATATATATATATATATATATATATATATATATATATATATATATATATATATGTCGGTGCACTTTGGCAGAATATCTTCTTTTACACGTTGCAGTTGAACAGAAGAGCGGATTCAGCTTGATCAGGTTTTCTGTCTAGGTTTTCGATTGATCGTATTGTTTTCTTCATTTCGTTAGATAGCTGGTAAATTATTTCACCAAGCGGCATGCATAGTTGTATTCGATTATTGACGTTTCGGATTCAAAAATTAATCCATTTTCACAATCACCGCTCTGCACAATGCAAATAAACACACAAAGTAAACTTTACAAAAAAATGAATTGAGCACTGGCTTCACACGAGCTATTCTGGCAACATCATCTCACATTTCGTCTATTCCTGAAGGACCATTCACACAGCAAATATATCCTCATCTGAAGTATTTACAATCAACATGAAGCACTGGGATCGCATTTACATCCCAACGTTATTGCCTCCTCCTTCGACGTTTTTTGTCATGCATTATTCCAGAGTGACAACGTGACGTGTGTGCTAACGTGTTTGTTTATTTCCGGTGTGTGTTCACGTATGTACAAAGACTCGAGCACCATGAGACGTGTTCGGTCCGTGCAAGACTTCGCCCATACGAAGACTAGGCTTCGTGCAGTAAGCTACATTGGTGCCACCACAACCGCCCTTTCGAGAAGACGAATAATGCACCTCAGAGATGGAGCACCAAAAGAACACATGACAAACTGCAACCAAACACTGCTAACACGAGAACACCTTACCAACAACACCACCATAATCACGTCTTGCTCGGACCGAACATGTCCATGGTGCTCAAGTCTTTGTACATACGTGAACACCAAGCATAAGCAAACAAGTCAGCACACACGTTACGTTGTCACTTTGGAATAATGCAAAACAAAAAGGGAGAAGTGTGGAGGTGAGGGGGCGGGGGTGGAGGGAAAAACGTCGGGATGTAATTGCGATCCGGTCCTTCATATTTATTGTAAATAGTTCAGACGAGAACATACTTGTTTTGTGAGTGGCCCTTCAGGAATCGAAGAAATGAAACATGTTGCAAGAATAGCTCGTGTGAAACCAGTGCTCAATTGATTTTTTTTTAAACCATACATGTGTGCATTGTGCAGGGCGGTGATTTTTCAAATGGATTAAAGCTTGAATGAGAAACGTCAATAACCGAATGCAACTATGTATTTTACTTGGTGAAATAATTTACCAGCTACCTCACGAAACGAAGAAAACAATACGATCAATCGAAAACCTAGACAGGAAACATGTTAAAGCCGAATGCCGTCTTCTCTTCAACACTGAACGTGTAAAATAATATATTATATATATATATATATATATATATTATATATATATATATATATATATATATATATATGCTCCTCGCGCGGTCAATTTATGAATCATCTGCAAAAGTACGCTCGTAAGTGGCTCGCGACTCTTTCTGGCCACCAGTAAGCAGCAGAGGCGAAACGAGGGGGCCTTCCCCTCCCCTCCCTTAGCAACAAAGAATATACTAGATCAATCAAGAAATTTTGCAATCTTCACCATGCAAAACCAAACGTTTTCTTGAAGGCACCATCACATCCTTTTGAAGGCAACATCATATGCAGTCGAAAATTCGCTGTTCCGCCGCTTATTCACTCCCAATTCAACAGACGATTAGCGGCCAAGGTTAAGCGTGCCGGCAGTGCCACGACGGCCGGTACGGCCGACAGGCTAAACGCGATTGTTCCTGGCTGCCAGGGAGGCACCAGGATTTTCTTCAGGGGGAAACCAGAAAAATTGCCATGAAACAGAAACTGCTTTCGGCGCGATTCGCACGCTAAAAACGTTTGGTTTTGCATGGTGAAGATCTCAATTTTTTTAATTTTATCTAGTATATTTTTGGCTGCTAAGGGAGGGGAGGGGAAGACCACCTCGGTTCACCTCTGCTTGCTGCTTACTAGTGGTCAAGCGGGGTCGAGAGCCGCTTACTAGCGTACTTTTCCAGATGGTCCACACGTGGACCGCGCGAGGCGCATCAGAAAAGTGGAGCCGCTTTGTCAGGGCGGGTTCGACAACATCCGCAAGAACAGCGCTCTCCCAACGAATGAGCTAACCCAGCGGCGCGCCGCAATTCCGTAATTCATGCATTTTGTTTGCCCTGTGATCAGATTTTTTTACTTTCACTATGCGTAACCAGAACTCAGAAGACGAACTGTTTGTGAAATATGAACAATGATTGATAGTTGAACTCATTTGAAGGCAAAATACATTATATGGATAGTGTTGCATTGCGTATTGACCAATTGTTATATTATAGGCATGAAGTATACATTATAAAAGTATATACAATGTTAAAATGTTACTACTTGCGGTATACGACGGTCGCTAGACGAACCGATATGGACACGGTTAACACAGTATATAAATATATATATAGATACATATATATATACAAGCGGCACCCTGCTGAGCAGTAGCGGCGACAGCATTCGGTCAGCTCGGTGGGTGGCAATGAGTCCGTAGCGTCCAGTGGTGAGCATTCATGGCATATTCCGGGATTAACGGTGACGGCCGCAGTCACCGGACCGCCTGTCGCCGGGGTGAGCGATGTCATGAATTTTGTATGTACCGTGGGTGGTCACAAAGGTGGGTTGATGCAATTTGAAACCAAGACGCGGTCCCGACGCCAGACTGCCGGCTGTCTTTCATGTTTCCATCCGAATATGCCGTCAGTACTTGTCTGTGCTATTCATGGCAGTACTGGGGAAGGGAGAATGCCTTCCACATGAACAGAAGCACGTGGTGGAAAGTCACCTGTGTCGCATCGTAGTATGTAACGTATCAATGAATGTCAAGAAAGATCGATTTCATTTGCGGAATCAGCTGCAACAGTAAATACATACAGTGCACAAAGTATGTACAGAGGGTACGTAGTAGCAGTCCTATGCGTGGGTGGCGGGGTGCCAATCGTAATGAGACGGCGTATCTCTCATGCTGAGCTGTCGTTTAATTATCGGATCCATTTCACGGATGAAAGCTGCCTCTAGGATAATTTAGTTTTGGTACCCTGCGACATCGGTTCAATATGGTGGTATTCTTGATCATTATGGATCGGATAAGTTTCGTGTTGTGCATCGACATGGTGTGCTTTCGTCGTGCCCATCCTTGGTGGTGCAAAGATGCGTCTAGATAGGGTGGTGGCGGTGTATCCAATGTATGATGAGGCAGCCCGGGGCCACACCATGGGCTTAAGGACCCTTTATGTTGCACGAAAAACCCTCCTCGTCGGTCAGGGCCGCCTCCTGGCTCGGCTCGGGCTCTCCTCATCGACCCGAGGGCAGCTGCTCTGGACCACTCAATCAGCGTGAGCCAAAGCCGACCCAAGGGTGACGCACATCCTGAACCCGCTCCGTCGGCTCAGAGGTCCATGACCTACGATCAACCAACCGCCGCACTACAGTCGTCACGACCGGTCAAGATTCACTTAACGATCGGAAGAAAACAAGTTGTCCAGAAGTACTGAATTTGACA
Organism: Ashinkailepas kermadecensis; assembly: GCA_034440615.1. Classification (NCBI taxonomy): domain Eukaryota; kingdom Metazoa; phylum Arthropoda; class Thecostraca; family Neolepadidae; genus Ashinkailepas; species Ashinkailepas kermadecensis. The sequence goes on from JAOTOM010004825.1 coordinate 191,333, forward strand.
TAGGCTTGACAATTAGTTTACCTTTAATGCAAATTATAACAACTCGTTGCCTGTTTCGCCGTCCACTTATTACGCATATCTGGACTTCACTTCCATTTTCGATCACCATGGTGTGGTACATGAAAAACAGTCACGTACGCTAAACGCGGTTGCATCTTTCGCCGTGGTAGATTGCACATACAAAAAAACAGTCATATGCGATCGAGCGCATTCTTCGCTTCAGTCGGATGCGCTTATCCAATAGACGTTTCGCGGTATTATCATGCTGATATGTTAGGAGTCACCGCACGCTCTTGAATATCTGACGCAAATAGGAAGCCTCAGACGAACATTGAGACGAACATTGAGGTACATGTGACATTAATTTTCCGCCAAGTAGCTCAGCTTGCTCCTCAACAATGAGCGATTCAGATGCTTTACAACTCAATGAATGTACACAAAAGCTTTTCGAGGTTAGTACATACATGATCAATGTTTCACAAGCACATTATTCACGTAAACGGGCAAGCGCGCACGCACGAGCACAAGCGCGCACACGCACTGTATAGCACACAGTTGCGTTACACAGGCATTAATCAAAATATGCGTTACAATAATATTTTCACTTCATTTATGTCCACACACGATACTTATAACCATACATGAAGGTCGGGACCACCATTCTACCCAAATGTAACTTCGATGGCTTCACGCTTTGTTGATGAGTGGGTTGAGGACAAGACAAAACGGCTGCCATCAGGGCCATCAGTATGTGCGCAGACGGCGTAGAACGAACGAATGGCAAAGAGTGCGAAACTGATGCAGACAGGATGAGTGGTGGGGGATTGGCTGGCGGGCAGGCTGGTGCCGGTGAAGCACGGACAGATGATATGGTTCTCGGGCGCTTGGCAAACGGACGGGCAGAGTAGATTGTCGTGACGGTTGGTGGGTGGGTTGAAGAAGTAGCGGGGTAGGTTATAGCAGCGGGTGGTGGACGGTTAAGGAGGAGGAAAAACTGCTGTAAGCACGGACTGGTAGGAGTGCAGATGGCGCATGATCGACGGAAACGGTCAAAGGATGATTCATTGATGGAAGGACAAGTCGCTTGACGTCATTGGTTGATCGTGGGACAGGTTGGATGGCGGCAGCGGTTGATGATACGGCAGGAGGGTTGGCGACAGAGGCTGGCGGGCAGGTAGGGGCCAGAGTTCCATGGCTGACACCAACGGCTACCAGATGGGTTGACGAGGCAGACTGGATGGCGGCAGCGGTTGTTGGTGAGACAGGAGAGTTGCCGACAGAGGCTGGCGGGCAGGTGGGGACCGGAGCAGGATCGGTGGCAGTCGCTGACGAAGAGGCCGAGTCGTCATCGCCTGGCTGGTTGATGTCGGCGCCGTCAGCTGAGGCCAAATCGTCATCTGATGATCCCGAAGTTGTGGCGGTGGCTGCCTGTCGGTGGCATCACTGGCACGAGATGTTGCCAAAGCTTCCAAGGTCGCGAATTCGTTGGAACCGTAGTCCCGCCTCTGAGAAACGAATACATACGTAAAGAGACTGTTGCAGCGGTGGACAACTTTTCAAAACACATTCAGAGCGTTGGTTGGTTGGTTATTGGAGTTTAGGGGCGCATCGACTGCGTCGGTCATACAGCGCCCGACATTCAAAGAGGCATTGGATACTGTGAATTTTGACGGCAATAGAAGATGCATATGTGGACTCCAACACCAAAAAAGTGCATATGATTTGATATCTCGCTATATTGATGGATAATCTACCTGGTACCAACACTGGAACACACGACCTAACTTGAACGGAGAGGGGATTCAGCCGTACAGTCATCCGCTAATGATAGGTCGTGTAAATACTAATACAGCAGACAAATGACAAAGAAATATCAAAGGATAATGCGTAATAAAAATATACCAATACCACTTAAATGAGAATCGTAGGACGGTATGGTATCACACTTGTACCGAACTTCGTGGCATGTCATTCTGACTGACTTTTGTTTGCATTTCACTGTTTGACTGACGATGGTATGGGCGCTGCAATTATCTTGTTAGGATAAACACGTGTACACGCAAAGGAAGAATAAGACATTCTACTCGGAGTGGGCTGTTGGATTAAAACCCATAGTTTCATTAAGATTATTGATGCACCTTAGCAACTGCACCACTCGTCTATTCCACTTCGTCCATGCCACGCGGCCCTCAAATATCAGTGGAGTGATTGTACATCATCCCTGATTTAATGAATTTACTTCATGTAGACGTCTTGACCTAACCTGCACCTCCCCAAACTATCCTACCCTATCCTACCTAAAATTGAACCTGTTCAAGGTGCCGACATAAACACAAAAACAATCTTTGCTCATTAATGGGTGTTGGACACTCAGCAGCGCTGAAGACCAGGGCTAGAATGATAGCCTGTTGAAGCATTTTTCTTATTCAGAATACTATCCTCCCACCTTCCTCATTTAAAGGTTAAATGGAGCTGTTTGACAATTAGCTGCTCTGTGATAGAGTTCTCAAGATTCCCTGGAAAGTGCAGAGAGATCATGTCCCAGTTTTGAAAACAAGTATCCGATTAGACGAGCAAATCATTTTCCTTTTCACATCTAAGTTTAGTTTGTAGTTATTTGGGCTTTAGGGCGCATCAACTTCATTGGCCATGTAGCGCCCATTCTTCACATCTAGGATTGCGAAGTATAAATCGAACCCTGTTGCAGACTGATCGTGTTTTGTCCGTCGCACAATTGCAGCCAATTGAGGAGATATGGAAGCTGGATATTTGGTCACCCAAGTGCCAGGTTGACGAAATCTCCAGGCTGAAATAGTTCCCAGCGTGACCAAACCTCCAATCTGAAGTGTCAGGTTTGGTCCATCACGATCTCCTCAGTTTTGAGATAATTGCGTACATATGACTTCCCGTTTTGCGTGTTTTGAAAGATATCTAATTTGGGGATAACGATATCAACGATAACCATACAAACAGCTATTCTATAAACTGGCATTGTAAAACATAACATTGCACATCATAGGTAATCCATTCGCCTGGAATTGCGATGCGGGATGTTCGTTATCACGATGCCGGATCCCATTACGATGGGCAAAAGTATGATATCTATAGACGGGATACTTCGAAACGAGGCATGAAGACTTCCACAAACACGCACCAGTCACGTAGCGTCGCCAATCTCTCACGCCGATTGGTCGCGGGCGGAGAGTAGCGACAGGTGAGACTCGAACCCACAACCTTTCGATTGTGAGACGAGCATCTTACCCCTAGACCACTCGTCCCCTTTTGCAAGGATGTCGATTCAGTGTTCAGTAAGTGGTATATTACACCCTATTTCGCGAATAATTTATAACTGATGCAGAACACGTTTCAGCAGATGCAAGGAGTAACAGTGTTGTCATGTCTGGACCCAAAAGTTGCAAATCACCAGCTGGAGTTACACTCCGAGTAACAACCATTAACAACGTTTGTATGTCACTAAGGTCTGTTTTCGTGTTGTCGCTGTCCGCATGGGACCAAGGACTTACCGATGACAATTCAGAAGGCGATGGAAGAAATTCTGAAGCAGTGCAGGTGCAGGTACCCGGGAAATGTCCTCGTCTGTGCGGTGACTAGGAGCGATTGGAAGATTTTCTAACTCGTCTGCGGGAACACAGGGTAACACTAAACATGGAAAATACACGCTGAGACAGACGGCTGCGGACTTCCTTGGGTTTACCGTGTCCTCAGCGGGAGTCTCGGTGAGCCCAGAGCGGGCTAGGGCGTTAGGACATTAGGCGTCAGGACGAAAGAGCTCCAGTCACTACTGGGCTGTTGGGGTTCTGCTCTCGTTTCGTGCCTGGATACAGCACCCTCATGGAACCACCGAGGAGGATGCTGCTTAAGGAGGCGATGCCGTTCAAGTGGATAGAGGAGCTCGCGGCAGTGCTGAAAGGGAGACGTGCTGTACCAGGCAGTCGCGGAGTCACCATTTACGACCCTCAGCTTCCACAGTCATAACTTTGGATGCAAGCGATGTGGGCCTGGGTGGGGTGCTGTCTCAGCCTAACTCAGAGGAAGAGAGGGTGGTAGCATTCACGTTGCGTACGCTAAACCAAGCCCAGAGGCGCTGCAGTATGACAGAGAGGCGCTGGCGGTTGTGTGGACAGTGGCGAAATGGAGGAAGTATCTCTGGAATCAGCAGTTGTCTGCGACTTGATCATGTGGCATTGCAGACACCGCTGACGTCACCGGGTGTCGCCCAAGCTGCCATGAGGATAACAAAGTGGTCAGACTGGCTCATGGAGTACTCGTTCACAGTTTAGCGTGTGAAGGGAGGTGTACGTCCTGCAGATGGGTTGTCACGACTGCCGGAATCGGCAGAAGTGGTGGAGGACAAATACAAATGTATCGCTACAGTAAGAGACCGTCCGGCAGCAATGGATGAAGAGTTGGTGGCGGCTATAAGTGAAGATCGTGTTGCGTGATCAGGTATCGCGTCCGTGGTCTCGTAGGCCGAGCGACTGCTCGCCTGACCTTCAGCTATTCTTCCACCTCAGGGATCAACTCACTGTGCAGAGGTATGGATGTGCGCGGCGATTGCCTAATCGTTCCAGAAAGTCTGCTTCGCTCAGACTGCCCAGCCTGGCACATCAGTGGCACCAGAGCATCGTCAGATGCGAGCAGCGCCTGCAGGAGCTATATTGGTGGTCTGGCATTGATCGAGATGGTGGAGGCAAGAGCTGTGAAGTCTGCGCCACTGTGTATGGATGAGACGGCGGTACTTCGACATACTCCAATGCATTCAGTGCCTTTACCAGCGGCAGCCTGGAACAAGATAGGGCTGGACTTTATTGGACCTATGGATGCAGCCCACGCTCAGCGATATGCCGTGGTCCTGGCATCCGACTTCTCCCAAGTAGGTAGACGCTGGATTTCGCTCGGAGTCAAACTGTCACGCGTGTATTGAATTTATCGAGGTCTTGGCGTCACGCAAAGTATACCCCAGGGAATTGCTGTTCGACAACGGCACGTACAACATATACATTTTTTCTCAGAAATTACCTGCAGAGTGTGGGTGTAAGTCATATCCGGGCCCCACGCTACCAACAGGGAGCATCTGGGACAGTAGAACGGTGCAATCGCGCCGTGAAGGCGACGTTGCAGGCAGCTGACCAACGAGGGCTTGACCGCCGGGCGTGTCGGCAGCGGCTCCTGCAACAGAGCATGAACATTCAAAACGCCGACTGGTACTGGTACCAGCACTGGGACCAGCACGGATATGGCGCAGCTGCACCACAGGAGGCAAATCTGCACAGGGTTGCACGGCATGGTGGCCAGTCTAGCTACTCCAAGAGAGACGTCCTCTCTGGCGCTGAGGCGACGCGCTGCGGACAGTCAAGGAAGCAGGAGTATACTGACACAATATGTCACAAACAGGTGCCCCACTTCCGTTTCTGAGAATGGATCCGATACAAACCGAAAAATAGTATTTCTTGAAATGCCATATCAGACTTAAAATAAAATAGACACAGCAAATTCTCCTTCTGGTGATACTTTGAAAAATCACACATCAGAAGTGACAGTTCTTTAAAATCGCGCCACCTAATAGTGGCAAGGGAGCTCCATCGGTGTTAAAATAATGGTTTTTCTTCCAGGTGTCAGATGTTGAAATGAGCACAATAGAATGTTGAAAATCTGCATGGAATTAATTTCAATGAGAAAATGTGTATGCCCTGGAAAGTATTATTTGAGCCAACAGAGTGCTGTGGCTACACCCATGTTTGTTTTGAGATACAAAACAAAAAAGCAAACATTTGCAAGGCATGTCATTTTAGTCTTGTGATTTGAGTCTTTAGTCATTTGAGTCTTATGACTAAAATGCAAGTTATGAACAAATGATTTAAACATGTATCCGATACATATACTTCCGATACTTCGTGTATACTATGCCATGACACAAAGTAGAGAGTAAAAACACAGCATAATTATTCATGCTTAGCATTACAATTGTCAAATTATCAGCTGCCAGTCAATAAAGAATGAGGGGTACTGAAGTTATTTACAAAAAACCAATGAAAATAACTACAAGTAAGTATTATTGATGTGAAAGGATACTTACCTGTGTCTAATGAAATCAGAGAATTATATATATATACATACATACATACATACATGAATATAAGTATATATGTATATATATATATATATATATATATATATATATATATATATATATATATATATATATATATATATATATATATTAGCCTGGTCCAAACATACATGGTGATTTTAAAAGTTTCAAGGAAGTGCGCTTCACAAGTTTATTTTTATTCCACTATATGTGCCTGTATTGTGTGCCAAATTTTGGACGATGTCATGCATATTTAAAGGTCGCGCAAAATCTCATCTTTGGTTTCTCTCTTTTGCAGATGGCCTCCTCAGCACCGAGTACGCTAAGTGGACCAGAATGGTGGTTATTATGGAGTCCCCTTGAGTTTTTCTCAACTGCACGGCTTCCAACGCGAGGTGACGTACTTCGCATGTCACAATTCTTTCACCTGAAGCAGAAATTGCTTTTCCCGGAAAGCTTCAAGAAGACCCGTGAAGCCTGCTGTGCCATCTGGACGAGGGCAGGGATCCCTACCCTGCGGTTGGATTCCTGTGTGAGGAAGTTCATGGAGAGTTCATGCGGGAATACCTCAACCCGAAGTCTGCGGGTTCTTTGAATGTCGTTAACGATGCAGCAGAAGGAGCTGTTTCTCTCATCCACACCTTCAACACATCGCTGACCAAGGATGAAGAGCAGAAACAATACCTACTCTGCCTCGTGGCTAATCACCGGCGCCGCCTCCCTGCTCCGACCAAGGGGGGACTGATGAAAGAGGGTAGATGCTGAATTGTAGAGGGACAGGTTGAAGTCCCACCTCATTTAGTCATTCAAGTTGGCACGATGAAGCATTATTATTTATTAAGGTTATTTTGTTTTCATAGAAAATAGGAGCTATGCTATGCGAGAGAAGAACAAAAATTAGCATCCCTTCAGTTTCTCATCTGTCGGAAAAAAGACACCTTTTTACGCGACCCCTAAAATTAAACGATAATTCCTGAAAATTGGTCTATATGTTATTTATGAACAGTGTAACAAAATAAAACTTGTGGAGCTAACAATTTTTCAACTTTCCTTTTTTGGACCAGGCTAATATATATATTTATATATATATATATATATATATATATATATATATATATATATATATATATATATATATATATATATATTCATATATATAGTCATATATATATTCATATATATATTCATATATATATTCATATATATATTCATATATATTCATATATATGTTCATATATATGTTCATATATATGTTCATATATATGTTCATATATATGTTCATATATATATTCATATATATATTCATATATATATTCATATATATATTCATATGTATATTCATATGTATATTCATATGTATATTCATATATATATTCATATATATATATTCATATATATATTCATATATATATTCATATATATATATTCATATATATATTCCTATATATATTCATATATATATTCATATATATATTCATATATATATTCATATATATATACATAATTTATCATCTGAGATACTTATAGTGACATGCTCTAGTAGTAAAACCAACCTTGGTGACCTGGGGTCAAACTGCGACATTCAGGGCCATGTAATTTGATGTGCTGCATCCTTGATAGCCATGATGTTCCTAACATCATGAACATCAAATCTGGTATCAAGCGGTAGCCTGTGGTGAACACTCGAGTAGCATTTCAAGTCAAGACATGTAAAGTTCAAATGTCTGATTGAGTGCTTTGATGACCTCACCTTTCTTCCCTATGACTTAAATTTATAGAACATGGATGTCATTCGACGTTGCTTGTTGTACGGCATCACAAAAAAAAATATACGCATATATATACATGTATGCATCTATACATCTATATATATTTATATATGCATACATGTATAATGTATGCATATGCATACACATACACATATATATATATATATATATATAGTGCACACAATCATATGGCTCCTGAGTCTGATACCAGTGAGGATCTGAATTGATACAAATATATGTCAGTCTGTTTGAGTTGCAAGCCAAGTCATACTTTGTGGGCTCTGAGTCTGAATTGAGCCAATCAAATAATTTTGACCTGCTCTGAATCATGAGTTGAATCAGGTATCAAGATCTATGAGTCACATGTGAGTCGACTAAAAGAAATTGGGTAGAGCACAAGTCTGCATGCTACAGTAGGTAGGCACACTTCAACTTAGGCTTACTTACCTAGGTGCCTAGGTAAATTTGCAGTATAAGGCATCATTTTTTAGTTTTGGGAATTTTTATTTGGTATACCATGTTTATGAATGTGGCTAAAATGGTGGGACCAATTATTTTCTGTGCGAATGCTTACTTTTCAGTTTGCTAGCAAAATAATCCAAAAAGGCAGTGTTGAGTTAGGTAACATAGCATAAAAAGAAATGTTAAACAAATAAAACACAAATGGAACATAACCTAACTTAGAACAAACTAGCAAAACTTTGGAGAACAAGAAATAAAATTAAAAAAATTAAAATACCAAGCAAGTTATGTTCTGGTAATTCTCAACATGAAAAAAAACTAACTCAGCCTTGCTTAACCCAAGCTGTTTGAAATAAAAAAATCCTTTTTTAAAGAACCCTGGATTCTTTGACAACACATTCAACCACTAGGTCATATAGCGTCTCCAGCCTCTCACTGATTGGTTGCCTATGGATTCAGTAATGCTGCGGGTGGCAAGATTTGAACCAACAATCTTGGGATCGAAAGTCTGATACTCCACCAACCGAGCTACTGTGGCCAAAATTAGAGTTTTTTTTCATTATTTTTGGTAAACTTTCAGTTATTATTGTGCTATAAGGTGGTAGGAAGAAAAGTTTTGACACACATTTCCTCCATAAAGCAAACAAATGTGTCAGGTTTGGCTAGGTTAGGCTGGTTTACATTTTTTTAATTGGGAAGTGTTTCAATTTTTTTTAAATTCACACATAAAATAAATCCTATCATCATCACATTCATAAACATGGTAATCCAAAGATAAATAAAAAAACAAGCAAAAACACCCTATAAAACAAATTCACATGTGCCCAGGTACCTAGGTGCCTAGATAGGTAGGTATCTAGGTACCCAGGTACCAGGTACCTGGGTGCCTAGATACCTACCCAGGTGCCTAGGTACGTACCTGGGTGCCCAGGTATGTACCTGGGTGCCTAGGTACATACATGGGTGCCTAGGCACCTACCTGGGTGCCTATGTACATACCTGTGTGCCTAGGTATGTACCCAGTTGCCTAGGTACCTACCCAGGTGCCTATGTACCTACCTGGATGCCTAGGTAGCTACCCAGGTGCCTAGGTACCTACCTGGGTGCCTATGTACCTACCTGGGTGCCTAGGTACCTACACGGGTGCCTAGGTACCTATGTACCTACCTGGGTGCCTAGGTACCTACCTGGGTGCCTAGGCACCTACCTGGTGCCTAGGTACCTAGGCACCTACCTGTGTGCCTAGATACCCACCCATGTGCCTAGGTACCTACACCGGGTGCCTATGGACATACCATAGTGCCTAAGGATCTACTCGGGTGCCTAGGGACCTACCCGGGTGCCTAGGAACCTACCTGGGTGCCTAGGAACCTACCCGGCTACCTAGGAACATACCCGGGTGCCTAGGAACCTACCCGGATGGCTAGGAACCTACCCGGGTGCCTAGGAACCTACCCGGGTGCCTAGGAACCAACCCGGCTACCTAGAAACCTACCCGGGTGCCTAGGAACCTAACCAGGTGCCTAGGTACCTACCTTCCTAGGTACGAAGTTGGTGCGTTCTTTGATATCTGGTTTCACATTGGTACATTTACCTATATAGGTAGGTAGGTACCTAAAAAAGCACAAACTGAGAACAACTGCGAGACTACACCAACCTTCTCACCTGCATCTACCAAATCCGACTGGAACAACCACAAAACTGCGGATTAAGACACGTGACAGCGAGTACCCGCGGCCGGCCGTAATTACTTATGCAAGAAAAGCCACGGCGGCCACGGCTATGAAAATACTAAGAGAGAGAGGATAACACCCACCTCTTTCACGTCCTCATTTCCGGTCACACTGTAGGTATCTCCGTAGGCAAGTTTAGTAATTATACCTACTAAAGTTCCGGAAGTTTAGTAAACATTCCTACTAAACTCACTTCCCCTCTTAGTAAATATACCTACGAAACCTTTTCGAGGATGTGTTGTGTCTATAGTTATCTTGGCTCCACCAACCTCCACAAATCTCCACTGGTCTTCCCGTCGCAAATCCAATGGTGATTTTTCCTCCACCAACCTCCACCAGTGGAGCAAAAGCTCCACCAGCCCGGGAGCAGGGTCCAATTGTGATTTTTCAGTTGAGCTCAATCACGGCGCACTTGCTCCATATATTTGCGCATAAACAACGTCCTCTATCATAGGGATAGAGGACGTTGTTTTCCCTCTTCTCTAGGGAAACGCCTTGAGGCAATCCAATCATCGTGCCTTCGTGTTATATGAGGAGCGTTCATAACCTCTCCGGTATCCGCGCTGCGGGTGGATCCGAATCTTCCGTCCTTATCGGACCGCCGAATGTTTTCCATAATCCGATAACGGTCCAGAGCACACGAAACCATCCAGCATCTTCAGCGTTCAGACCGTGTCGGGCTCCAGGCCGCAGAAGGCACCTAAGACCAATCAACACCGTGGCAAGGCTCGCTGAAGTGGCTGCTGCAACGCTGGGAATGCCACTGCTGTCCATTGCAACAAAACCTCGTCTGTTTCCGTTCTGGCTTTACAACACATTACCCATCGAATATCTCTTCCACTTCAACAAGTCACAGACCACGGAATTTGAGGTGCGAGCGTCTTTCAATGAGTACAAAGGTGTACATAGTGATTATGAGTTTTTCTACACCGACGGCTCTGGTCACGGCGAAAAGGCTGGTGCAGCCGCTGTGGGTCGGAACTTCCGCTTCGGCACGAGACTCCCTAATTTCTCTACCGTTTTCACCTCTGAACTATATGCAATGAAAATCGCTTTGTCGCATATCAAAGAAGTCGGCATTGCTCAGGCAATTATCAGTACGGACTCCCGAGCTTCCTTACAGGCATTACACAGACATCACAACATCGAACACCCTTATGTGTTGGAGCTGATCGAAATGTGGCATTCTCTTCCTCCTTCGCAGAATGTTATTTTCTTATGGATCCCTGGACATTTTGGAATACCGGGAAATGTACGAGCTGATACCTGGCGAACGAATCCATTCTCTCACCGACGCCGCTGGATATTCCCCTTGCGCTCTCCGATGTCTTACATCAAACAAAAATGTGCCTCGCAAACTACCTACAAAATGAATGGAGAACCACGCACTGCAGCCATTTTTACAACATCAAACCGACTCTGGCTCGTGGTCCACCAGCTCGCAAAACAGTCGTGAACTGGAGGTGACATTGGCTCGACTGCGGCTTGGCCATACGAGACTGACCCATGGCCATCTTTTTGATCGTTCCTCGCCCCCGCTCTGCAATGAGTGTGATGTTCGCCTGACATTAGAGCACATATTAATCAGCTGCCCAAAACATCGCACGGAAAGACGGCTTGTAGAAAACTACTTGCAGGCACGCAACCTCGACGCAAATCTCGGCAATCTACTCGGGAACAACCACCCAGACCTGGTAAGTAAAGTTTTCGGTTATATAACTGAAGGTCGGTTAATAGAAGAAATTTAGTAGGTCTCAAAATGGATTTCCGCCATCGTGGTCACTTATTCGTGTATTCCCCAATATTGTCCGGTTTTTTTCACCCTAGGTTCATGCACTTCGTGGGCGCTTCCCGGGTGGGATTCTACACCTACCTCGGATGTGTAAGCTTGATGCGTGCATCCTGAGTTTTCCCCTGATATCTCTTTATTACACACACAAAAATGGCTTTAAGCGGTAATCTCCTGGACCCACCGCTTTAACGTAACTTGCTTCGCCACACTGCGAGCTTATCCCTTGGCGTGCGGGATAATGCTCGCAGTGGCCTGCTTCCCCTGGCGAATCTTAGGAAAGCCATTAACAAAAAAAAAGAAAGAAAAAAAAAAGTCCTCTATCATATGAATATCATCTTCATGCATGAACTGAATGCCAAGTTCAACCTTCGCAAAGGAAATATTAAATCACTACTACAACTATGAACAATAATGGAAGTAACAGATGCAGACCACAAAACATCCTTTTTGAGGCCTTTGATCTACGTCATTCGGCCCGAGGGAAGATGTTACTTTACCGGCCGGATCCGCCGCAATTCCCGTGCTCATAAGTACCGCCGTTCTCCGGCGCTGACTAAAAACCTACTCGAGCCCGATCGACGAGGTCGGGCAAGTTGAGATGAGGAAAAGTCAGCATCGGGTAGAGAAGCGCCTCGGGGCCGAGGGAGCCCGGCGGGTCCAGACACGAGATTATATGCTGTATGTTAAGAAGGCAGGCTGTAACCAACCGCAAAACAAGGGGAGACGATGCCTAGTGACGATGCCCGCCCTAAGGATCACACCGGAGCCCATGAAAAAATCACATTGGGAGCCCCAAGAAGTCGCGCAGAGACCGCTGAAAATGACTGGGCCCCAAAAATTGTAACGAGGCCCCTGAAAATTACATTGGGGCGCCAAGAATCGCTTCATGGCTGCCAAAAAATGACCCTGTCTGGGGTTGCCAAAAAGTGGGACCGGGGCCCTGAAAATACCATTGAGGCCTCAAAACGTCGCACCGGGCCCCATTAAAATCACACTTTGGGCCAAGAAGTCGTGCGGTGGTCATCAAGAATGACGCTGGGGGACCCAAAGACTGGCCGGGCCCCTAAAAATCACGCTGGTGGGCTCAAAAGTTCGAGCCGGGAGACCCTGAAAATCACGCTGGGACTCCCAAAAAGGTCATGCGGTGGCCCTTGAAAATCACGATGGTGGCCCCAAAGAGATGGACCGGGCCCCTGAAAATCACGCTAGGTGCTTAAAAGATTGGGGCATGCCCATGTGCCATGTCCCGCTCTTTGCATGATGGGTTGGCGTGGCACTCTGCTCTTGGATCCGCCGCTTATGAGACCTGTATATTGTGTGATGTGATCTGAATTGTGTACCTGATGTCCTCAGCGGTTGGTGTGATGTTTCGTACATAATTCACGATATCGTTTACGGTTTATCCCTCATTCCATTCCATCATGTATGCAGCATATATTTTTGGCTTACCATCTGCCTTGTTTTTGTCATGGGCTAATGCAAATGTGGAAAAGGAATATTAAGTGTGCGGAAGCAACACATAACAATTTACCATTTGTTCCCGCCTAGGTGTAGTTTCCCAACCAAATTATCACATTTTATATTTGAAACTACCATCACTGTGCGTGTGTAGTGTGAGCTTTCCGGACTTAGCTTCGGCCAGGGGATCTCAGCATTGCGTACACGGATAGGTCAGAGGCGGATCCAGAAATTTCCATGGCGACACTCGTCTGGGGGAGGGGGCGACATTTCCTCGGAGGACCGCCGCTGCGAAAGTCCCTGGAAGTGCATATTTTCCTGAATGTCTGTTCAGAGGAGGGATGTGTGCACTCGATCATACTGAAAAGGGCACCGTTTACCCTCAAGAGGGCGCATATCTCCTTAGAGCAGCGTCTTCGGATGAAAATTAAGCGCGGGGGTCGTTGCACTCTAGTATTCCCAGACAGGTACTCCGGTCAGATGGGCGCCATCTTTCCATGCGGGGAGGGGCATACCCCAGTGCTCTCATGTATCCGTCCCTGAGGTAGTTGCACTCTTAAGGTATACACAACAATGCCCCTGGTAGCTGCCTAGCATAGGTGTAGGTTACTGAAAATTATCACGAGAGCACAATACACAAAGGCAATGGCCAGGTCCAAATGGATTAATGGGCACCACATTAAGGTCCAATGTTAGAAGTTGAAATTATTGGAAGGGCACATCCAACACAGGGAGGGGGAGCAAGTGTCTTCCCAGGCACTGGCACTACTCCGACCGTAAGGCAGTACAGTACATGAGGAAGATCGTCGGCATTCGGTAAGCAAACATTAGCATATTTCATGTTTGTTTAGAAATATTCATCATGCCACATCTCAGCAACACAATCAGACTTTTATAAATGTGCTGCACATGGATACCTACACGGGAGTGCTTAGTTCGTTTCAAGGAGGCATCTCATGAATTTTCATAATCCATGCTTTTTCTCGGATTTCTCGACGGGGAACTTATCCCCACCTGCTCCGCTGAATGTAGTGACACAGCAAATACCCATCCCATAAAAAGGTTACTGACATATTACGCGCGAACTGTTAAAAACCAGCATCAACAGCCCTTCAACACACACTCCAAGCGTAAGCGGTCCGCAGCCTGCCGCCTTTCGTGTCACACTCGCCTGGACTGCCATCTGGTGGCAGAAACTTCGCGATGTCTCCCATTATGAGCCCAAAGGGCCCTTTTTGGTTGCACTCTGGATACTGAACCAGTGCCCACCAAATCCGTCGATCAGCCCTCCCTGGAATACCGAAAAGCAAGCTCTCTTTTCTTACAATGAGTGTCTATGCTGTTTTTAAACATGTTCAGTGTGCTGCTACTAACAATGGTTTCTGGCAGCTGGTTCCAATGTTCTGCTACCCTGTTGGTGAAGAAAGACTGTCTTAACCTTGTCCTGCTGTGATTTACTTTAATTTTGGATTGATGACCTCTAATTGCATCATTTCTGTTAAATTGAAACATTTCCTTGAGATATCCCTGTTTCTAAGTGGTGCAGGTTTTATGGCTCATCTGACCTCTATCAGAGGGATGACTTGCACTTCTCTGAGAAGGGGGTGCAAGTGTTAGGCAAAGTATACGAACATGTCCTTCAGGGAAACTAGATAATGGGGTGGGGAGGGAAGAATTGGCATTGCCATCTCAGGGATATGTCAATAGTGACAGCATAGGCAATAGAACCTCACAGTCAGCAAATAGGGGTAGCAGTAGATCAAGGGGGCAGAGTGGTGGCTCATCCAGAGATGATAGAGCTACTCAACATAAAAAAGCCAAAGAGGGTCATGGAACTTTTGTTAAATGCATGATGCTTAATGCTCAGAGCATTCGATCCAAATTTTATGAGTTCAAGTGTTATGTTGCTGAGGAGAAACCAGATTTTGTTTGCATTACTGAGGCATGGGTCAGTGAGGGATATTTTGGGGATAGCTTGCAGGACTATGAGATCCAGGGATACAATATGTTTTCATGCAATAGGGGTCCAGCAGTGAAAGGGGGTGGTGTAATGCTCTATGTGAATAGCTTATACAGTTCTCAAAAAGTAGTAGATGGGGTGAAAAATGTGTCTGTGGAGTCCATTTGGCTTGATGTTGCTGTGGGAAAAGGCAACAACAATAAACTGAGGATAGGAGCTTTGTATCGATCAGGAACCTTGCCACATTCTCAGCAACTGGAGCTTGATAAGGTGATTTGTGAGGAAATCAGTAGAAACTTTCAGAGGAAATGCCTTATTCTTGGTGACTTTAATCTAAAAGGATATGAAAATGTTGGTGTTGGCTCCCCATCATGTAAACTGTTTAGGAAATGCCTTGAAGAGCCTTGTTCTTACACCAGTTTGTAATGGAACCAACCAGGCAGGGCTCATTCTTGGACCTTGTCTTCTCAGATTTAAGTGATTTAGTTCAAGACTTGACTGTAGGAGAAACTCTGGGAAGAAGTGACCATAACATAGTGAGATTCAAGGCACAGGCATCAGGGACAATCAAGGATAATTTGGCAAAGATTCCAAATTTTAACAGGGCAGACTTTGCCTGCATGAGAGAGGCTTTAAGGGCCATAAAATGGGAAGAAGAATTCTTTGATTTAAATGCCTGTGAAATGTGGGAAAAGTTCAAATCCTACTTGAGGGAAATTCAGATTAGACATGTCCCCCAAAAGCAAAGGCGGAAAAGAAAGGTAGGAAAGCCAGCATGGCTTACACCAGATGTGATGAAAGCAATTAAGGCTAAGAAAGGTGCATTTAGAGTATTTAAGGAGGGTTCAAATATCGTAAATCTAAGGTCGTATAAAAAATCTAGAGACGCTGTGAAGCAGAAAATCAGAGCAGCAAAGCGAGCAAAAGAATTGGATTTGGCTAGGAACTGTAATGGGGACAGTAAAAAGTTCTTTAGTTTCTACAAGCTAAGTAAAGTTTCAAGCACAATTGGTCCACTGGATGTAAATGGGACTATATTGAGTGAGGATAGTGAGATGGTTGAGGAGCTGAGCAAGCAGTTTAAATCAGTGTTTACAGTGGAGGATGTGACTAATCTGCCAACCGTGAACCACAGTTCAGCGACAGGTGATCAGATACACGATGTTGATTTCATTGATAGTGATATTGTTTTCAATTATATCAGAAAAATAAAGACAAACAAGGCAGCAGGACCCGATGGAATTTATGCTAGGGTATTGCGGGAGGCTGAAAAGGAAGTGGCAATTCCACTTAGTATAAAATTTTGTAGATCAGTTTCGCAAAATGAAATTCCAACAGATTGGAAAAGGGCAAATGTAGTTCCTATTTTCAAGAAAGGAGAAAAAGGGAATGTTGAAAACTATAGGCCAGTAAGCCTCACATCCCTAGTATGCAAGGTACTCGAATCAATTATCAAGGATAGAATAGTTAGTTTTCTGGAAGGAAACAGATTGATTCAAGATACTCAACATGGGTTTAGAAAAGGGCGATCGTGCATCACAAATCTCTTGGACTTTTTTAATTTTGCTACAGAACAATTTGATCAGGGAAATCAGGTTGATGTAGCATATCTTGACTTTAGTAAGGCCTTTGACAAGGTACCCCATAAACGGTTAATGATGCAGCTTCAGGTCCATGGTATTGCAGGTAGCATCCTAAAATGGATAGAGTTGTGGCTTTCAGATAGACAGCAGAGAGTGATGCTAAATGGTACAAAGTCATCATGGCAAAATGTTCTAAGTGGAGTCCCCCAGGGATCGGTACTGGGGCCACTATTGTTCATTATATATGTGAATAGCATTGAATGTGGCCTAAGCAGTAAGGTTTTGAAATTTGCGGATGATTTGAAGATCTTTAGGGCAAAAACAGGGCAAAATGAGCAGGTTTTGCTGCAGAAAGACTTAGACGAGCTAGTGAAGTGGTCCGAAAAATGGCAAATGAAGTTTAATTTTGATAAGTGCAAAGTCATGCATATAGGTAGGCAGCATATGAAGGCTCCATACTTGATGGGTGGCCAAGTACTATCCGTTACTCAGCAGGAGAAGGACTTAGGTGTTATTTTGAACACAAAATTGGGGGCATCAGAACAGACCAAAAAAGCCAGGAAGAAGGCACTAAGAATGCTTGGGGCAATACAGAGGAATGTGTCATACAAAAGTGAGGAGGTCATCAGGAAGCTTTACTGTGCATATGTCAGGCCACATTTGGAATACTGTGTCCAAGCTTGGTCCCCTAGTTATGAGAAAGATTGTTGGCTTTTAGAGAGAGTACAAAAGAGGGCAACAACAAATGGTTAATGGTATAGGCAACCTGGAATATGAGGAAAGACTGAAGAAATTGAACATGTTTTCACTTAGATATAGAAGGCTGAGAGGAGATCTCATCGAGGTTTTTAAATTTGTTCATGATCAGGAACAGGGATATCTCAGGGAAATGTTTGAATTGAACAGAAATGATGCAATTAGAAGTCATCAATTCAAAATTAAAGTTAATCACAGCAGGACAAGGTTAAGACAGTCTTTCTTCACCAACAGGGTAGTAGAACACTGGAACCAGCTGCCAGGAACCATTGTCAGTAGCAACACACTGAACATCTTTAATAACGGCATAGACAATCATTATAAGAATAGGGGGATTGTTTTTCTGTATTCCAGGAAAGGTTGATCGACAGGGAGGAGTGTGAGTTGGGAGGAGTTTGTAATTGTTGACTGTGTTATGAAATAGCCAGTGAGTCTCTTATTAAGTCTAAATGCTTTATAACTTTATATAAGGTGTACCTAGCAGTGGATTCAGCACCTTCCTTCGGGATGTGATACTGATGAGATTGTCTATGGTAGCACAATGGGTATGATGGGAGGAGTTTGTAATTGTTGAGTGTATTATGCAATAGCAAGTGAGTCTCTTAAGTCTGAACGCTTTATGAATTTCTGTGGGATGTGCCTAGCAGTGGATTCGGCACCTTCCTTCGGGATGTGATGCTGATGAGGTTGTCTATGGTGGCACGATGGGTGTGATGGGAGGAGCTTGTGATTATTGAGGGTGTTAGGCGGTAGCAAGTGAGTGGTGTTAGATGGGCTGGGATATATAGCTTCCTAGGAACTTGGGATAAGGGATTGATTGGGGTGGGAGTATGTACATTCTAGTACCTTTTCTAGATAGGCTTAACCCAGATGGGCCCCTGTGGCTCTTATTAAGCCTTAATACTTTATGACTTTATGACTTTTATGACTTCTCACCATGAACAAATTTAAAGACCTCGATGAGATGTCCTCTCCGCCTCCTATCTCTAAGTGAAAATATATTCAATTTCTTCAATCTTTCCTCATTACCATTAACCATTTTTGTTACCGTCTTTTGTACTTTGTCTAAAAGCCAACAATCTTCAAGACCTTCAAAGACCTTCAAAGACCTTAAAATTATCCGCAAATTTCAAAGCCTTACTGCTTAGGCCACTTTCAATGTTATTTACAAAGATAATGAACAATAGTGGCCCCAGTACTGACCACTGGGGGACTCCACTAAGAACACTTTGCCATGATGACTTTGTACCATGTAGTATCACACTCTGCTGTCTATCTGAAAGCCACGAATATCCGTTTTAGGATGCTACCTGCAATACCATGGCCCTGAAGCTGCATCATTAATCATTTATGAGGCACCTTGTCAAAGGCCTTACTAAAGTCAAGATATGCTACATCAACCTGATTTCCCTGATCAAATTGTTTGGTAGCAAAATTCAAAAAGTCCAAGAAATTTGTGAGACACGATCGCCCTTTTCTAAACCCATGTTGAGTATCTTGAATCAATCAGTTTCCCTCCAGAAAACTAACTATTCTATCCTTGATAATTGATTCGAGTACCTTGCAGACTAGGGATGTGAGGCTTACTGGCGTATAATTTTCAACTTTCCCTCTTTCTCCTTTCTTGAAAATAGGAACTACATTTGCCCTTTTCCAATCTGTTGGAATTTTATTTTGTGAGACTGATCTACAAAATATTATACTAAGTGGAATTGCCAGTTCCTTTCCAGCTTCCCGCAATATCCTAGCATAAATTCCATCAGGTCCTGCTGCCTTGTTTGGCTTTATTTTCCTGATATGATTGAAAACAACATTACTATCAATGAAATCAACGTCGTTTATCCGATCACCTGTCACTGAACTGTGGTGTACGGTTGGCAGATTAGTCACATCTTCCAATGTAAACACTGATTTAAACTGCTTCCTCAGCTCCTCAACCATCTCACCATCCTCACTCAATATAGTCCCATTTACTTCCAGTGGACCAATTGTGCTTGAAACTCTACTGAGCTGGTCGAAACTAAATAACTTTTTACTGTCCCCATTACAGTTCATAGCCAAATCCAATTCTTTTGCTCGCTTTGCTGCTCTGGTTTTCTGCTTTACAGCGTCTCCAGCTTTTTGATACGACCTTAGATTTACGATATTTGAAGCTCCCTTAAACACTGTAAATGCATCTTTCTTGCCCTTAATTGCTTTTTCAAAACTGGCGTAAGACATGCTGGCTTTCCTACCCTTCTTTTGCGCCTTTGCTTTTGGGGGAGATGTCTAATCTGAATTTCCCTCAAGTAAGATTTTAACTTTTCCCACATTTCACAGGCATTTAAGTTGGATAACTTGTATTCCCATTCTATGGCACTTATAGCCGCTCTCATGCAGTCAAAGTCTGCCCTGTTAAAATTTGGAACCTTTGCCAAATTATCCTTGATTGTGCCCTCTACTTGTGCCTGGAATCTCACTACGTTATGGTCACTTCTTCCCAAAGTTTCTCCTACAGTCAAGTCTTGAACTAAATCACCTAAATCTGAGAAGACAAGGTCCAAGAATGAGCCCTGCCTAGTTGGTACTGTTACAAACTGGTGTAAGAACAGGTCCTCTTCAAGGCATTTCCTAAACAGTTTACATGATGGGGAGCCAACACCAACATTTTCATATCCTTGTAACAAAGTTAGGTTTTGGGGCATCTAAATCCCAGTCATTCAGCCCCCTACCCCCCAACGTTCAATGCCGGGTGATGTAAATGTGGGTGTCTTGGATGATGAAATGTAATTTGGGCTGCAGCGCCCTGAGCCGGTCGGCTGTCTGAACAGTACGCCTTACCGAGCCGATTGTTGTGGGTCGCCTATCCGGTGCATCCTGTCGGAACAGCTCACGTGTGCGGCGCCAGGCCGAGCGAGGCTACCGAGGTGCCGTCTCAGCACTCGTTCCCACGCGAGGCCAGTCTCTGGATGTCATCAGAGGCGGCTCTGATATCTGACTCTGAGCTGACATTGTGTCTCTGATGTCTGATGTCAGAGAGCGCGCCCGCCTGCAGTAGTCTGCTATTGTTCTCGACTCGGGCCCGACGTCCGGACCATGCGACGCAGTAGTGACGTGTTGGTCACGTGGGACAGGCGTTGCCGAGGGTATCTAGCGACGGTACCGCGAGGCAGTAGGGCTCTCTTGGAGGAACGGTCGTGGTGGGCGGTCGCCCCTCTGGCGGCCGCCGTCTGGCCAGCCCTGGCCCCATACTAAGGTACGCCTGGACTCTGCCTGAGAGTCGCTGTTTGTGGAGATGTAATTATCTGATAGAAATAGTTGCACCTGTCTGTCAAAATGAAACTACCTTGTTAACGCTATATCACGCTGCGTATTATTGTTTGATCTTCGTGGCCATTTGTCTGTTGACTAATAGCACAATATAGAAGTGCTGGTTTTGGAAGTGCGTGTCAAGATGTGAGATCAGAGCTCGGAGATGGAAGGCTTC
The DNA here is from genome assembly GCA_034440615.1 of Ashinkailepas kermadecensis. NCBI lineage: Eukaryota > Metazoa > Arthropoda > Thecostraca > Neolepadidae > Ashinkailepas > Ashinkailepas kermadecensis. The sequence continues at coordinate 212,424 of JAOTOM010004825.1, forward strand.
GAACCATTGAATTTAACCGGGGTCTTAAATATCGTCCAACGCTGAGGTACCCTAAACTATCAACGTGCCAGAAGAGTTTCCCCCTTCAGGGATGGCCCTGAAAACTCCCCTACATCCTTTTAGATTAAAGTCACCAAGAATAAGGCATTTCCTCCGAAAGTTTCTACTGATTTACTCGCAAATCACCTTATCGAGCTCCAGTTGCTGAGAATGTGGCAAGGTTTCTGATCGGTACAAAGCTCCTATCCTCAGTTCATTGCTGTTGCCTTTTCCCACGGCAACATCAAGCCAAATGGACTTCACAGACACATATTTTACCCCATCTGCTACTTTTTGAGAACTGAATAAGCTATTCACATAGAGTATTACACCACCCCCTTTCACTGCTGGACCCCTATTGCACGAAAACATATTGTATCCCTGGATCTCATAGTCCTGCAAGTTATCCCCAAAATACCCCTCACTGACTCATGCCTCAGTAATGCAAACAAAATCTGGTTCCTCCTCAGCAACATACCACTTGAACTCATCAAATTTGGATCGAATACTCTGATCATTACGCATCATACACTTAACATATGTTCCATAACCAGCTTTGGCTCTTTCATGTTGACCATTTTCCCCCCTTGAAATACTGCTATGCCTATTTGCTGACTGTGAGGGTCTATTGCCTGGGCTGTCACTCTTGGCATACCCCTGAGATGGCAATGCCACTTCTTCCCTCCAACCCCATTGTCTAGTTTCCCTGAATGACATGCTCATATACTTTGCTTAACACATGCACTCCCTTCTCGGAAAAGTGCAGGTCATCCCTCTGATAGAGGTCCCATGAGCCATAAAACCTGCACCACTTGTCAACAAAGGTCTGACCTAACTCATGGCAGAACCTACCTACTCTGACTCTGGCTGCCAGTGCCCTAGAGCTCCACTCAGGGGAGACTCCAGCCCTAGGCAGAATTTCAGTCACAGTGACTCTGCTATTGCTTTGCTTCAGGGTGGCCTGAAGGGACCTGTAGTCCTTAAACAGCTCCTCACTGATAGCAGGACCTATGTTATTTACTCCTACCTGCACTACAACTGCACTAAACTAGTGCTCACTGGTGGCCTGTGCCACCACTGGCACCAGGTCTTTGACCTTGGTACCAGGCATGATGATGCACCTTCTTAGAACGGGACTCGTGAGGTGGGGGGATACAAAATAAATTGAAAGAAAACCAAAGGTGTCAGAGACCGGGAACTGCCTGATTCGTGTTCAAAAGGATTTCCCTGACGTAATCGTGCAAAATGCAATTAGCTCTTATTTTACTTGTACCAGACCAGTGGCGTAGCCAAAGGGGTGGGGGAAGAGGACATCCCCCCCCCCTCCCCTGGAGGGTCGAAGTGAGCCCCCCAGACGACCGCCTTGAGGTGCCCTTGTGGGCCCCTCAAGTCGTCGGTGCAGGGTAAGAGACCGACGTGGAGGCACCTGGACCGACGAAAGAGGCCCTGGGTTGGAAAACCGGTCATCGGCCCGGGACGAAAGGGTCCCTGGCTGATGAAGAGGACCCTGAATCAACGGAGAGTGCCATCAGGAAGACGTTGAGGGCCCATGGCTCGGCTAATGTGAGGGGCTTTTAGATCGACGTAGGGGCGTGCAACATCCAGTATCTGCTCACCAAGATTCTGCGCATCGATTATGCCAAAAGTGATGCAAATCTGCCGGAAACGACATCACCGAGAACCAGTGGATCTGGGAGCTGGCGAGATGGCGGTGAAATTTGAACACCATTGATAAAACTAGTTTTATTCCTTAGCATGTCCATTTGTTAGCAAAAATGCATGGCATCACCTCAAAGTATCACGGTGCCAAAGAACACATCGTCCGTATTTGACCTTGGCTATACTTGTTATAGGAAGGACGAACGAAGCAGCGCAACGGATTGATATTCAACGCCACTAATTGCCCCTTCCCTGCACATATTGTCCAATATGGTCGATAAATAGCGGAGTTGTTGCTGTTGTCCAGAGGTTCCCCACCACCTCCAACTCCACCTCCACCACGGCTGCCGCCAATGTCACTATTACGCGTCACTGACACCCAACGAATTAACGTCGGTGATATATTGATATATATATATATATATATATATATATATATATATATATATATATATATATATATATATATATATTTTTTTTTTGTGTGTGTGTGTGTGTGTGTGTGTGTGTGTGTGTGTGTGTGTGTGTGTGTGTGTGTGTGTGTGTGTGCGTGTGCGTGTGCGTGTGCGTGTGCGTGTGCGTGTGTGTGTGTGTGTGTGTAAATCTCAATATGAGATAAATAAATACCAGATCATCCGATGGCCTCATGAATCTTGTTTGTCATGCCCTGGGTCATTGATAGGTGTCTGGTATAGGACACATAAATGGGCGTGTCGTCCTCAGTACACCAAAATACTTGAGCTCCTACACGCGCAGTCGAGGGGGTGGGGGTTGGGGCGAAATCCGCCCACTACCCCGGTTTTTCGTATATAACTCCCGATTTTACTAGTCGGTATACGCCATTTTTGCGTACCTGCTTAGAAATGTCCGGCGCGTCGTTTAAAGCAAGAAAAACGGAAATCGGTCGAAAGTTCTTCGAATTAGAGGTCGTTAAAGTCAAAACATTTCGTAGCGCCCAGACCACAAAAATCGGCACTGATGCGCTTCCCGTATACCACATGTTACCCTCTGTGGTAACATCTGTGGTACCATCCACCGTACACCGTCCATTGTAACGGACCGGGCCGCGGAGCACACCGTCCACTGTGGCGGATCAGGGCCATGGAGTACACCGTCGATTGTAACGGACCGGGGCTACGGAGCACACCTTCCACTGTAGCGGATCGGTGCCGCGGAGAACATCATCCACTGTGGCGGACCGGGGCCGCGGAGTATACCGTCCATTGCGGCGGATCATAGCCATCAACAGGTCAAATTATGTCATGCCATGGCAGTGGCGTACCCAGGATTTGCGGGATGGGGGCAAACTGATTTGGAAGGGGCCCACCTACCCCCGTTTAAAATAGTCCCCGGATTTCCACCACTATTTTTTTTCAAAGGGGTTCTTTTTAGTTTTGTCATATATTGATTAGTGACCAAATTAACTGTCCTGTGGAGTGGGCCAAATCTACCACCATCATTTCTGAATCACCGGATTTCAACCCTAACTCCCGCCATCCTGTTTGAAGGTTTTTCCTTTGGTATCCCTTGAAAAGTCACCGCACACTGCTGAAATTACATCTGAACAAATCACTAAAAAATGTAAATTGTTTTCAATATTAGGCATTCCAATTAATAACGCCCGGTCGCCAAAACGCTAACGTTCGTGCACGTGTACACCCGCCTTGCGCAGTCGGCGCATTCGCCACTCTACGTGCGCTTCTCCGGCTTCTGCTAGGCCTCCCACGTTTTGCTAATTACTGCCACATGATAGTCTTGTGACATATTTGACGTGTGGAAACCCTGGTATGGCGGCTCGCTGGAAAAATTAGAGAAATTCAATTCGATGTATTAGTTCTCTTCGTCACACATTTTCTCGTAGTTAAAAAATCCGGAGGCACACTGAGCTTTGATGCGTCTCATCTATTTGGTTAATTGAGCTCTCAGACTGGCTACCGAGCCGTGACCCTAGTTAGGTGTTCGAGTTTTACCCGTTGCGCTTTTCTTCTTCTTTGGATGTGTTTTAGGGCTCCAGCCAATTTTTGTTAGGGGCCCGACATATGTTTGAGACCCGGCTCTTTTTTCAGCTTTGTTACTTTTTTATACACCGACGATATTGTTTAGGTATCGGCGCGTTTTCGAAGACGCCGAAGTATTTATTTAGTGCCCGGTATTTTTGTTCCTTGTTTACGATCAATTCCCTTTTTGAGGGCCCAGCCTGTTTTTGAGGCCCCGTGCGGTCTCATGGCCCTGGTGTGCCTTGATGGCCTCCGTTGTGCTTTTGTTTAGCGCTCGCGGTGTGTTTATTTCGAGCTGTAGCGCATTTTGTAAGGCCCTACCGCTTTTTGCGAAACTCGGTACGCTTTGGATGGCCCGGTGCATTTTTGGCTTCCCGTTGTGTTCTTAGGGTCCCGTTGTTTATTTGAGGCTCCTTGTCGCACATTTGTCTGACCCAAGCACGATATTGGTGGCTCCGGTATAATTTTTATTGGTCCCGGTGCGACTTTTCGGGCCCAGGCGAGTAGTTCCAAGGGGATCGGAAGCAGTTTTCTGGGTTCGACGCAATTTTTTGTGACTTCTGGATTTTTTTCCAAGTCCGAGTGCCTGATATTTCGGGCACCCCGCACGATATCTTTGTGTCCCGCCGCGATTTTTCGAGCTCCGGTACGCTTTTTTTCGGGGCCGTACGCGATTTTCGAAGGCATCTGGGGGTATGTTTGAAGCTCCGGAGAATTTCCTGACTCTGACAGGTATTTTTCGGAATCTCTCCTTATTTTACAGGGCACCGACTTGCTTTTTATCGGGTCCCGATGCGATTTTTGGGGTACGCTGTGCTGGCAGAGGTGAATTTTTGATGCCCCAACCCGAAATTTTTGGATTACCGACGGAATTTTGGGTCCCGAACGCAATATTTGGCGGTCTCGTCGCGAGTTATCTGGGCGCGTTGTACCTAGCTAGGCCCCCAGTAAGATTTTGATTGACCCCGGTGCAAATTTTCGGGGTCCGTTGTAAGTTTTTTGGTGCCAGCTGCATTCACTTAGAGACCCCTATGCGAATTCTGGGGGCCCTATGCGAATTCTGGGGGCCCCATACGCGGATCTATGGGCCCCCAGCGTGATTTTTGGGGACCCGGTGCGATTCTTGGGAGCCTGCCACTTCAGGATGGGGGGACATTTTTATCTTTGGTACGCCACTGCGGTTGCTCAACGAGTTTTTTTTTCAGCTGATGGCACCATCGAGAGTAGAAAGGGCCTTCCGAGACTTTTCTTTCGGAACCTATTCTTAATTTTCCGGTGCTCGACAGGTTTCTTTTCCGGTGCCCGACGCCTTCTTTTTTGGGGGTCCTTGACGAAATTTTTGTATCCGCATGGTGACATTCCGGTTAGAAATTGATTTTTTCTTAACCAGCTGCGACTTGTGGGGCACCGTCGCAACTTTTTGGCCCCTGTGAGATTTTCAAGGGCAGCGGCGTGGAATTGTTTGGTGTAAGTGCGATATTTGGGGGCTCCGTAGTTACTTGTTGGGATCCCTAGCGCGAGTTTTAGTGGCTAGGACACGTTTTTGGAGGCCCAACACGTTTTGTGGGCTTTTGGAGCGGTTGTTGGGACCCCAGAGTGATTTTCCATGTCGGGACTGTTTTTCGTTGCCCCGGCTTCATTTGTTGGGTGATCCCAATGAGACTTTTGGAACCCCGGTGCGACCTGTCATGTCCCTAGCGTGATTCTCAGGGACCCGGGCGAGAATTCTTGGTAACCCAGGCTCAGCGTGACATTCAGGGGCCCTGGGCCGACCATTTATGGCCTCCGTAGTGATTTTCTTGAACCTAAGTACGACTCTTTTGAGCCCCGAGCGTGATTTTCAGGGGCCCAGGTGGGAACTTTTGAGGCCCAGCGTCCTTTTCAGAAGCTCCTGCGCGACTTTTTGGCCCACAATCTGATTTTTCAGGGCCCCGATGCTATTATTGGAGGACCAAACGTGATTTTTAGGGAGACTGGCGCAATTTTTTCCGGAACTCGACAAGATTCTTGGGGGCCCACAACCTGCCAGGGGGGGGCGAAACTGCCCACAATGCCCCGTCCCCATTCGGCACGCCACTGCGCCATGTAATTCTGCTGTAATGCTGCATATAAATTATATTTTCGAAACATTTCTTTTTATGCTATGTTATCTAACTCAAGGCCCCTTTTTTGGTGTTATTTTGCTCACAACCGGAAAAGTAAGCATTTCCACCGAACATGAGTGGTCCAATCATCATAGTCACCTTCATAAACATTGCATTGGAATGATCAATTCCAAGAATTCATAAAACACCTTAACACGCGCACTGGAGGGGGGGGGGCAAATCCGCCCACACCTCCGGTTTTTCGTACAGAACTCCAGATTTTACCAGTTGATATACGCCATTTTTGCGTACCTAGTTGGAAATGAACGGCGCGTCGTTTAAAGTGAGAAAATGGAAATGGACCGAACATTTTTCCAGTTAGGGGCCGTTAAATTACAAAAAATTCGTAGCGCAAGACCACAAAAATCGGGGCTGATGCGCTTTCCGTATATCCGCAAAAGGGAAGTGTTCTTGGCAACACTTCCCTGTTGCCAACAAGTTCCTAGCGACTTGTTTGATGTATATTGATATGCTATATAGTCTCAAGGTCATGTTAGGTCACCGAGGATAAGTAAGGTCAAGTTCATGACAGGTTAATGGAACCAAACTTGGTCAACTGGAATGTTGTCATAAATGCAAATGACTCTCATGCGATTGATGTCATTTTGCATGTTACTCCCTGTCATTGCGTTTCCAAACTTTATTCATGTACTTCACTCCTTTCTTCGCGAAGCCGATTGCGCCGAGCTGCCCGACGGAGCAGTCGGGCGGGGCGACCCGGTTCCAGTAACTGGAACAGGTAACTGACCTGATAAAGTGCTGCTATATAGGTGACCTGAGGTCAAATGTCGGGTCTAGCATCTGTATTGCATCATTAGTAATGTCCAAAACATCATTGATGCCAATTTTGGAGCATTTAAGCACAATCACAGCGATCCATAACAATGACAAGCCAAGCCACGCAAAACAAGAAAATTTTGGCAAATGTGACGTCATTTGACCTTGAAGATATTGACCTAAGGTCATGAAATTTGCACACAACAGAGTTTACTACCGTCGCCATCCACCCTGTGCATTTCGTTCCTCCAGCTTTAATAGGAGCCGAGATCTTAGGGGGGCGGGCGGAATCCGCCCCCCCTCCAGTGCGTGTAATTTTCAGAGGCCCTCCAGGGCGCGTGTTAAAGACCAAAGTTACCACCAAACCTAACCCATTCGTTTGCTCTATAGAGGCAAATGTGTTTCAAAACGTATCTTGTTACCAAATTAAAGCACAATAATGTTCAAATATGGTAGGTAGGTAGTTAGGTATCTGGCATTAATATAGACACCCCGTGCAGAAATCAGAAAAAGGCTTGGACTGGACTTGTTGCAGCTCACCTGCCAACTTCTTCGTGTGCTGTTTCTTTTGGAATTAAATACCAGCAAGTTATTCAATGTTTAAAATCACAAATCTTCAGACACATCAGGTGTGAGTACAAACAAAAACGAAGCAGCGCGACGTCACATGGGCTTTGCCACCGGTTTAAACATCGTGCGCAATTGCACAACAAATGTCTCACCTCCGTCACATTTGTCGACCACAATCGTTAGTTTAAGATTCTAGGATTTTTGTACTTGAATTTTTACCTTTGAATGTTCTGTTCGGTTTTGGATGTTCTGATGAACGGCCATCACGACCGGTGCCCGTTATACCCAATTCTATTTTTTCAAGGAGGGAGACAGGAAATTAGCAGCTTCAAACACATAATTACTATGTTGCTGCTAACTACTGGTCATTGTTGGGTGATATTGTCTGCCTCACTCAAACGCCTCAGTGAAAGTATTCTCGTTCTATGTCTAGCTGCGCCAGCATGCAAAATACAAATACAGGGTAGTCCTCCGTTTTATCGATACAAAACATATAACGTGCAAAACTATACCGCAATGCATTAACATCGTATGTCTCATGCGAAGCGAAATTGAAACTTTCCTGATGATACCAATTCCTGCCATATTAGAGAAAAAAGCTGTGACGTCACCAAGGATTGAAGGCGAACTTTGGTGGACCTTTTAAAGTAATGGTACCTACCTTTCGTGGCATTTCATGCGTACTACCAGACATTGTCCTTGTAGGGCCTTGGTCTTGTATGGCTATGTAAGGTTTGTTTAGTAAGTTATGTGGGCCATATCTTAGTACCTACCTATTGCTTTCTTCAGGAAGATGAATTATAATGCAGTCTCCATGCAGCTTCTTGCTGACTTTTTGTTATTTCATGGTATCATAAGCTGGCAGATTAGCTCACATGTGGCTATCGTTGGTTCAGTTTGAGATTGGGGTGCTCCATATCAATATTGAATGCATGCAAATTGTCATTGGGAATGAAGATACCTACATGTACCTAGGTAAATATCAAGCTGATAGTGTGATGGGTTGGCTGCTGAAGATTTATTATAGTTTGTATATCCACAATCTCAATGATAAATGTGATTGTTGTTTACTGGACTGGATTGTATGCAAGTTTGACAATGACTGGAAATTGAGAATGGAATGAATCCTGTTCAAGCTCCATATGCATGTGGTTTTGCCGTTGGTGGTGTGTGCAAACTCAGTATGACAATGCAATTGTTGTTTAGTGGCTGAGCATATTTTTTTTTCAGATGATCTGGTTTAAAATGCATCAGCATCAGCTAATATCAGCATTTTATGATGGAGGTTTTTGTTTTTGTTTTTATTTTAAGTGTTTTTGGCGACACTAGCGACTTGTTTGATGTATATTGTTATGCTGTATAATTTCAAGGTCATGTCAGGTCACCAAGGTCAAGTCAGGTCAAGTTTATGACAGGTTAATGGAACCAAACTTGGTCAACTGGAATGTTGGCATAAATGCAAATGACTGTCATGCGATTGATGTCACTTTGCATGTTACTCCCTACACATCCTGAAAACTATTGTTTGTCATCGTGTACCTTAGCGTTTCCATACTTTATTCATGTACTTCACTCCTTTCTACGCGAAGCCGATTGCGCCGAGCCGCCCGACGGAGCACTCGGGCAGGCGACCCGGTTCCGGTAACTGGAACAGGTAACTGACCTGATAAAGTTCAGCTATATAGGTGACCTGAGGTCAAATTCCGGGTCTAGCATCTGTATTGCATCACTAGGCATGTCCAAAACATCATTGATGCCCATTTTGGAGCATTTAATCACAATCACAGCGATCCATAACAATGATAAGCCAAGCCACGCAAAACAAGACAATTTTGGCATATGTGACCTTCTTTGGCCTTGAACATATAGACCTAAGGTTTGCACACAATAGAGTTCACAATAGTTCACAATGCAATTTGCACACAATAGAGTTCACTACCGCACCCATCAACCCTGATAATTTCGTTGCTCCAGCTTTAATAGGAGCCGAAATATTATGGGGGCGGAATCCGCCCCCCCCCCCCTCCAGTGCTCGTAATTTTCAGAGGCCCTTCAGGGCGCGTGTTAAAGTACGCGTGAACTTCTAAGGTAAAGCCCACATTCCGAATCGCTAGCCGTAATTACATTGAAGACGTCGTAACCACATGACCATAAATAACCGGAAGCTAATTGTGTGCCCAGGTATCCTCCATATTCATGTAGCCATGCAGTCCCAGCCTGCCTTCTGTATTAGTTTTGGAGTTATTCAGGAAACCATGCGAGAATGAAAGTTTCTCTCCCCCGCCTGGTATTCCAATAATATTAGTACCCATCAGGGGTGTCTATTTTAAAAAACATTTGGGGGGGGCGAAGTGCCAACGCACTAGACATCCCCCCCCTCCCCCAACCAAAAACTCATCGGATTTCGTACACTATATTTTCAGATCTCAGAAATTCTGACTTTTTATTCGACGATGTGTATGTTTAGGTTTATTCCGCATCCTCACCAACGGGGAAAATCGTCCAATAACTGGTGAAGTCACATAATTAAAAGAGCATTGCACAGTACATGCCAACATAACAACTCGGAGTAATAGCATGCAACTGCAGTGCCATATAGTGGGCTCGAATCTATCGTCACCGTCACCGTCACCGTTACCGTTACCCTCCTCCTCACTCCACACACCAACAAACACACACCGGCTTGAATAAAAATACTTCAGCGATCAGATGCAGGCTAAAACACACCGGCCTTGATGGAGCATCAGAGCACAGCAGACCTGAACTATGATGACGATGGGTGAAAGGATTTCCTTGGTGCCTAACATTAGGGAGGGCATTTTTCCCTTTAGTACCCTACTGCGGCTGCTCAACGTGTTTTTTTTCCGCAGATTGCACGATCGAGAGTAGAAAGGCCTCTCTCGGATAATTTTCTTTCGGGACCCATTCTGAATTTTCCGGTGCTCTGGTCGATTCGATGGAGTCTCCTTGTGGTTTTTGTGATGAAGTATATTTTGTGTAAGCCTCCTGCAGGCTATTTTTGGACCCCGGTACGATTCTTCGGGCTCTTGGTGCGTTTTTTTCGGTGCCCCAACAGGTTTATTTTCCGGCGTCCGACGACTTTTTATTTGGTTGATCCTTGACGCAATTTTTGTGTCCGCAGGGTGACATGCCGGGTATATATTGGTTCTTGGGAAGCCAGCTACAACTTGTGGGACTTTGGCGCGACGTTTTGGCCCCAGAGAGATTTTCAAGAGAAGCGGCGTGAATTTGTTTTGGTCTTAGTGCGATTTTTTGGGGCCCCGTGGTCACTTGCTGGGATCACTTGCGCGAGTTTTAGTGGCTACGACACGTTTTTAGGGGCCCAACAAGTTTTGTGGGCTTTTGGAGCCATTGTTGAGATCTCAGATTAATTTTCCGTGTCCGGACTGTTTTTCATTTCCACGGCTTCATTTGTTGGGTGATCTCAACGAGACTTTTAGAGCCCCGGTGGGACTATGCCTCTATGCGTGATCATGCCTCTAGCGTGATTTTCAGGGGCCCGGGTGATAATTCGTATTACCCCCAGTCTCAGCGTGATTTTCAGGACCCCGACCGTGTGTGGCCCCCGTCGTGATTTTCTTGAACCCCGGCGCGACTTATTTGCGGCCCCAGCGTGATTTTCAGGGGCCCAGGTGCAAACTTTTGAGGCCCCAGCGTCATTATCAGGGCACCCTGCGCTACTTTTGTGGTCCCCCAATGTGATTTTTCTGAACCCCGGTGCGATTTTTGGTGGACCGAGTGGGATTTTTAGGGAGCATGGCGCATTTTTTTTTGTCCTGAGCTCGGCGCATTTTTTTGGGGCCACACAACCTGTCAGGAGGGGGGGGGGGCGGGGTGGAAACTGCCCACAATGCCCCCTGCCCATTCGGTATGTCACTGTGCCATGCAATGATGCAACATAAGAATCCAGGAATAGTTCATCTGTTTCCTCACTCACATGTGATTTCAACTCCCTAGTTATCCAGACAGTTTGAGGAAAGTCAAACATCTGCTACATGGATCAGCAAGGATGGATTATAAGGCAACAGGGATACCATGGAATTCAGGTCACAGTAGTTATGCTGCAATACATACCTTCTTCAACAGACTGCTTTGGAGATGGATGCGCTCCTGAAGTTTGGTCAGGGTTGGAGTTGGAGGTGGATGGAGCAGCACTGTGAATGACGTAACATATGGTTCAAGAGACTTCGGTTTACATTAACAATACAGGGGATCAAGTAACATTTTCATTAATTGACTTCTATGGTGTCCTGAGTAAGTAGGACAATCGAGATGGGTTTCCTTTATATGCATTGTAGAAGCAATGTTATAAAGTCATAAAGTCATAAAGTGTTGAGGCTTAATAAGAGCCACAGGGGCCCATCTGGGTTAAGCCTATCTAGAAAAGGTACTAGAAAAGTACATACTCTCACCCCAATCAATCCCTTATCTCAAGTTCCTAGGGAGCTATATATCCCAGTCTATCTAGCACCATTCACTTGCTACTGCATAACACACTCAACAATTACAAACTCCTCCCATCATACCCATTGTGCTACCATAGACAATCTCATCAGTATCACATCCCGAAGGAAGGTGCTGAATCCACTGTTAAGTACACCCTATATAAAGTTATAAAGCGTTTAGGCTTAATAAGAGACCCAAGGGTCCATCCAGTTAAGTCTGTAAATGGAAGATACCATAAGCCTGGCAAAAAGACCCACCCCAACCATCCCACAGCCTGAAGAAACCAGTCCTCCAATATCCCACACACCTATCAATGTCTATCTACCCTAGCTATCCAGCCCTATTCCCCTGATCTCTCTTAACACATGTGGATTGAATGCCTTATCAATAATTTTCCAACTGCATCCATGCCTGCTTAAAGGGGTCTGTGCCGTGCACACTTTTTTTTAACATAAATCTCACCCCATTCATCACAAATTAGAACTCAAAAACAAGATTTTCCTGTCTTAAAAATTTGTCCACCCTACTTTTAAATACATTCAATGAGGAACTCCCCACAACATCAGCAGGCAGCCCATTCCACTGATCAACAACCCTTTGACTGAAGACCTGTTGTCGCTTAACTGTCCTACACCTCAACTTGTCTAACCTGAATTGATACTCTTTGATTGATTTGATTGATTGATTTGATTGATTTGATTGATTGATTTGATTGATTGATTTGATTGATTGATTTGATTGATTGATTTGATTGATTGATTGATTTGATTGATTGATTTGATTGATTGATTTGATTGATTGATTTTATTGATTGATTTGATTGATTGATTTGATTGATTGAATTGATTGATTGATTTGATTGATTTGATTGATTGATTTGATTGATTGATTTGATGGATTGATTTGATTGATTGATTTGATTGATTGATTTGATGGATTGATTTGATTGATTTGATTTGATTGATTTGATTGATTGATTTGATTGATTGATTTGATTGATTGATTTGATTGATTGATGTGATGAATTGATTTGATTTGATTGATTGATTTGATTGATTTATTTGATTGATTGATTTGATTGATTGATTTGATTGATTGATTTGATTGATTGATTTGATTGATTGATTTGATTGATTGATTTGATTGATTGATTTGATTGATTTGATTGATTGATTTCATTGATTTGATTGATTTGATTGATTTGATTGATTGATTTGATTGATTGATTTGATTGATTGATACTATGTGATATTCTAAACTGAAGAGCGCCATTCAAATTGACCTGATCTAGTCCTTTAACAATTGTGTACATTTCAATCATGTCCCCCTTAATCTCCTATACTTGAGTGAGTACATATCTAATGCCACAAGCCTTTCTTCATATTCTAAGTTACCTATTGCACTGATGAGTCTAGTTGCTTTGCGCTGCACTCTTTCTAACATGTCTATATCTTTTTCTAGGTAGGGGCTCCATGCTTGTACAGAATATTCCAAGTGGGGTCGCACAAATACTAAGTACAGTTTTTTTTTCATGACTTCCTTGCTCTTATATAGTGACCATATAAGATGACCATATTTCATGACCATAACATAGTGAGATTCAAGGCACAGGTATCAGGGACAATCAAGGATAATTTGGCAAAGATTCCAAATTTTAACAGGGCAGACTTTGCCTGCATGAGAGAGGCTTTAAGTGCCATAAAATGGGAAGAAGAATTCTTTGATTTAAATGCCTGTGAAATGTGGGAAAAGTTCAAATCCTACTTGAGGGAAATTCAGATTAGACATGTCCCCCAAAAGCAACGGCGCAAAAGAAGGGTAGGAAAGCCAGCATGGCTTACACCAGATGTGATGAAAGCAATTAAGGCTAAGAAAGGTGCATTTAGAGTATTTAAGGAGGCTTCAAATATCGTAAATCTAAGGTCGTATACAAATCTAGAGACGCTGTGAAGCAGAAAATCAGAGCAGCAAAGCGAGCAAAAGAATTGGATTTGGCTAGGAACTGTAATGGGGACAGTAAAAAGTTCTTTAGTTTCTACAAGCTAAGTAAAATTTCAAGCACAATTGGTCCACTGGATGTAAATGGGACTATATAGAGTGAGGATAGTGAGATGGTTGAGGAGCTGAGCAAGCAGTTTAAATCAGTGTTTACAGTGGAGGATGTGATTAATCTGCCAACCGTGAACCACAGTTCAGTGACAGGTGATCAGATACACGATGTTGATTTCATTGATAGTGATATTGTTTTCAATTATATCAGAAAAATAAAGACAAACAAGGCAGCAGGACCCGATGGAATTTATGCTAGGGTATTGCGGGAAGCTGAAAAGGAAGTGGCAATTCCACTTAGTATAATATTTTGTAGATCAGTTTCGCAAAATGAAATTCCAACAGATTGGAAAAGGGCAAATGTAGTTCCTATTTTCAAGAAAGGAGAAGGAGGGAAAGTTGAAAATTATTGGCCAGTAAGCCTCACATCCCTAGTCTGCAAGGTACTCGAATCAATTATCAAGGACAGAATAGTTAGTTTTCTGGAAGGAAACAAATTGATTCAAGATACTCAACATGGGTTTAGAAAAGGGCGATCGTGCCTCACAAATCTCTTGGACTTTTTGAATTTTGCTACAGAACAATTTGATCAGGGAAATCGGGTTGATGTAGCATATCTTGACTTTAGTAAGGCCTTTGACAAGGTACCCCATAAACGGTTAATGATGCAGCTTCAGGTCCATGGTATTGCAGGTAGCATCCTCAAATGGATAGAGTTGTGGCTTTCAGATAGACAGCAGAGAGTGATGCTAAATGGTACAAAGTCATCATGGCAAAATGTTCTTAGTGGAGTCCCCCAGGGGTCGGTACTGGGGCCACTATTGTTCATTATATATGTGAATAGCATTGAATGTGGCCTAAGCAGTAAGGTTTTGAAATTTCCGGATGATTTGAAGATCTTTAGGGCAATAACAGGGCAAAATGAGCAGGTTTTGCTGCAGAAAGACTTAGACGAGCTGGTGAAGTGGTCCGAAAAATGGCAAATGAAGTTTAATTTTGATAAGTGCAAAGTCATGCATGTAGGTAGGCAGCATATGAAGGCTCCATACTTGATGGGTGGCCAAGTTCTATCTGTGACTCAGCAGGAGAAGGACTTAGGTGTTATTTTGAACACAAAATTGGGGGCATCAGAACAGACCAAAGAAGCCAGGAAGAAGGCACTAAGAATGCTTGGGGCAATACAGAGGATATATGCTTGGGGAAATACAGAGGAATGTGTCATACAAAAGTGAGGAGGTCATCAGGAAGCTTTACTGTGCATATGTCAGGCCACATTTGGAATACTGTGTACAAGCTTGGTCCCCTAGTTATAAGAAAGATTGTTGGCTTTTAGAGAGAGTACAAAAGAGGGCAACAAAAATGGTTAATGGTATAGGCAACCTGGAATATGAGGAAAGACTGAAGAAATTGAACATGTTTTCACTTAGATATAGAAGGCTGAGAGGAGATCTCATCGAGGTTTTTAAATTTGTTCATGGTCAGGAACAGGGATATCTCAGGGAAATGTTTGAATTTAACAGAAATGATGCAATTAGAGGTCATCAATTCAAAATTAAAGTTAATCACAGCAGGACAAGGTTAAGACAGTCTTTCTTCACCAACAGGGTAGTAGAACACTGGAACCAGCTGCCAGGAACCATTGTCAGTAGCAACACACTGAACATCTTTAAAAACGGCATAGACAATCATTATAAGAATAAGGGGATTGTTTTTCTGTATTCCAGGGAAGGTTGATCGACAGGGAGGAGTGGGAATTGGGAGGAGTTTGTAATTGTTGACTGTGTTATGAAATAGCAAGTGAGTCTCTTATTAAGTCTAAATGCTTTATAACTTTATATAGGGTGTACCTAGCAGTGGATTCAGCACCTTCCTTCGGGATGTGATACTGATGAGATTGTCTATGGTAGCACAATGGGTATGATGGGAGGAGTTTGTAATTGTTGAGTGTATTATGCAATAGCAAGTGAGTCTCTTATTAAGTCTGAACGCTTTATGAATTTCTGTGGGATGTGCCTAGCAGTGGATTCGGCACCTTCCTTCGGGATGTGATGCTGATGAGGTTGTCTATGGTGGCACGATGGGTGTGATGGGAGGAGCTTGTGATTATTGAGGGTGTTAGGCGGTAGCAAGTGAGTGGTGTTAGATGGGCTGGGATATATAGCTTCCTAGGAACTTGGGATAAGGGATTGATTGGGGTGGGAGTATGTACATTCTAGTACCTTTTCTAGATAGGCTTAACCCAGATGGGCCCCTGTGGCTCTTATTAAGCCTTAATACTTTATGACTTTATGACTTTATATATCACACTTCTATTAATGAGTCCCAGCATTCTGAGTGCCCTGTTCCTAGCTGAGCTACATTGTTTTTCTGCTTTAAGGTCTTTTGAAACCAACACACCTAAGTCCCTTTTCTCTTAAATAACATCCAGTTCCCTCCCTCCCATTGTATATCTGAAAGTCTGACCTCCAGACCCCAGATGCATGACCTTACATTTGTCATAGTTGAAAGACATCTGCCATTGATCAGCCCATTTTTTAGGTCCTCCAAGTCTAGTTGAATATTTATAGATTGATCACAACTGCCTGCCACTCCTACCAGCTTGATGTCATCAGCAAATTCGAACACTCTATTCCTCAGCCCTACCTCAATGTTATTCACAAAGATGATGAAGAGAAGTTGCCCTAGAACAGAGCCCTGTGGTACTCCACTCAGAACATCCTTCCAATCAGATTTACATCCATTTAACGTTATGATGTAGCTTTTATACCCCAGTGTGAATGGTATGGATTCACTCATAAGTGAATTTGCAACCATACTGATATATCAGTTAACAACAATGCAGGGAGCTATATGATCAACATGGTCTATGCGCCCTAAAGCCCAAATAAATAAGTAACAATGCAGGCAATCTCCTGCATAAGATTTTGCCCATAAATTAGCCATAATATATGGCATCATACTTCCCATGTTATTTATAATAGTCAGCTATATTTTGTGCACAAACATCAATACATTTGAAATGTTAATTAAATGTTACACACATCAGTTCCTTACAAGAGTCAGCAATACATTTCCCTCATGCGCTTTAAACATAATTCAAGAAGGCACTGTCATCGATTTTAAACTTGCAAAAAGAGTGGGCTGCCTGGTGTTTTGAATGCTATTTGAGTGAATTTGCTGTCTTGTTAGTGAACTGACCACTTATTGAGATATAAGTACTTTAACTTTGCCTGCTTCTATCATCAAAATTTGTCATTTTCCAATACATCAGAAATCATCAGAATAACTTCTTGTTCACAAACCGGTGTATGCATTTCTATGAATTTGTCATATTTACCAACACAAATGATGTAGATCTGATCTGCAAATTTATATCTCAGAAGATGTTATAAACACAGGATTCCATTTCTGAACATATAATACTTTCAACATGTTATTGTTCTTTGTGATGCAATAAGTGCAATGCTTTCATGCAGCATGCAGATGGAAGTTCATCATGTGCACCAGGTAGCATAAAAAGGGGTATTATTGCAGTCTAAGATAATCACAAGACCACAAGGTTTTACACCCCTTTTACCTCCACAAATCATTCAAATGCGCTAGGTTTCGCCTAGTTGCGTTAGGGTAGGCTTTTGTTGTAAGTTAGTAAATTTATCCCCCCCCCCAAAAAAAAATTCTTCAAAAACGGTTCAAACTACATTAAGTTATGCTAGATGTTTTAAGTTGAAAATGTTTGAGAACAAAAAAAAATTGTTTGGAAATTGGGCATTTAGTAAAAAAAATCATTTCTTGCATCGAAGGCTAGGGGCTAGGTTAGGTTAGATTAGGTTATGGTGCATCTTTTTTTAACCTGAACATTATTTTTCATCCTATGTTACTCAAATCCAAGCCCCCTTTTGGGTGTTATTTTGCCTCACAATTGAAAAGTGTGCATCTGCAGAGGAAATGAGCGGTTACATCATGTTCAGCACATTAATAAACACTGCATTAAAAAAGAAATTCGAAGAAGTCAGAGAGTACCGTGAGCTGAAAAACTACCCCAAAGGCCAGGTATTATCGCAGTTTAAGGTAACCACAAGACAGGTTTCACACATTTTACCCCCATGAAGCATACAAAGGGGTTAGGTTTGTCAGGTTACGTTAGGCTTTTGTTGTAAGTTAGAAACAAATGATTTGTTGGAATGCATTTTTTATTATTTTTGTTTTAAAAAATTAACAGTTCAGGCTAGCTTAGGTTAGGTTTTTTATGTTGAAAATATTTGAGAAAAATGGCTCGAAAATTTCAATGAAAAACAATTCATTTCTGGTATGGGAAGTTGGACTATGTTAGGTAAGGTTATCTTGTGGAGTGGCTGAACGCACACTCCACACTGTCCGATGGCATGTTGCCAGAAACTTGTGCGTGTCGAAGAGAGCTTGTATTTGCAGAGAAGATCCAAGTGAGAGAGATAGAACAGTTTGCATGACACGTTATACACCGTAACATACGACGTGTCCGAGTGCGGTTCGGCAGCAGCAGTTTACGCACGCGCAATGATCTCAGCGAGGTCACGGGCGATACTGGCAAGCGGCCAGTTGTCTCTGCGCAGCACACCATATACTCTCTTCGCTGATTCGCTCGCACGTCTACGTTACGTTACGTTAGGACCTTGAAGCGCCTACAGCACCGCACGAGATCGGTGCGAAGACGCAGTTAAACACACCAGCTCCAGCCACCTGCCACCAACACTACACTACACGACACCGGACCACAAGACCTTCTACACAACCTCTCTGCACAACGACCTCACCTCTCATCTCCCCCCCCTCTTTCCACTACTACCTACCTACTCCTCCCTACCCCACCTGAACTACAAGACCTTCAGTGCAGTGCAGTGCGCCATCATCGTCATCACTTCGGCTACCTCTCCGCTTCATCACCGCTACTTCTACAAGCTTCATCACCGCTACTTCTACAAGCTACATCTACCGCCTACCTCTACACCTGTATCTACGGATATCGTCTTCTGCTCCAAGGTCAGTCCGACGGTGCCGCCACTCCCTCCCGCCCCGGGCTCCCTCCACCCCACCCCCGACTTTCCCTCTAGTGCCCTCTGCACGATCTTTATCTGATCTGTCTGACCGTGCTCTCTTCACGCACATTCTCCGATTTCTTTGTGTTCTTTTCGACTATTCTGCCCCTCTGTTACAATCTGTTGGGCTCTCTTCACGCCCTTCTATACCCTCCGCCAACTATTGTATTGTTCACTGTTGCACACACACCTGTCACACTGTTGCACACCTTTCCCCAACACCACATACATCATAAACACATACAACAGCCCACGTACCCACAGAACCATGGCCAACGACACCACACCCACAGGCGAATTCTTAATCTGCCGCCGGGGAGACGGGGAGTCCATGGGCTCCCTCGACCCCTGGCGTGTAGATGAGGAATTCGCCACCTACACGGGAGCGCCCCTACACGCCAAGCTACTTAGGTCAGGGGCGCTCCTCATACAAGCGCACAACAACATCGACGCACGCCTCCTACCTAACATGCACGCCATCCTCAACATCCCGGTCACCATCACCCCTGCCACACACCTCAACACTTCACAAGGGACCATTATGGCCAGAGAGCTTACCGGTATATCGGCGGACGTCCTGGTCGAGAGGCTCCTCGACCAGGGCGTCACCGCCGTGTACCGGCCGGCCCCTGGGAACACACGCAGCACAGGACTCCACATACTCACATTTAACACACGCACACCACCAAAACACATTAAAGCAGGATACATTAGGTACGACGTCAGTCCACGTGCACCCCTCCCGCGACGCTGTGCCAAGTGTCAGCGCTATGGCCACTCAAGGGGGGGGTGCCACAGCACCACACACACATGCGGGAACTGCGCCCAGCCACACCCCACAGTGGCAGTGCACAAGCGGCGAGCGCCACTGCGCCGCCTGCGGGGGGATCACGCGGCGTCGGACGGGGGCTGCCCCCGGTGGCGGGCGGAGCGCGAGGTGCTCCGCCGAGTCCATCTCGGGGGCATGTCCCTGCCCGACGCCAGGGCAGTGGTCTTCGGCCCGCAGGCGGCGTGGCCAACTCGCCGCACAGAGCCGGGGAACCACACATCAGCACCACCACTCTCTTACACAGGATACCCGGCTCTCCCCACACGATCACCACGCGAGCAGAACACAAACACAAACTAACAACGAACAGACACACCAACACCGACCAACACCAACACACACAAGAAACACCCCGCGACGCCAGGACACCCCACTACCTACAGACCACTGCAAGCACCACCACCTGTCACAAACCGCTCACAGGTACTTACTCCACCCTGCCACCCTCCACCGCCACCAGAATCCTCAACATCCCCAACTTCACACACATCGAACATATCACTGGCACAACACTCGCACACAGACACCGGATCAGAGCAAACGGACACTGATCACACCACAACTGACTCAGACATCACAATCCCCTTCAACCCAACACCAACACCACCCCCCACCCAATCACAAGAACCTCATAGGCCCACGAAAAACACCGCCAAAAACAATCACCCAACAGACCACTCACTCGTGCCAACACTCACAGACAATGAACACAATACTACAATGGAACACGCATGGACTCATTAGACACTGGCCAAAATTAAAACACTACGCACTACAAACAAACCACACAGCATTATGCATACAGGAAACACACTTCAAACCTCATGACCCATACCAATTCAACATCCCTCACTACACGCTACACAGACAAGACACACACAACACACACACATACAGATCAGGCGGAGTATGCACATACATTAGGAATACAACACCGCACCACCTGATACAATTCAACACCACAGCAGACATATTACTCACGGAAATCCACCTACACAACACAGCTTACACACTCATCAACATATACGATCCCCCCTCGCGAACCACAGAAACCCTTTCGGAATTAAACAAGGCACTCGATCAAATTCATACACCCGTCATAGTCACAGGAGACTTCAACTCGCACCACCCACTATGGGACACCCGCACAACACGACCCGATCACAGAGCACTCACACTCATTACACTGGCTACACAACATAACCTCATAGTACTCAACACCGGATCACCAACATACCTCGTCCCAATTAACCACACCCTCCCCACTACCCCTGACGTAACCCTGGCATCCTCACGCTTAGCCCTTACCCTATCATGGACATCCGACCCCGATCCTCAATTCAGTGACCACGCACCCATAACCATCACCTTTAACCAAATCCCGACCACCGGCCCACCACATCCACCCACGGGCCGATGGAACCTCAAAAAAGCATCCTGGACACCCTTTTCAGAATCTATAGCAGCACAAACAGCACACAACCCACACCTCACACCAGAACAATTTGCAGACATCCTCATCACCACAGCACACCAACACATACCACAAACAAAACCACGCCATCAACACAAACCTCGCGCGGCACCCTGGTGGAGCGACGAATGCCACCGGGCGGTCCGCGCGAGGAACCACGCACGACACAGACACGAAAGACACCGCACACCAGAAACACTCACAGTATACAAACACCTCAGAGCAGCCTGCAAAAGAACCATTAAAAATGCCAAAAAAATGTCCTGGAATAAATTTTGCACCCAATTTAACAGATTCACACCTCTCGGCGAAATCTGGACACTTCTTGGAACATTCCAACATCGACAAAGACCACAAGCCAAAGCCATCACACTCATACACAACAACGTCACCACCACAGATCCACAAAGAATAGCAAACATTTTCGCACACAACTATCACATTAGGTCATCCACACTCGCACGACACCCCCCACCACCAATCAGACACACACGGCCACATCTTTACAACACTAGGTTTACACTCACAGAATTACAAATAGCAATCACACAAACAGGAAACACAAGCGTAGGACCAGACAACATACACTATTCATTCTTCAAACACCTACCAACACAAGCACTACAAACACTACTGGACACCTATAACACCGCATGGACAACACATACATACCCACAATCTTGGCTACACGCTCTGCTCATTCCTATCCCAAAACAAAACACAGACCGAACCCTATGCGACTCCTACCGCCCTATCGCACTAACCAGCTGTCTCGACAAACTCTTTGAACGCCTTGTCAAAAAACGCCTCCTCTACATTATTCAAACACAAAAACTAATCTCTCCTATACAATCAGGCTTTCTCCCTAACCGCTCCTGTCTTGACAACCTCACCTACCTCACCACCCACATCCAGGAAGCGGCGGCACAGAAACGTACCACCGTCGCCGTCTTCCTGGATCTCAAACAAGGATATGACACTTTCAACATCACAGCACTCTTACAACACCTATACAACCTAGACATACAAGGAAGACTAATACACTACCTACATTTCTACTTACTAAACAGATCATTTCAAGTCAAAATTGGGCCCCACACGTCAGACATTAAATTCCCCACGACCGGCTTAATGCAAGGCTCCGTTCTAAGTCCCCCTTCTCTTCATTCTAGGCCTAAACTCACTCATCACTGACAACTTCCCGACCAAAATAGCAATATACGCAGATGACATAGTAATATGGACATCACACGAAACACCCAACAACGCACTAGGAACACTACAAAGAGCACTATCAGAACTACAGAACAAATTAGCCTCACTTAACCTACACATAGCACCACACAAATCGAAGTGCATGCTATTTGGCAACACTCGATGCACAAACTTAAAACCACTAAAAATAGACTACACACCCATACCATTTGTAACTACAACAAAATTCCTAGGTATCACATTAGACCCACGACTTACCTTTCGGCCACACATCTTAGACATCCACAAACGCGCATCAAAACGAATAAACATCCTCAGAGCACTCTCTGGCACAAACTGGGGATCCGATCGAAACACACTTCTAACTCTCTACAAATCACTCATTCGGCCAATTTTGGAATACGGATCCCCACTCTTCGAAAATGCAGCTAAATCAAACATCCACCTACTAGACATACTACAACACCAATGCCTCAAAATAGCCACCGGAGCATATATCACTACACCTTATCTCGCACTGCACATATACAACCACATACCAGAACTCAAACACAGACGCACAGAAGCACTACTTAGATATCATTACAAAACACAACTTGTCAAACACCACCCATGCACTGAAGCACTCAAAATCCGCACCAAATGCAGACACATACTCATGAACGCAACACGACTCAAAACCACGATAGGAACTCGCATACACCAACACGCAAATAGACTACAAATCACACTCCCCACAGCACAACCCCTCACACCACCCACAGCATGGTGGAAACACCAAACACCCACAACACACTTCCTCATAAACAAACCGAAACACACATACACAGACGCAGAAATTCAACAACTCTTCCTACAATTCACATCACAATATGCAAATCACAACATCAACTACACAGACGGCTCCAAATCACATACACAGCAGACGGGCACAGCGGCGGTGCTGTATACCAATACAGCACCGCCCCGAGTCATCTTACGTGCCCGTCTGCACGACACAGCATCCACATTAGGGTGTCCCAGATTACATGAAGGTGTTCAAAATCACGAGGTCACCCCTCCATCCCGAACCTTGGTCAATTTTAAGCTTTCTGAAAAGTTTTCAGAATTAACTACCGGTAATTATGCTTTGTTTTTACGATTTGAAGTTTTTGCTATTTTTTGGCCCGATTTGGTGTTATGTGCGACGTTGGCGTTGCAGTCTCCCGGGCAAAAGTCGACGTTCTGGACAGGGATTACTGCATTAGCTATATTCAAAACCACTTAAACGTCGAAAATTCAAGAATAAGCATTTAACATCATTTGAAAATACTCTACAATTAGGGGTGCAAATTTTTCACCTAGATAACCCAATTTTGCAACCAAAGTCATGCTGGTATATTTTATGGAGATGAAAGCACCGTGTTTTTTCTGTGATTTTTAATAGTGCTACAAATGTTGTGTATCCTAGCGTACTCAAAGTTCTGAGAGACTCCAGTATTTTCTTGGTGGTTTCATATTATCCCCAAATGCATACATTTAGCTCTTACAAAATGAGTCGGTTTATTTATTATTCATGTGAACACAACAGCTTATGACACACTTCATCACTGCACCAATATGCGGTGATCTAGCTAAACACAGCCGCTAAAGCCCAATAACCCGTTCTCACCATCATTATAGCAGGTTTCGGCGAAGCCCATCCTCGAGTCTCCTCCTCATTTACATGAGCAAATAGTCGCACTTCTTATGTCCATAGCTCTGCCGGTGCCATTCCACAACTTGTGCCAAATCTTGTAGATCACTCTCGTTAGTGGTTCTATCAATCAACTCCTGGAGGAGTTTTATACCCCTTTCAGCTCCATCATTCACGACCGCCAGACTGTCGACGTATTTTTGTAACTTGCAGAAGCTTTCGCTTTGCTCCCATGTCTCAGCACGTGTGCCTATCCACTCCGCATCGATCTCCAGGAGGTTGAATAGCAACCATGACCTCTGACACACCAGGTCTTCCAGTGCGTTAACCCTGGATAGCGGCACAGGTGCAGGCTTCCTAATTGGTACTGACTGTGGGCGAGTGAATGACGCAAGTTTCGTGGCGATCAATTCTCTTTCAGCATCAGAGATGTCCGTGTCACACAACGACAGAATGACGAGCGGCTCGTCGAGGTATGCTGTGTGTCTTCTGATGGACGACAGTACAGCCTCCGCTACAGCCTTGAACTCCGGTATACCGCTCAGCTCCATCATCTCCTTTGCATACGACAGATCGTTCATGGGAGCCACTGTCGCCAGTGATGAGCACAGAAAGTAAGGCCCGTGGAACAAGGCGATGAATATGGCTGCAATCTGAATCTGCTGACCTTTGGTCAAGTCTAGCTCGAGTTGGTCCATCATGAGGCTCATCTTTAGGATGTAAATGGCATCAGCCATGAACCGGGCCTCGTGCATAGCTCCAGGCCGTCGGAGGAACGTCGTGTCACGTGTGTCAGGCCCCCAGGTACAGCGCAATCAGTTGGCATAGCTCCTTGTAATCATCCCGGGGAAATGTACCCGACTGCAGATGCTCGAAGGCCCATGCCAAAATACGCTTGGCCTTCCTGTATATGAATGACCCTGGTTCATGTTTGCTCCAGCTGAACAACTTTAGGCTTCCTCGGGTGTCCCGTTTGGACCACGAAGCCTTGAACTTCTTGTACATTGCTTTGTTAGGTCCTTGCGTCCTAACTTGCCAAAGATCGCTGCGGCTGCATGAGTGACATGACGTTCATGCACATGTCTCCGACATTCTAACCCCAGGACAGCATGCCCTACTGTCTTTTCAATACGCTAGGTAGCGCCGGACTTGTGGCCAGAGTTGGATGCTGTAGTGTCGTACACAATACCCGTGACTGTGTGGAGTTTAACATTGTTCTCATTTAATGTGTTTACCACTGTTGCAGCCACATCAACACCCTTACTACTTTGGAATAGTGGTATACCCAGAAGTTTCGGTACCGGGAGCTCATCGCCACCACTTATCAAAACTGCTCCCCGGTCTTCCACGTCGCGCCCCTTTGGCGAGATCATCTTCGTGTCGAAATGCACAACAGGATGCGAAGGCGGTACGAAATTCTCCCTAATGTCATCAGCTTTATTCTTTCTGGCCTTCTTTGCAGCGCGATGTAAGCTGCTTTTGGACGTGGCTAATTTCTGCGCTTCGCCCCCAGATAAAGCTATTGTATGGGTGGTTGCCATCGCTCGTTGTCTGAAACTCATATTCAACCGGTCATGCGTTACACATAGTTCCGTTGCGACGCGCTTCCGGCCGGCACATTCTCGCCCCGTAGGCCGATAAAAGTCCACGTCTCTATCGGAGGCATCGCCATCTGACTCATCGAGCTCTTCATCCGCGTCAGTTTGTTCATCTTCTTCATTTATCTGACTTGTACTTGCCCCAGCGCCTTCACATGTCGGGTCTCTTCCGCATCGTTCCTGCTGCAGTCTCCTTTTCTCGCTAATATTTATTCGCTTGGCCATCAAACCGTCTCTCCCAGCCATACTACCGGGCTGATCCGGCATGCACATTTGCTTGTACCACTGCAAGTCTGTTTTACATTCAGTTTGTAGCCGGCTTCTTTTCTTTAGTCTTTCCTCCAGATCGACAGGGCTCAGGTCACAAAGCTGGACGAGATAAGCTTTGAAAGCATCCGTCTGTTGTTGAGATTTTGGTGGCAGGTGGGTGAACTTCTTGTAGGCCTGTAGAACCCTCAGCACCCGAATTATGCAAAGGCTCAACTTCAGCACTGGAATGGCACTTGGTTTCCACAAGAGCTCTATAAGCTCTTGAGCGATGGTGCGGGCGATGTAGGATAATTTAGTATGTTTATGTGTTTGTCGTAGATACAGGAATCTTTGGATGACACTCTTGTTCTGGGGCAGTTTTGAGAATGGGAAATATTCAATGGGTGGGCCTGTCATTTCGTTGATAGGCGTTCGGAGGCCTGGACGATGTGGGCGAATTTTCCGTGCCCGTCTATGAGTGGACACAGCGGCCGACTCCTGCCCACAGCCAGATCGAGTGCGGGTCTGCAGAATATTGCCCCTCCGGACAGGATTGTCACTTTTGGCGCCATGGGGACGCCCTGATTTCCCCATCTGAGTTATCAGGCGAATTAAAACCAATAACTAGTGTATGTACCCACATCAGCTGTCCACAACTGCCCGGCTTGTTCTAAAAAATGAAACCGCTCCAATTTGAATTTGTGACTCACGTGGACTCGCACATGCATTTTTACTAATGTACTTTGATGTAAAAAATAGACCAAAACGCGCCTGTGCACTGTGCAGTGTTTCGGCAGTCTTAAAGATGGGTTGTGTTGTTGAGTTCACATGGGATAATTTGCATCTCAAATGGGTTATTTTACTTCCAAAATGTATTCCACAAATTATCTTTCGCTTTATTTACAGTGCCATTGGAAAATAACCAAAAACACGGCACTTTCATGTACATGGAAGATACTGTCATGACTGGTAGCAAAATTGGGTTATCTGGGTGACAAATTTGCACCTCTAATTTTAGAGGATTTTCAAAATTAAGTTAAATGCTTATTCTTGACACTATTTCGACGTCTAAGTGGTTTTGAATATAGCAAATGCAGTAATCCCTGTCCAGAACGTCGACTTTTGCCCGGGAGACTGCAACGCCAACGTCGCACATAACACCAAATCGGGCCAAAAAATAGCAAAAACTTCAAATCGTAAAAGCAAAGCATAATTACCGGTAGTTAATTCTGAAAACATGTCAGAAAGCTTAAAATAGACCAAGGCTCGGGATGGAGGGGTGACCTCGTGATTTTGAACACCATCATGTTATCTGGGACACCCTAATCCACATACACAGCAGAACTCTACGCAATTTTATCGGCATACTGCACCATCTATAACACACAAATGCAACACAATATCATAGCAACAGACGCAAAATCAGCACTACAAAGCATAACACCATACACCAAATTCAAACACCCACTCATTCCCAAAATACTCTACATACATAACAAACTAAACATCCAACAACGCCCATTACTTCTCTGGATCCCAAGCCACACAAACATACACGGTAACGAACTCGCAGACACAGAAGCAAACCTAGCCACAACACTACAACAAACCACGCAATGCCCATACTCAAAATCCGATTACTACCCCACAATACGCCAAGCCCTCAACAAACACATACAACAAACCTGGGACACAACAATAACACAACTCCACGAAATACACCCCAAACACGAACAATGGCACTCCATCAACCAACACACCAGACAAAAAGAACGTACACTAACACGCATACGAACAGGACACACAGCACTCACACACTCCTACCTCATCCTACGACAACAGCGACCACAATGCACAACATGTCATCGAATACTCACAATCAAACACATACTCATTTACTGCACCAAATACAACCACCAAAGACAACATATCACCAACTATTGCGCCACACACAACATCCCACTAAACCTCACTACTCTCCTCAACGACGAACATCCAACACTACACGAACATGTCTTCCACTTTCTCTCTATCACACGCATACTAGAACAACTGTGAAAAAAGGAAAAAAGACGAAAAAAGAAGGAAAAAAAACACAAAAAACAACACAAAAAACAAAACAAAACAAAAGATGGAATGAAAACAAAAAGATGTTACAAAAAAATGAACAAAATAGCCAGAAAACGAAAAACATGACGCTGATTAAAGAACAACAAAAGAAAAACAAAAATATACCCCAAAACTCAACGTTCTTGCAATGTTTCAACCAAGGCGAAGACCCAACCCCAAACCCCCACTACACCTCGTACACCAATTTGGCACCGTCCGGACTGGCGACTCTTCTCAACCGCATCATCTTCGGACTCCGACCAACTCTACTATACTTCCGCTCAACCCAACTCTACTCAACTCTACTCTACTCAACTCTACTCTACACTACAAGAATCTACTTCGACACTGCTCAACAAATCCACACCCTCTTCCACCCCTCGACTAATCCTCCTACCATACCCCTCACCCCTTTATACCGCTTAACACCAACACAACAACAACAACCGGTAACAGCCGACATCACTTTGTTTTTTTGTTTTGTTTTTTCCCTAAATCTTTAGCTGAGGAAAAGTGCCATCTGCTAGAGATTGCTACGTTAAAGATGGAGTTACGTTAATCCGGCTTATGTGACATCCGGTTATATCAAGTAGTCAAGAAAGGAGAGACGCCGTCAAACAAGAAATATGGCGTAGAGACGATACACGCATGTCATACAGGTACATATACATACATACAGACACTCATGACAATGGAAGGACATTTGGAGGGTGGGCAGCATCGTAACCTCCGGAGAGGCTCCACTGCCCACCTGCGACCTGAAATGCGAAGCGGAGGCCCGACGCCCAGGGCGAGTCGTGGGCGTCGGGCCCGACCTTGTGTGTGTAAGTGTATGTTTTAAGTTAAAGCCTGGAAACCCCTAAAAGGGGAAAACCAGGCTGCTTGGAAAACCCGAGGGTAAAAAACCAAGCGCAATTTAAAAGGAAGTCCGTCCGTATTAGCCAAATTGGATCGGATCCTGTCTACCTAGTGTGAGATAACCTATATGTATGTGTTTTGCGACGACGGAGAGGAAGAGATGTGGAGCGGAGTCATACAGCCAGTACGGAGTGTGGCGCGTGTCTTATAACTTTTATCAGGCTAGCTTGGAAACGGAAAATGCGACGGAGGCTTTATATCAGTTCGGAGAGTTTGGTGTCCTGGAGGAAGCGAAAGAGTAAATCAAGTAGTTCCGGGTGGTCATTCCCGAGGAGAGCTTGAAGCGAAAGTTGTGAGTGGATCTTGACGACATATTGCATGATATAGCGACGGTGAAGAGCATATGCTGGACAGTCAAGTAAGATATGAGTGACAGTAAGGCGTACTTGACATGTGTTACAAAGTGGAAGGCGGTGAGGTCTATGAAAAATATAATTGTGTGTCAAATTGGTGTGTCCCAGGCGAAGTCTGGCGAGTACCACCTCGTTCAGACGGGTGTGCCGGTTGGAGGAGGGCCAGCTGGAGAGTGTGGGCTTGATGGTGTGTAGGTGTGTGGTGTTGTGTGACCAGCAGGCCTGAATATACTTTTTGAACAGATTATTTGTGAGGGATAAAAGATCTCCGGGGGGTACTGGGGCTTCGTTGTTATCGGGGAGGTCGATCGCCGCGCGGGCGAGACCATCCACCCGTTCATTTCCCGGGATGCCCCTATGTCCAGGGATCCAGAGCAGTGTGAGTGGAAGGTGTGCGTGGTTGGCATTGTAGAGGTGTCGGATGGCGTGGAGCGTGGGGTGTGTGGTGTTGTGTGTTGAGGCGAGGGCGTCCACGGAGGATCGTGAGTCAGTGCATATTGTAGTAGGGGTAGTAATGCGTTGCGCAATGATGTGTTGTAGGCAAGTGAGTATGGCGACTAGTTCTGCTGTGTATACCGAATGGTGAAGTGTTAATTTGGTTTGACCAGTGTCGGGCCCACCGCACCAGGCGGCTCCCGTACCATTGCTGGTACGTGAGCCGTCCGTGTAGGAGAAGGTGTGTTGTGGGTGGGCCTCTTGATATTCAAAGAATCTAATTTGGACTTCGATGGGGGTGAGTAGGTTTTTGTTTTCCCGAAAGAGATACTCAAGTTTGGGGTGTTTCATGTGCCAAAACGGGATTAGAGGAGGCAATTTGTCGGGGATTACGTTGGGGAAGTTGAGTGCGAATGTGAGGACATGGTCTAAATGTATGGCAATATTGTATTTGTTCCTATTATATGTACGTCGAACGGGAGGATTAGAGAGTGCGAGGGTGGCAGGGTGGTTGTGCTGTGTTGTGGTGCGAAAGTGGTATCTGACTAGTTGAAGTATTCTGCGGTGTTGTAAGCTGGGGAGGTGGGCCTCAGCCCGGAGACTAGTGATGGGCGTGGTGCGGTGTGCTCCGGTGATGAGGCGAATTGCGTTATTCTGTATGCGTTCAAGTGATGTGATGTGTGAAGGGGATATATTATCGAAGATAAACGCATTGTATTCCAGGATTTAGCGAATCAGAGTAATATACATTGTGTTGAGTGTGGCCCTGTCTGCACCCCAGTCACGACCGGAGATGCAGCGCAGGAGATTTAGACGTTTTGCGCATCGTTGTTTGAGATAAGCAATATGGGGGCCGAAACAAAGACTTTTGTCTAGTACGATGCCAAGATAGGTGAAGGTGGGTTTGGTGAGGGATAATTTGGTCGCGGTAACGGAGTGGTGTAAGAGGTGGAATGTACGTGGTGAGCCGGGAGAAAAGCATTGTGACGGATTTGGTGGGGGAGATTTGCAGTCCCCAGAGGGAGCACCAGGAATCAATTTGATTCATGGCGCGCTGCATTATATAATTTGCATTGTCTGCCGATGGGTGCGTGCACCATATGGCCAAATCATCGGCGTAAATGGAGTATTTTAGACAGGGGGCTATGTGATGGAGGTCAGCTAGTGCATCGTTAATCATGATAAGAAAGAGGGTGGGGGATAGCACGCTGCCTTGTGGGACGCCTTGATCTAATTTTTGGGACCGAGAATGGATATTGCCGCAGCGGACGGTGAATGTTCTATTAGCGAGAAAGTTGGTGATAAATTTTGTCATTCTGCCTCTGATGCCAATACGATGTAATTTGATTCGGAGTGCCGAGCTGTGTACTTTATTGAATGCGGATTTTAAATCGAGAAAGAGTGCCACGGTTTCATGTTTTTTCATGAAACCGCGCTGAATCGAGTCAACTAATAGAATGAGGTTGTCAGTGGTGCTGTGTCTGGGTCGAAAGCTGCTTTGAAAGGGTGTGAGAATTTCGTTGTTTTCAAGGTGAACTCTGATTCGTCCATTGACCATGCGCTCAAAAATATAGAGGCACAACTAGTGAGAGAGATAGGTCGATAGCTAGAGGGAAGGTCGCGAGGTTTGCGAGGTTTAGCGATAGGAATGATAGTGCTAGTAGACCAGGAGAGGGGAAAGGTGCCGTCAGTCCATAGTTGGTTTAGTGCCGAAAGGAGGTTGTCTTTGCCGGAGTCGGATAAATTTTGGAAGAAGGGGTATGCCAATTGGTCAGGGCCAGCCGCGGTGTTTGTTACTTTGGGTAGGGATAAATTTAGTTCATAGAGAGTAAAGGGGGCATTATATGGTTCCGTGTTGTCCGAGGTAGCCGACATCACCACACGGTGGCAGGCTGGCCAAATTCATACACATACACACACTCTGCGCAGGCGCATAGCTTTGGCTAGCTCGCCGGTGGCGGACGCCCGACGACGCGACAGCTGGTGTGTTTTGTTTTCTTTACCGCGCTGGTCAGCTGTGCGGTGCAGTGACTCCCTCTGGCTACAGTCCTGTCAGAGAGGTCGGCAGGTGCCTTGCCCTCCCCCTGACATACACCGGTACCACACCTCCGTGCGAGCGGCCGGTGCGGCGAGGCCCTTCTCCGGCCCGCCACGATCCGGCAGCTGCATCCACATATGACTGTGATTACGTTGCTTCTAATGTAGTAATATAAATACAGTAATTCCAAAGAGAAAATGAGAGTCGGACTGACATCCGCGCGGCTTGCGGGGCCGGTGGGTGTAGCTGCCTCGCGGACACGCCGCCACCGCCGCCGGTGGTAGTGCTGCGACGTGTGTCCCGCTCCGGCACGGCTTGCGGGGCCGGCGGGTGTAGCTGCCTCGCGGACACGCCGCCACCGCCGCCGGTGGTAGTGCTGCGACGTGTGTCCCGCTCCGGCACGGCTTGCGGGGCCGGCGGGTGTAGCTGCCTCGCGGACACGCCGCCACCGCCGCCGGTGGTAGTGCTGCGACGTGTGTCCCGCTCCGGCACGGCTTGCGGGGCCGGTGGGTGTAGCTGCCTCGCGGACACGCCGCCACCGCCGCCGGTGGTAGTGCTGCGACGTGTGTCCCGCTCCGGCACGGCTTGCGGGGCCGGCGGGTGTAGCTGCCTCGCGGACACGCCGCCACCGCCGCCGGTGGTAGTGCTGCGACGTGTGTCCCGCTCCGGCACGGCTTGCGGGGCCGGCGGGTGTAGCTGCCTCGCGGACACGCCGCCACCGCCGCCGGTGGTAGTGCTGCGACGTGTGTCCCGCTCCGGCACGGCTTGCGGGGCCGGCGGGTGTAGCTGCCTCGCGGACACGCCGCCACCGCCGCCGGTGGTAGTGCTGCGACGTGTGTCCCGCTCTGGCACGGCTTGCGGGGCCGGTGGGTGTAGCTGCCTCGCGGACACGCCGCCACCGCCGCCGGTGGTAGTGCTGCGACGTGTGTCCCGCTCCGGCACGGCTTGCGGGGCCGGTGGGTGTAGCTGCCTCGCGGACACGCCGCCACCGCCGCCGGTGGTAGTGCTGCGACGTGTGTCCCGCTCCGGCACGGCTTGCGGGGCCGGCGGGTGTAGCTGCCTCGCGGACACGCCGCCACCGCCGCCGGTGGTAGTGCTGCGACGTGTGTCCCGCTCCGGCACGGCTTGCGGGGCCGGCGGGTGTAGCTGCCTCGCGGACACGCCGCCGCCGCCGCCGGTGGTAGTGCTGCGACGTGTGTCCCGCTCTGGCACGGCTTGCGGGGCCGGCGGGTGTAGCTGCCTCGCGGACACGCCGCCACCGCCGCCGGTGGTAGTGCTGCGACGTGTGTCCCGCTCTGGCACGGCTTGCGGGGCCGGTGGGTGTAGCTGCCTCGCGGACACGCCGCCACCGCCGCCGCCGCCGCCGCCGGTGGTAGTGCTGCGACGTGTGTCCCGCTCCGGCACGGCTTGCGGGGCCGGTGGGTGTAGCTGCCTCGCGGACACGCCGCCACCGCCGCCGGTGGTAGTGCTGCGACGTGTGTCCCGCTCCGGCACGGCTTCGGGCCGGGTTTGACGTCGGTCGGAGAGGCAGACGGACGGTGGCGACGTGTGCATGAGTTCGAGCCGTGCCGTCCCATGTTCTGTAGGGAGCCGGTTGGGCGCCCGGCCGCGCCCAATACTCGAGGGAACAAAGGACGATATGTACAGGGTCGAGCGGCGCCCCGGCCCGGCGGCCGCAGGGGCCCCGTCCCTACTGTCGGTGGGGATTTCATATTGCAGCGTGGATCACGGATGGCTGGGAGAAATCTGTTCGATTTACACGCGCATGCCAGACGCGACTCGGCGATGGGTGGCTGCTTTCATGAAGTTCGCTGCCGCTCCCCTGAAGTTCGCTGCCGCTCCCCGGGATGTCGCGGCCGCTTCCCCGACTGTCGCGACCGCCCTCTTATCATGGTGGCTATCCTGACTGTGGCGGCCGCTCCCTGACGACGGTCATCGCCCTCCTGACTGGCCATCGCCCCTGGACTAGGCGGCCGCCCCGGACTATCGTGGCCGCTCCTCTCCCTGTGTCAAAGAAAGCGGAAAATGAACTTGTTTGTTTCACGATTGTAACCTCAAGTCTGCATGAAATAAAGCTACTGAATGACAAAAAAAGGCGGGGGGTACCTGTAGCGGGCCAAAGCTATGCGCCTGCGCAGAGACAACTGGCCGCTTGCCAGTATCGCCCGTGACCTCGCTGAGATCATTGCGCGTGCGTACGGGCCGCTGCTGCCGAACCGCACTCGGACACGTCGTCTGTTACTGTGTATAACGTGTCATGCAAACTGCTCTCTATCTCTCGCTTGGGATCTTCTCTGCAAATACAAGCTCTCTTCGACACGCACAAGTTTCTGGCAACATGCCATCGAGACAGTGTGGAGTGTGCGTCCACACTCCACAATTGGTGACCCCGACGTGATCTGAAGCCGTCCCGACGCGATTCAAGCCGTCCCGACGTGATCTGAAGCCGTCCCGACGCGATTCAAGCCGTCCCGACATGATTCAAGCCGTCCCGACGCGATTCAAGCCGTCCCGACGCGATTCAAGCCGTCCCGACGTG
Organism: Ashinkailepas kermadecensis; assembly: GCA_034440615.1. Lineage (NCBI taxonomy): Eukaryota > Metazoa > Arthropoda > Thecostraca > Neolepadidae > Ashinkailepas > Ashinkailepas kermadecensis. Next base: position 246,630 of record JAOTOM010004825.1, read on the forward strand.
ATTCAAGCCGTCCCGACGCGATTCAAGCCGTCCTGACGTGATTCAAGCCGTCCCGACGCGATTCAAGCCGCCTCGACGCGATTCAAGCCGTCACGACGCGATTCAAGCCGTCCTGACGTGATTCAAGCCGTCCCGACGTGATGTGGGGAGCCAACGCGCAACTCTCTCCGCTTTCCGCACGCCCCCACCCGGTCCTGTCCCTCTTTCTGCCTCTCTCCCTCTCGCCGGAGGCCTAATGGCGCCGCCCGGACACCGAGGGACCACCGACGTTCGTCTCGCCGCTGCGTCGCCGCATCTGCGCACGCCCAGCCGGCCTTCGCCACCATGCGGTGTCAGCCGACTCGCTGCTGACGCCGCATCATCCGCTAGCACGCCGTCTGACGTCCTGGCTGACGTCACGGCATCTGCCGGCTCACCAACGTCGACTTCGCGGCGTTAGCCGACTCACTGGCTGACGTCGCTGCGTCAGCCGACTCACTGGCTGACGTCACATCCGCCTGCTCACCGAAGTCGACGCCGCATCATCCGCCAGCACGCCGTCTGACGTCCTGGCTGACGTCACGGCATCTGCCGGCTCACCGTCTGACGTCACAGCCGACCCACAGGCTGACGTCACGGTATCAGCTGGTACACCAGCTGACGTCACAGCCGACTCCCTGGCTGACGTCACAGCACCTACCGGCTCACCGTCCAACGTCCTGGCTGACGTCACAGCAACCTCAGCCGACCCACTGGCTGACGGCAACTTCAGCCGACCCACTGGCTGACGTCTCATCGTCTGACGTCCTGGCTGACGTCACGGCATCTGCCGGCTCACCAACGGCGACTTCGCGACGTCACAGCCGACTCACTGGCTGACGTCACAGCAACCTCAGCCGACCCACTGGCTGACGCCTCATCAACAGGCTCATCGTCTGACGTCCTGGCTGACGTCACGGCATCCGCCGACTCACTGGCTACCTCAGCGACCTCAGCCGACCCACTGGCTTCCTCAGCAACCTCAGCCGACCCACTGGCTGACGTCTCATCGTCTAACGTCCTGGCTGACGTTACATCAACCTCAGCGACCTCAGCCGACCCACTGGCTGCCTCAGCAACCTCAGCCGACCCACGGGCTGACTGCAACTTCAGCCGACCCACTGGCTGACGCCTCATCAGCCGACCCACTGGCTGCCTCAGCAACCTCAGCCGACCCACTGGCTGACGTCTCAGCGTCTAACGTCCTGGCTGACGTTACATCAACCTCAGCGACCTCAGCCGACCCACTGGCTGCCTCAGCAACCTCAGCCGACCCACTGGCTGCCTCAGCAACCTCAGCCGACCCACTGGCTGACTACAACCTCAGCCAACTCACTGGCTGACATCTCGTCAAACCAGCCTACTTGGATCCGCCGCCCGCACCAACGCCGCCACCGCCGTCATCAACCGTCGGGCCAGCGCTGCGGTCCGCCCTTCGCACTCGCTCCGGCCGTGCAGTGATCACCCCTGCGCGGTATGTTCTTCGCCCCGTCACCTTTTCCGGCGCCGTGTCTGGGCGGGGGGTACCTGTAGCGTGCCGCAGCAGCGGCACACCGGCGAGCTAGCCAAAGCTATGCGCCTGCGCAGAAACAGTGTGTGTGTGTGTGTATGAATTTGGCCAGCCTGCCACCGTGTGGTGATGTCGGCTGTTTCCGGTTGTTGTTGTTGTGTTGGTGTTAAGCGGTATAAAGGGGTGAGGGTTATGGTAGGAGGATTAGTCGAGGGGTGGAAGAGGGTGTTGGTTTGCTGAGCAGTGTCGAAGTAGATTCTTGGAATGTAGAGTAGGGCTGAGTAGAGTAGAGTTGAGTATAGTTGGGTTGAGCGGAAGTATAGTAGAGTTGGTCGGAGTCCGAAGATGATGCGGTTGAGAAGAGTCGCCAGTCCGGACGGTGCCAAATTGGGGTACGGGGTGTAGTGGGGGGTTTGGGGTTGGGTCTTCGCCTTGGTTGAGACATTGCAAGAACGTTGAGTTTTGGGGTATATTTTTGTTTTTCTTTTGTTGTTCTTTAATCAGCGTGATGTTTTTCGTTTTTTGGCTATTTTGTTCATTTTTTTGTAACATCTTTTTGTTTTCATTCCATCTTTTGTTTTTTTGTTTGTTTTTTTCCCCCCTTTTTTCCTTTTTTTCACAGTTGTTCTAGTATACGTGTGATAGAGAGAAAGTGGAAGACATGTTCGTGTAGTGCTGGATGTTCGTCGTTGAGGAGTATAGTGAGGTTTAGTGGGATGTTGTGTGGGGCAGTGGCGCAATAGTTGGTGATATGTTGTCTTTGGTGGCTGTATTTGGTGCAGTAAATGAGTATGTGTTTGATTGTGAGTATTCGGTGACATGTTGTGCATTGTGGTCGCTGTTGTCGAAGTATGAGGTAGGAGTGTGTGAGTGCTGTGTGTCCTGTTCGTATGCGTGTTAGTGTACGTTCTTTTTGTCTGGTGTGTTGGTTGATGGAGTGCCATTGTTCGTGTTTGGGGTGTATTTCGTGGAGTTGTGTTATTGTTGTGTCCCAGGTTTGTTGTATGTGTTTGTTGAGGGCTTGGTGTATTGTGGGGTAGTAATCGGATTTGAGTATGGGCATTGCGTGGTTTGTTGTAGTGTTGTGGCTAGGTTTGCTTCTGTGTCTGCGTGTTCGTTACCGTGTATGTTTGTGTGGCTTGGGATCCAGAGAAGTAGTGGGCGTTGTTGGATGTTTGGTTTGTTATGTATGTAGAGTATTTTGGGAATGAGTGGGTGTTTGAATTTGGTGTATGGTGTTATGCTTTGTAGTGCTGATTTTGCGTCTGTTGCTATGATATTGTGTTGCATTTGTGTGGTATAGATGGTGGAGTATGCCGAGAAAATTGCGTAAAGTTCTGCTGTGTATGTGGATGCTGTGTCGTGCAGACGGGCACGTAAGATGACTCGGGGCGGTGCTGTATTGGTATACAGCACCGCCGCTCTGCCCGTCTGCTGTGTATGTGATTTGGAGCCGTCTGTGTAGATGATGTTGTGATCTGCATATTGTGATGTGAATTGTAGGAAGAGTTGTTGAATTTCTGCGTCTGTGCATGTGTGTTTCGGTTTGTCTATGAGGAAGTGTGTTGTGGGTGCTTGGTGTTTCCACCATGCTGTGGGTGGTGGGAGGGGTTGTGCTGTGGGGAGTGTGATTTGTAGTCTATTTGCGTGTTGGTGTATGCGAGTTCCTATCGTGGTTTTGAGTCGTGTTGCGTTCATGAGTATGTGTCTGCGTTTGGTGCGGATTTTGAGTGCTTCAGTGCATGGGTGGTGTTTGACAAGTTGTGTTTTGTAATGATATGTAAGTAGTGCTTCTGTGCGTCTGTGTTTGAGTTCTGGTATGTGGTTGTATATGTGCAGTGCGAGATAAGGTGTAGTGATATATGCTCCGGTGGCTATTTTGAGGCATTGGTGTTGTAGTGTGTCTAGTAGGTGGATGTTTGATTTAGCTGCATTTTCGAAGAGTGGGGATCCGTATTCCAAAATTGGCCGAATGAGTGATTTGTAGAGAGTTAGAAGTGTGTTTCGATCGGATCCCCAGTTTGTGCCAGAAAGTGCTCTGAGGATGTTTATTCGTTTTGATGCGCGTTTGTGTATGTCTAAGATGTGTGGCCGAAAGGTAAGTCGTGGGTCTAATGTGATACCTAGGAATTTTGTTGTAGTTACAAATGGTATGGGTGTGTAGTCTATTTTTAGTGGTTGTAAGTTTGTGTATCAAGTGTTGCCAAATAGCATGCACTTCGATTTGTGTGGTGCTATGTGTAGGTTAAGTAAGGCTAATTTGTTCTGTAGTTCTGATAGTGCTCTTTGTAGTGTTCCTAGTGCGTTGTTGGGTGTTTCGTGTGATGTCCATATTACTATGTCATCGATGTGGCGGATCCGATGGCTTCCACTCGGATGGCGGCGCAAGTCCCCGTTTCATCGTTGGCACGAGACTGGTGGCCAACTTTCCGGCTGGCGTCTCTGCAGGCTGTTCATGCCCTTTCTTCTCGCTTCCCTGGGTAGGTTGCGGTCTCCATCAGTCAGGACTTGCGTGCTGCTGCGTCCCTGATGGTCAGGATGTCGCTCAGCAGCAGATCACTCCTCTGCAGCTTTTCCTGAACGTATCTGTACACATCCAGAACATCGCCTACAAGAGCAGTCATCCAGATCTGCCTTGCATTCCACGTGTGAAGGTATCCGGTGGCTTTTCTCCTTTCAGTAGCATCCCCATGCTCTGTGGTTTCCTCCCACACCTTTTTGCAGCCGCTGATATTTGTCAAGACAGCATCTACGACCTGTAGTTGATGTTCAGCGAAGCGCACGTCGTGATGGCGCGGGAACTGCTTCGCGTCTGGCATGACCGAATCGAGGAGCTTCTTCTTTGCTTGGTGGGTCCTGAAATGCATGCAGACGCCAACAGATTGTCGTACCACGCATGCAGTTCTGGCACCGCGTCCATCCTGCTCTCCACTGCGAGATCTGATCGGTGAGCGCAGCACCAAAAGGTGAGGATGTCGCGCTTGAGCTGATCTCTGAGCAGACGCCACAGCCCTTTATGGCGACCAGTGTTTGCCGACTCTCCGTCGGTCGTTATGCCGGACAGCTTCTCGGTGTTTCCACAGATGGCGAGTGCATCATTGACAGCCTGCAGCAGACCTTCGGCGCCAGGCTTCTCCGGATTTGACGATGTGATGAACACGGTTTTACAGAAGCATCAGACAGCGCCAGACGCGCACTGACAAACTTGTGGTTGATCATTTGTTTATCCCACTTCCGTCGATTTGGATACTGTATGTCACACAGTCATCAAAGATGTTTCGAAGCTTTTGTTTTCAACCTTTTCAATGGCTAATAACATTTGACGGTAGAAGACTGGAGTTCGATAGTGAAGATCGCTCGGTGTTGGCTCGAATGGGCTCGAAAGCCACGTCTGGCCCGTTATCACGCATGGCAGCTATGAGTCTGTCTCGCACACATTGTCTCGCCATTGACCTGGCGAGGCCACGAGTTTGCTGATGCCATCTCAATCAGGCAGTCATTGTAGACGTCCAGTGCCATCCTGACCAGCGACTCCAACTGTTCAGGCACTGTGTCCGCGGAGTGACCGCAGCCAGGGATGCTTTGTACTCTGCTCCTCCCAGCTCTTGGCAAGCTTATCACACTCCTTGGCTGTACGATGCACCTAGGACGTCAAATGGTCCACCACCCTCTCTAACTTCTGTGAACTATCCGCACGGACACCAGAAGCGATGGGAACCTGCCCATTTCTGGACATTTTTTCGCCTGATCTAGATGTGTTTCACACAGGGCACACTTAACGTGTGTTCGCATGATGCCGGACGCCGGCTTGACAATACTCTGAAGCTCAGGGAACCTAGTTATCATGGCTTTCAGGTCCAGTCGCACACCATGATACATCACACTACTGGAAGTTCCTGCAGTTAGCACTGACTGACTCCTTCGGAGTGTAATTCTTGCCGTCCCCAGGACGGGACGGATCCCCATTGCTGGATCGGATCCGTCGGGTCGCTCCTGTCGTCCCCAGGGCGGGACGGATCTGCTGGGTCGCTCCTGTCGCCCCCAGGGCGGGACAGACCCGCCGGGTCGCTCCTGTCATCTCCAGGGGAGGAAGGATCCGTTGGGTCGCTCCTGTCATCCCCAGGGCGGGACGGATCCGCTGGGTCGCTCCTGTCTCTCTCCAGGGAGGAAGGATCCGTTGGGTCGCTCCTGGCGTCCCCAGGGCTGGACGGATCCGCTGGGTCTCTCCTGTCCTCTCTGGGGAGGAAGGATCCGTTGGGTCGCTCCTGTCATCCCCGCAGGGCTGGACGGATCCGCCGGGTCGCTCCTGTCGTCCCCTAGGGCTGGACGGATCCGTTGGGTCGCTCCTGTCTTCGGGTGAGGAAGGATCCGTTGGGTCGCTCCTGTCGTCCCCAGGGCTGGACGGATCCGCTGGATCGCTCCTGTCGTCCCCAGGGCGGGACGGGTCCGTCGGGTCGCTCCCTGTCTTCTCCAGGGAGGAAGGATCTGCTGGGTCGCTCCTGTCGTTCCCAGGGCTAAACGGATCCGCTGGGTCGCTCCTGTCGTCCCCAGGGCTGGTCGGATCCGCTGGGTCGATCCTGCCGTCCCCAGAGCTGGAAAGCGGATCCGCTGGGTCGCTCCTGTCGTCCCCAGGGCGGGACGAATCGCTGGGTCGCTCCTGTCGGCCCCAGGAGCGCGACGGATCGCTCCTGTCATCCCCGGGGCGGGACGGATCCGCTGGGTCGCTCCTGTCGTCCCCCAGGGCTGGTCGGATCGCTGGGTCGCTCCTGTCGTCGCCAGAGCGGGACGGATCCGCCGAGTCGCTCATGTCATCTCCAGGGCGGGGACGGATCCGCCGGGTCATCTATTTCCGATCACAGTAGATGAAGCGCTGAGGGAAAAGGTGAAAATTTTTGTTTTAGAAGAACGGAAAAAGTCGGCCATCACCGTAACGGGGAGCGAAATATGTAGTACATCTGAATTCTATTTTTTAACCCGCGCGGCGCCGGGGAGATTGCCCCCTTCCCCCTCCCGAATATTTGCCAATAACTTCACAACGACGGCAGCTGTCGACGTCAAACTGTTAGAACCATATCTGAAACTTTCACGTCCACTTCGGCCAGAAAAAATCGGCCAGAGATTCTGTAAGAAAAATGTCATTTCAGTGGCATTATGTCACGCGATTTTCAGTCAGATACGGTGGAAACAGAATCAGATAGAAAACAGAATTAACTATCAGAACCAGATTCAGATCAGATCAGATAGTATAGGTATTTCACGAATCAGTGAATATCGAAGCGAAATGCAAATACACGTTATGAAAATACTAAGTAGTAATTGTTAACGTAAAATCGTATCGTAAAATCTGAAATCGCATTCTCTACTAGACGACTATCTTCTTTTTAAAGTGACGGACAGGGCGTAGAAGCGTTCTCAAAGATGGGGAGGTGGAGGGGATTACGTTTTGAACAGACTGATTCGTAAGTATAACGGGTAGGTAGGTAGGTACTAGATTGTTTGTTGACTTCATCTGTCATTGGGGTGACGCCCGTTGGTGATAAAGGAATAAATGAAAATGAAAATGAAATTATTGCTCCATTGACTTATAATAGGGAGGTCGCGAAAATGATATGACCAGGTCACCGATACGAAAAATCCGAAATATACAACTTCTGCATACTAACAAGTATATAAACTCCAGAGAGTTTCAAAACTCTCACAACCAATAACGTCGTGGCACGACTACAAGACATTTTTGGACAAATATGGGCACGCGATCCAAAATAGGTAGTTAAGTAGTCCGCGATCGTTATTCCGCGATCATATAGTTCTCGTTCCGGGATCGCTATTACGCGACAGCGGGAATATTTATTTAAATAAGGATAATATTCCGCGGTCGTTTATTCCGCGATCGGGATAATTAGGGATACCGTTTTTTTATTTTTCTTTCAATAGGTAAATGAAGTTATTTAACATCGAATTATGAATTGAAGAGCAGTTATTAACATGCATAGGTATAAGAATGAAGCTTTTCCTCTTGCACATCCTTTCAAAATGTGCTTATTTAGTCAAAAATCTGATCGCGGAATAAAATTCCCCGAAATAAGGGTCCAAAAATGTTCCGCGATCGCGATCGCGGAATTAATTAAAAAGGAAATTCCGCGATCAATTTTCGGTACTACGCGAACGCGTAATAGCGAAATCGCGGACTTACATAAGTTCCGCGATGCCCAGCACTGTTTTGGAGGTGCGTTCAGGTGATCTGACCTATGATCTGATCTTGAAAGTCTACAACATTTTCGGGAATTTTTTTAAAAGTGATAGAGGATGCCAGATTTGATCATGCCAAAAATGGCTAATTTTCTACTCTTTTCGCTAATTTTCACACATAATTTTCCCCTCTGAACCCTGGCATGAAACCAATTCTAGGACACTGTGCCAGGCAGGGGCGTCACCGACGGGGGGGTCGCGAGTGCGACCCCCACTTCTGAAAACCGGTGTAGGTATCTCTCAGCGTTACGACCCCCTTGGACCCTCACTCGAAAATCCGTGCATGGCTCCGACCCCCCCCCGCTCGAAAATCCGTGCATGGCTCCGACCCCCCCGCTCGAAAATCCGTGGCGACGCCGCTGGTGCCAGGGGCGCAGTACCTAACTTTATTCCGCCTTCAGGTTGAGGGGGCATGGGGGAGAGTCGTGAGCGATTTTCACGTCTTTCTTCCCATGCAATGCCATAACCAATGTTAAATTTCGCCAAAGTTGGGGGGCGGCTGCCCTCTGCCCCCCCGGCAGGGGGTTGTCATCCGTATTCAAATAGCGTGTAGCCAAATGGAAAGATGACGTCAGGGCTAAGCTCCATTTCGACCAATGAGAAGCCGCCTTCGCGCTCACGTGACTACCACGTGACCGTGACTGCAGCGGCCATGGCCATTGGTCGGCAGCGGCTGAAACTATTTACATTGCGTTGATATGGCGCGCTTGCAGGGCTCTCCTTGATGCCGAAAAACTTCAATTTTTGTATACACAATAGTATAATATCGATTGTGATTTCGATACAAGACACTTTGGTTTATCCAGCAATACTAAATCCATTCTGCTGTCATTTGTAGTTTGTCGCGCACCGTGCCAGATTTTGCGGCCCGCCCTGGACGGTGGTGTTCTATGGCCCAGGGGCGTCGCCACCGGGGGGGCAGGGGGGCAGTCGCCCCCCTGGCGTTAGCCAGGGGGGCAACATATCCTTTTGCCCCCTGAAATTTCGGGAGGCCCTGTCGCCAAACAGGAGGCCCCCAGGTTACCGACAACAAAAAGCTACATACAACCGCTGGGAGGCCCGTCCGCACATGCCTGAGGCCCCCTCTCAACGACGTGAGGCCCCTGAAGTTTCTAAGAGGCCCCTGCAGCTGAGTGTAGGCCCCCTATCAGCTAACCTGAGACGCCCTACTACTACTGAGAGGCCCCTCTCAACGACGTGAGGCCCCCTGAAGTTTCTAAGAGGCCCCTGCAGCTGAGTGTAGGCCCCCTATCAGCTAACCTGAGACGCCCTACTACTACTGAGAGGCCCCTCTCAACGACGTGAGGCCCCTGAAGCTTCTAAGAGGCCCTGCAGCTGAGTGTAGGCCCCTATCAGCCAACCTGAGACGCCCTACTACTACTGAGAGGCCCCTCTCAACGACGTGAGGCCCCCCTGAAGCTTCTAAGAGGCCCCTGCAGCTGAGTGTAGGCCCCCTATCAGCTAACCTGAGACGCCCTACTTCTACTGAGAGACCCTCTCAACAATGTGAGGCCCCTGGAGCTTCTAAGAGGCCCCTGCAGCTGAGTGTAGGCCCCCTATCAGCTAACCTGAGAGGCCCTCTCCAACGACGTGAGGCCCCCTGAAGCTTCTAAGAGGCCCCTGCAGCTGAGTGTAGGCCCTATCAGCTAACCTGAGACGCTCTACTACTACTGAGAGGCCCCTCTCGACGACGTGAGGCCCCCTGAAGCTTCTAAGAGGCCCTGCAGCTGAGTGTAGGCCCCCTATCAGCTAACTTGAGGCGCCATACTACTACTGAGAGGCCCTCTCAACGACGTGAGGCCCCCTGAAGCTTCTAAGAGGCCCCTGCAGCTGAGTGTAGGCCCCCTATCAGCTAACCTGAGACGCCCTACTACTACTGAGAGGCCCCTCTCAACGACGTGACGCCCCCTGAAGCTTCTAAGAGGCCCTGCAGCTGAGTGTAGGCCCCTATCAGCTAACCTGAGACGCCCTACTACTACTGAGAGGCCCCTCTCAACGACGTGAGGCCCCTGAAGCTTCTAAGAGGCCCCTGCAGCTGAGTGTAGGCCCCTATCAGCTAATCTGAGACGCCCTACTACTACTGAGAGGCCCCTCTCAACGACGTGAGGCGCCCTGAAGCTGCTAAGAGGCCCGTGCAGCTGAGTGTAAGCCCCATATCAGTTAACCTGAGGCCCCTTACTACCATTGAGAGGCCCCTCTCAACGACATGAGGTCCTCTCTCAAAGACATGAGGCCCCATGAAGCTTCCTAAGAGACCGAAATTTATCCATTCCCGAATGGATACCAAAAACTAAACACACACTTCCCCCCTGGAGATCAGCTCCTGGCAAAACTCGGTGGTGACGCCCCTACGGCCCTGCATAGGATGCACTTCGACTGGTAAGGCTGCTCCCTGAGCGACATAGAGGCCCCCTTGCAGCGATTTATATAAATTTACATTTCAAATATTATTTTAATATTTTTTTGGAGGCCCCTGCAAAAAAATAATGCACGAAATCCGAGGAGAAAAGTTTTGGTGGGGGTAGGTTAGGAGGCCCCCTCCACAGCTGAGGAGGCCCCTCTGGAGCTCTGCCCCCTGGCAAAATATGGTGGCGACGCCCCTGCTATGGCCTTGCCCCCACCCCCCCTCCTCCCCCGGTTCCTGCGTCCCTGCCCTGTGCGTCAACAATCAACATACCTTGCTCCGTGACATGCAACATCTGCGGCGTTCCCAGATGCAGACGCTTGCAGCGATGTCTTTGTAATATTACTAGAATGAAAATACTTGGTTACTTTTGAACAATTTGCACTACTTTTTTCCAACTCAGCACGTTTTCGTTTCGCAATTCGTTCGGCGCGAGGCATTTTCTTAATAATCTGGTATAGTGCAACTACCGGGCTATCGATCTGCAACGTGTTTGAAGTTGTTTACGATTTAATTAATCTTCTGCTATGCTGTTCTGAACAAGAACTTTATGGCCTTTGTTTAAAAAAGAAAATAATGAAAATATATGCCATTACAAAACTTACCGTAAATTATTCACAATTCATTAAAAATAAAACTATCGAAAAAGTTGGTACGGACAGCATCAGCAATCTACCTATCCGCTTGTCATTTCGTCTCTGCCCGCCGCGCCATCTGGGAAAAATTCGCGGGCGATTCCGTCCGGGACAGTCTAACATCAGGCGCTCCCGCCCGCGCCGGCTTCATGGCGGGCCCGACACTGCGACTCAGTGAAGTCCGCTGGGGCGTGCCGGCAGAAGTTCGGTCGGGGCTCTGGCGAGTATGAGGAACAGGGCAATAAGGGCAGGAACAGGGTCGCAGGAAGCGGGGGGGGCAGGAGGGTAGCCCCCAAGTTTGGCGAAATTAAACAGTAGCCCAATGACGTTTCATTTAATGGAAAGAAATAATTTGAAAAGCGGTTTGCCTCCTCCATGCCCCCTCAATAGCGGCGTCGCCATGGATTTTCGAGGGGGGTCCGAGCCATCAAGTGGGGGGTCGTGGGGGTCGTAATGATGAGAGATACGCCGATTTTCAAAAGTGGGGGTCCGGAGCCCCCAACCCCACCCCCAGCCCCGTCGGCAACGCCCCTGCCCCTCAACCTGAATATAGTCCCTGCGCCCCTGTGCAGAAACGGGCACAATGCTGGGCAGGGTAGGGCCTGGGGGCAGAACAGAGCTCGACCTGAGAGCACTGCCTGAGGGCAGGCAGAGCAGGGCATGACACGGTCTGAAAGCAGGGCAGGGCACGGCTTGTCTGAGGGTAGGGCACGGCACGGTCTGAGGGCCGGGCAGGGCACGGTCTGAGGGCAGGGCAGGGCACGACTGAGGGCAGAGCATGGCACGGTCTGTTTGAGGGTAGGGCACGGCACGGTCTGAGGGCAGGACGGGGCAAAGTCTGAGGGCAGGGCAGGGCACGGTCTGAGGGCATGGCAGGGCACGGTCTGAGGCCAAGGCAGGGCACGACTGAGGGCAGGGCGGGGCACGACCTGAGGACAGGGCAGGACATGACTGAGGACAGGGCAGGACATGACTGAGAGCAGGGCAGGGCAGGGCACGGTCTGAGGGCAGGGCAGCGCACGACCTGAGAGCAGGGCAGGGCACGGCCTGAGAGCAGGGCAGGGCACGACTGAGGGCAGAGAAGAGAACGGCCTGAGGGCAGGGCAGGGCACGGTCTGAGGGCAGGGCAGAGCACGGTCTGAGGGCAGGGCAGGGCACGACTGAGGAAAGGGCAGGGCACGGCCTGAGGACAGGGCAGGGCACGGCCTGAGGGCAGGGCAGGGCACGGCCTGAGGGCAGGGCAGGGCACGGCCTGAGGGCAGGGCAGGGCACGGCCTGAGGGCAGGGCTCAGTCTGAGGGCAGGGCAAGGCACGAATGGGCATTGGGCAGGGCACGGTCTGAGGGCAGGGCAGGGCACGACTGAGGGCAGGGCAGGGCACGGTCTGAGGGCAGGTCAGGGCACAGAACCTGAGCATAGGGCACGCCAGCACGGTACAGGGCAGGGCAGGGCAGGGCACGACAGGACACAGAGCAAACAGACAAAGTGATACTCACTGTGCAGGAAATGAACGGGCATGTCATTTGTGCTTCTTCTTCCTACTGAGAGCATATTTCCATTTGGGACGCAGTGGTCCAAAATTTGGAAGGGCTACGTCCCAACGGGAGGGGCTGCGTCCCAAAATGGGACGCAGTCGATATCTAAAATATGCCCTGGATTACAGTGAGCATCGTACAATCACATTGTGTAATGCACGATATATTTATTGCACTTGATAACATTTATGGTGAATTCGCAGCGACCCGAACGACAATAATTATATGCTGTGTGCGTCACAGATGGTATATGCTGCGTCACAGATGATGTCATATCCGAACTATTCTGCGCTTTTTGGTGTTCGCAGCGACGACGTGAAACCTTTGTGACGTCACATATAATTCAGGCCGGGCGCATATGATCTTTTTCCCGTACTTGGTCGAAATTAGACAGATATGGCGCAGTAGTTCCAAATGTGAACTTCGTCAGATTGAGTGAGAAGCAAACATATTATTCGATGACATTTCCGGGTCCATGTCAATCATCAATACCTTGATTGTGGTGAGTTACCTGTGAATAAAAAGGAGTCTGACATACCCAGGCGGGGCGGGGATGGCCTAGTGGTTAATGTGTTGAGCTCTGGGTACCAAAGGTTCCGGGTTCAACACTCACACCACTCGGGACATTTCCCGATCCCGCGGCCCACCGGCGAAACAGTGTGGGCGGCGTCATTAGCCGTGATCGTGCATAAAGTGCGTCGTGAAACACCCAATAAACAGATATACCTAGGCAGGGTGAAATGAACACTGCAGAAAGGAACACACTAAATCCATGCATTGCACTATATCTAAATTAACAGTCCAGCATGAAGCTCTTAAGCAGAATGCCCACTAACCGCCGCAACAGTGCAGTGGTCGGCCCCGCAAGGACGAGCTCTGGTTGAATGGTTGGCGATTATTTGGGCAGTGGGCTTAAGGGCACATCGACTGCGTTGGCCATACAGCGCACATGATCTCGTGAAATATGCCATACTCGAAATATGCCATACTTGCGTTAGGGTCCACCAAATTAGCAGCGGAATTGTGGATTACAGAATGGAAATGGTTGCACAACGTACAGGGGTGTCTTGGTCCATTTTTGTATGTGTAATTATTAGCTACTTTTGTAATTGTATACTAGTGTGGTGTGTCTTGTCTGCGAAGTTATTGTCGACAATCTATCGCGATTGTTAACAAAAAGATCGACCCGCTGTGAACAAACGAAGAGAATATTCTACCTAACGTCACGTAGAATATAATAGTCTAAATCCGCTCCGAACACCCTTAGATTTTGGACCGAAACCAAATAGAAGGGCTACATTGGCTGGCGTTGGGAGTTTATTGCTGCCGTTGTTCGTGGGAAAAAGTTCCTTCCACCAGCTTGGTGCATCGGCAAGAGAAGTACTAGAAACAAAATGTATTTCCATTGTTTCAGCGTACAATTGCCTACAGCAGGAAACAGACTTGATAAACACTGCGGTATAAAATACACAGAAGCATCCAGAATTTCCAGTTGTTTTATCAAATTATTCCATCATAAGTAGTTACGATCAATACTGCAAATTCAAAAATTGAACCATGCATGGGATTTTGAAAACAGACATGCTCAAAATTTAGGTTCAGGATGAAACATAAAATGGAAACTAAAATTGAGAGTAGTTGATATTCAATGTGGGTACGAAATGACACGAAGTGATGACAGCGTGGTAGTTTGTTAACACACTTGTATTGTAGCTGTAATGCCTACCATACTGCACATTTCACCTGATAATGCACAATGTCTGCCATGTGTGCAATATGTCGAACTGACATCGCCCAGTACGCAGTCCTTAGTGCTGCGTCGCATCACTTTTGAGGCGTCTACGTAATTTTATTTTAAAATAACGATTCAGAATCCAGCGGTAGATCAGGGATGCAAAAACACCGCTGGAGGCACCAAGACATCCAAAACGCGTGCACCGCGTGACTGAGGTAGAGGGGCGGGAAGGCTACAACACAGGTATACGCCCGTCGTATGCACCGTCCGACATTACATATCGCTGTCCGACATGTCACAGTGCTGTCGAACATGTCACAGCGCTGTACGACATGACACAGCGCCGTCCGACATGTCACAATCTAGTCCAACGTGTCACAGCGCCGTCCGACATGTCGCAGCACCGTTTGACACCTCATGCACGGTCCAACACCCGTATCACGGCCCGGAATGCATTGCACTCCAACATCACACGTGGCGGCACGACACGTGAGACGTCTGACGTCACTGCACGTCAGACGCCACGACGCTGCACGTCGCAGCAGGACACGCGAGACCTCCGACATCACGACCCGTCAGGCAGACGGAGGTGAGACGGCGCCGTAGCCGCCACCGCCAGGACGGTCGTAGACGGAGACCAGCCAGCTGGCCGCCTGCAGGTCGCCTCGGTCCACGACGCGCTTGACCCTCGGCAGCGGGATGCGCGACGCGCCGCAGCTGCCGTCGCCGACCAGCTGCATCAGGTGCAGCGTCGTCTCCAGCTGGCGCCGCACGCGGCCGTTGGTGGCGAGCGTCCACACGGTGGCGGCGATGGCGGCGCCCGACAGGGCCGCCGTCGTGGCCAGCAGCACCATCAGCGGCAGACACCAGCACAGGGCGGCGGCATCAGGTCGGGCCGGCGGCTCCGGCCGCGCCGCTGAGGCCGCCGCTGTGTCCGCCGGGGTGTCCGCCGCTGTGTCCGCAGCTGTGTCCGCCGCTGTGGCCGCCGCTGTGTCCGCCGGGGTGTCCGCCGCTGTGGCCGCCGCTGTGTCCGCAGCTTGTCCGCCTTGTGTCCGCCGCTGTGTCCGCCGGGGTGTCCGCCGCTGTATCCGCCGCTGTGTCCGCCGCTGTGTCCGCCGCTGTGTCCGCCGCTGTGTCCGCCGGGGTGTCCGCAGCTGTGTCCGCCGCTGTGTCCGCCGCTGTGTCCGCCGGGGTGTCCGCAGCTGTGTCCGCCGCTGTGTCCGCCGGGGTGTCCGCCGCTGTGTCCGCCGGGGTGTCCGCAGCTGTGTCCGCCGCTGTGTCCGTGTCCGCCGCTGTGTCCGCCGGGGTGTCCGCGCTGTGGCCGCAGCTGTGTCTGTATCCGCCGGGTGTCCGCCGCTGTGTCCGCCGGGGTGTCCGCAGCTGTGTCCGCCGCTGTGTCCGCCGGGGTGTCCGCCGCTGTGTCCGCCGGGGTGTCCGCAGCTGTGTCCGCCGCTGTGTCCGCAGCTGTGTCCGCCGGGGTGTCCGCAGCTGTGTCCGCCGCGGTGTCCGCAGCTGTGTCCGCCGGGATGCGGCCGGTCAGCCGCAGCAGACGGTGGATGTCGGCCAGCTCGGATCGGCGCGAGTCGGACGGCAGGCGGAGCGGCGGCTGCTGGGGGACCGTGTCGGTGGTGTTGTGGGACGCGCTCCAGACGCCGCCGCCGCAGCCGGGCAGCACGCTGCCGGCCAGGCAGGCGAACACCGTCAACACGAACAGAGTCGCGGGCAGCACGCAGATGCGCCGTTGAATGCTAACAGCTATGCTGTTCAGCCGAGCCGACAGGTACGACAAGACGGGGCACGAGTCCTTCTTGGCCAGCATGGCCACGTCGACCTCGTCACTGGGAGTCATCATCTTCGACTTGATCCTTCTTGGCCCGACACAACGTCCGCACGCTGGCACCGTTGCAGCTGGGATGTTCGCTTGCCGAGAGAAGCCGGAACGCGCACTGGTCACAAGCGACGACGCTCGCCTCTTGTTAGCCAATGAATGACATCCGGAGGTGGGCACCCGAGTCCCTCCAACGGAGGGGGTCTTGTGCGACGTCACGCTAGAGGTCAGCCGAGGAGGCGACAACAGGACAAAGGGCGGTGGACTCTGGACCGAGGATGGCGGCGAGGGCATACCACGTCGGCAGTGTGGCCATGGCCAGCTTCCTCGCCGCCGGGGAAGTGGGGAAACGGCGGGGCGCGATGGCCACGAGGCGACCTCTTATCGATTTCACACGCTTATCACCAGCCACATTATTGGCGGCGGTGGCAAACTGGTGTCGAAAATAGCTGGCGCCCCCACGGAATCGTCGAAAACAAAGCGTTATGCTCCCACTTGTTGATGGCTAGTGAGGTAAGATAACAGCATCTGGTCATCAGGTACGATAACAGCATCTAGTGGCCAGTACTAGTAAATTGACGTTGTTTAAATTTTTAGATGCCGTAGTTTCAGACGAGTTCAGACGACCGCCGTTGGCACGTGCAGACGTGATATCCAGCAGCGGGTGTACCACCGATACTTCATCAACACAACGTCGCCGGGACCGGGCCAACGTCATAACTCTGGAGCCATGAGTTCGAGGTGCCGCCCGGAACACACACGAAACAGAGGACTTCAAGCTATTCATCAACGACAACATGACTCGCATGATGGCAGCGATAACTAACAGCAAGCTAGAGAAGCAGCAACAGCGCCAGCGGTAGTCTAGCAGACTAGCAAGGCTGAGTACCTGTAGCCACGTGTGCCAATCCATTAATATAAGAAGTTCTAGGTTGGATTGAAGCATGGTTGAGGGGAAGGAAACAAAGGGTAATGTTAAATGGATGTAAATCTGATTGGAAGGATGTTCTGAGTGGAGTACCACAGGGCTCTGTTCTAGGGCCACTTCTCTTTATCATCTTTGTAAATAACATTGAGGTAGGGCTGAGGAATAGAGTGTTCAAATTTGCTGATGACATCAAACTGGTAGGAGTGGCAAACAGTTGTGATCAATCTAGTAATATTCAACTAGACTTGGAGGACCTAAAAAAGTGGGCTGATCAATGGCAGATGTCTTTTAACTATGACAAGTGTAAGGTTATGCATCTGGGGGTCTGGAGGTGAGACTTTCAGATATACAATGGGAGGGAGGGAACTGGATGTTATTGAAGAGGAAAGGGACTTAGGTGTGTTGGTTTCAAATGACCTTAAAGCAGAGAAACAATGTAGCTCAGCTAGGAACAGGGCACTCAGAATGCTGGGACTCATTAATAGAAGTGTGATGTATAAGAGCAAGGAAGTCATGAAAAACTGTACTTAGCATATGTGCGACCCCACTTGGAATATTCTGTGCAAGCTTGGAGCCCCTACCTAGAAAAGGATATAGACAAGTTAGAAAGAGTGCAACGCAAAGCAACTAAACTCATCAGTGGACTAGGTAGCTTAGAATATGGAGAAAGGCTTGTGGCATTAGATATGTACTCACTCAAGTATAGGAGATTAAGGGGGGACATGATTGAAATGTACAAAATTGTTAAAGGACTAGATCAGGTCAATTTAAATGGTGCTCTTCAGTTTAAAGTATCACACAGGGGTCACCAACTCAGGTTAGACAAGTTGAGGTGTAGGACAGTTAAGCGACAGCAGGTCTTCAGTCAAAGGGTTGTTGATCAGTGGAATGGGCTGCCTGCTGATGTTGTGGGGAGTTCCTCATTGAATGTATTTAAAAGTAGGGTGGACAAATTTTTTAGGCAGGAAAATCTTGTTTTTGATTTCTAATTTGGATGGAGGGGATAATATTTATGTTAAATGTGCACGGCACAGACCCATTTAAGCAGGGGCTATGGTAGCACAATGGGTATGATGGGAGGAGCTTGCAATTGTTGAGGGTGTTATGCAATAGCAAGTGGATGATGCTAGATAGGCTGGGATATATAGCTTCCTAGGAACTTGGGATTAGGGATTGATTGGGGTGAGAATATGTACATTTATAGTACCTTTTCTAGATAGGCTTAACCCAGATGGGCCCCTGTGGCTCTTATTAAGCCTTAACACTTTATGACTTTATGACTTTATTTATAATTAATTTGCTGACAAAGATTTAATTTCATATTTTGGAACCTAAACATGGAGGTGTAAAAGGTGATGGTTCATGTTCGGAGTGGGCTCTCCGACCTGCTTTATTTGTCTTGTTGGAAAGTTATGGTGTTGTCTTAGCCTAATTATTGCGCGAAATCGGATTGTTAATTGATTTCTAATGGATTCATGGCTATTAGCATCCGTGATTTTGCTCAATCAATACGTTTAAGTATCCTATGATGCTGAGATATTGATGAGGATCTTCGGGTGCGTAAGCTTTTTTTCAATTATTCTAAATTATTTTGCAATATAAAACCTATTGGTGTGTGACGATGATGAATTGGAGTTTAGGGGCGCCTCGACATCCAGGGTCATTTTGCGCCCATAACTGTATTACGGTCAACCTACGGTGCTGCTATAATAGCTTGTTATTAATATTCACGGGTGGCGGTATAATTCTAGCTTGTATCCTAGACAAAACAGGAATAGCTTGGATAAGGTAATGCTGAATAGTTGTAAAGGAAGTGAGGAGGAGTCGTGAGGGGCTGTTCTTTTGTGAATGAAGTGTCACTTCTTTCCAATTATCCCCATGATTGTACGAACTATTTTAGATATGTGGTTAACGTGGCAGAACATTTTAAGTTGCTATTAATGATAATGCCTGTATATTTCACTTCATTCTTGTCATCAACTGAATTGTTATGCACGGCGACAGTTAACTTAACAATAGGTAACACGGTAATATAGTGCTGAGTACGTTTTCTTACATGATAAGATAAGCATTTGCCTGCAACTATTTGGTGATTTGGGAAGTTGATTTAATAATAATGTTTTGCAGCTTAGATGCCTTGTTATGTTTGAATCTGTATAAAATGGCATGGTGTAGAATATACGTGCTAAGTGACCTGACATGCCATGAACTTTCGACGCATATGTTACACCAGAATTCTTATCCCATGCTGGGTATAATTTTTGCCTTGAAAAAGTACCATAACATAAAATTGTTCACACTGCCGTAAAAAGCGAGGATATTTACCTGACCTCATGTCAGTATACTTGACGATGATTCAGATTTTGAGATAGCAGAATGGTCGTCTTGATAAAATAACACCATTGTCTGAGTTTGGTGTTGATATGTTTCAACCACTCCGAATTGCGGCACGATGAAGATTTTGTAACATTGCTCTCTTTGACCCATCTCAGGTCAGTGCCCTTTGATGACACTGACCTGAAACTCGCACAATGTATGCAAAACAGATGCATGCGAAGGTACTGGAAGTTTTGTGTCACTGCGTCTACACATTCGGCTGCTACTTGAACACAAATATGTGAATGGGGAGGGGCTGCGACGCGATCTGCCATGCGCTGCTGCCTATTGCGCACAGCGTATTGTGATATACTATTTAGAACAGGGAGTGAACGCTTTGGATACACAAGAAATGGGCTAATGATGTTAATTGCCTGGCAAAATATGCCAGTGCGTTCATGAGTACGTTGATATTTATCGCTTGTGAGCACAGTGATTGCTGTTTTTCAATGTCAGGAATGTCCGTTGTTGGCCATTGCTTTCATAGTTTCACCAACTTATGACTATGTTCGTCAAAATATGATCTTCCTCCGACTCATTACTCCAAGCACCTCTGTTCCGAGTTTAGGGGAGCATCAACTACGTCGGTCATGCAGCACACCTCCCGGCTCCCATCAACCAGATTAATATCGTTATTCGTGATCGTAACATTCTGACAGTGAGGACTGAATATGCAATCAGGCTATCCGATGATTGAGATAAAAATATGCAGCACTTTCCTTCTCCTACAAATGTATTCAGGATCAGAACAATGTTATATTTTCTGTTTTATCAGCCAAATGATTGGTCTTCATTTCTGTTTGGTTAAATGTGTACAATTCATGGTATCATGGTGGGTCACGTGACCTTAGCTCACGATGCCAATTTGTCAAAACCAGTGCAAATTAACATATCCTGCTGAAGGAAGTCTCTGGAACAATTGTGAGTAACATAAATTTTGGTTCATGTAGTTGCTATGCTTCGTCATGAAGTTCAGAGCGATAAAATAAATGCTCGCAAGATGGCCGGAGACTATAACTGATAAGCCGTATTTCGGATCATGCTCAATTTTCACAGCTGGAATCGGAGCCCAAAATAACCTTATACAGTCATCGTCATCAAGATATAAGAGATGAGGGTGTGAGTCACCAGTCGATCTCTCGTGGAGCTGCAACTGCAGGCGCTACTGCTGCTGCAACTGCAACTGCACACACCAACCAACTGTTGCATAGGGTAATTGTGGTGCTGTCGAATTCGATGTTCATTGTTACCCTCTAATACCCCAAAACATGCGTTTGGGACCAAAAAAAGAACCCCGTATTGATCCCGCGCGACTTGACCTGACCTGCACAGAAGTACGTCAACCTTATTTGATTTTGCGGTACCTCAATAAACTCAAAGTAAAGAGGAAATGACGGCGAAGCGTATTTTATAATGGCATCATGCATAGTTCGAATTTATTTCGATACAAACTTGAAAAAAATGTGAAATCTGCCGAAATCCGTTGGAATCGAAGAATCGTCACAGGTCATTGACCTGACGTGATGACACGTTTTACATCCAAGTTTCTGCAAGGAATGCTCGCACGTGTGCACACAATTTTTACCAACTGGCTCCCCTTCGTTTACACGCTATTTGTGAACATCTGGGGGAAGGTTGCAACCCACACCTCCTTCCCCGGGCTACTGAATGTGGCAAAACGCCGAAATCCTGCGCCGGTCCCACCCTTTCCATAATGGAGAGGCAATGACTGATATAATCTCCTCTCCCCTTTCCTCCGTCTCTTCGCCCCTCGACACAATACTGATATGATGATTTTCTTTCTACACGTCGATTCATTGATCAGTGGCGCATTATGCGAAACCAGCAAGAGGCACCGGTCAGTCACCAACAAAGGGCACCGGTCCCACAGAGGTGGTGTACCAGTTCAGTCCAAAGGGCATCAGTTCCACAAGGGAGGTGTACCAGTTCAGTCCAAAGGGCATCAGTCCCACAAGGGAGGTGTACCAGTTCAGTCTAAAGGACATCGGTCCCACAAGGGAGGTGTACCAGATCAGTCCAAACGGCACCGAGTGGCCTACCACAGGAACTTCGATCTCTAGAGCAACTTCAAACATTGACGAGACGGGCGCTTATCTCACCACAGGAAGATAAGCCGGCCTTCGGCACGTCCTTCACGTCCATGTCTTGAGCAAGAGGGCGCCTTCGGCAATGGGCGCATTATTGGCCAAGGTTATGGACTCTGCCATCGCCAAGGGGAGCAGCTTCTAGGGTGACATGTTACCTGGGTGGGCAAGTGTCCATCCATTCTAACCAGCCAACCACCACCACCCAATTGGTCGAGTTTATCCACCCAGTTAAAGCCTACAAAATACTAAGAATAAGCGCCTTGAGAATGCAGGCGCCCATCTGGGACAGGCGAGCGCCCCTCCTGAAAATGCGGGCACACTTTCCGCAACATGGTGTAATAACTGGCCCAGCATAGCCAAAATGGCCATTGGCAAGTTGGTGCTGTTGGATTATGCAAAGCAGGCATGTCGTTTGCCATACTCGACATATCGTCTCTCAGATCATTTCCTCCAGGTGGTGCGCTGGTTCCAATCGATAAAAACGCCTGTCTAATTCACCGTACACGAAAATGGCCAACACAATTATTTGAGAAAAAAATAGCACCCAGCGACAATCCTGTAGGATTGTCACCAGTGGCGCACCGGAGGGGGCCCAGGGGGCCCGGGCCCCCCATGAGACCAAAGTGACCTTTTGGCCAAAAGTGCCCTTTTGACCGAAAAGTGCCCTCTTGGCCGGAATGTCCCAAATTTAGCCCAGAAATCACCTGCCTTATCATAAAGCAGGTGATTTTCTGGCTAAATTCGGGACATTCCGGCCAAAAACATTTTTTTCTAGCAATTTTAAAACAAATTGCTTGCCAACCCCCCCGGTCAACAAACCTTCCAGTGTGCCCCGGGCCGCAAAGTGCCCTTTTGGAGCCGGTCAAGTGCCCTTTGGAGCCGGCCAAGTGCCCTTTTCGGTCCGGGCCCCCCCCATGGAAAAATCCTGGGTGCGCGCCTGATTGTCACCAACGGATAGAACTCATTGAGGTGAACTGAGACCTCACCAAGAGAACCAAATTTTCTGGGGAAGTAGCTTTGACTGCAAGGAGCGGAAGAGAGCAGGCTGCAGTTGACCGTTCCTGGGGAACGTCGCTCTGGGATCGTACACTAAGTGACACCTTCCGGATCACAGGGCGTGTTTTAGGAAATTTTCACCGGGGAGACGTCGGCGACAAAACACGTCAAAAGTGAAGAAGTTAGCCTGGATTTACAACTTTGCCTCTCAACTTAATAAGTTTCAGACGACTGTAAATTTTCCTCCCCATTGCTAACATGTCAAAATGGGTTCCGTTGGATCTGCCACTGGGTTCAAGTGTGTGAAGTGTCGCAAATTCAGCTTCAAATACCACACACAAAATCACGCTTAGTTATTTTTTTCAGTGGTTCCGAGGAGAACGTGCTGTGTATCCACATAATAAGTTCCTTTTAATCATTAGAAGTAAACAACTAATAAAAACTAAACAAATAACGCGAAAAATCATATAGATATGCTCTGGCTATTCCTACACAACCGAACTGCTGGGACGCAGCGCTCATCTTTAAATATATATTATTTGAAGAAGCATGGCAACTATGGAGAGTAAGCAGTTTTAGTGAGCTCACCAAGGAGGTGCGACGCCCCCCCCCCTGCTCGTGCAAGGGGGCGCAGCGCCACAGCGCCAAATGCGTTCCGCCACCCCTGATTGAATTCATCGTATTTTCGCAGTGAATTCCCATGCCATGCATTCAATGACATCAAATATGGCACAAGACCATCACATGGCGGAAATTAGCAAACGTACGGAGCCTAGCACAAACCGCAGAATAGCATGAAGTATGGCGAATGCGCCGAATGCACAAGGTGGATGAACATATGCACGAACGTTAGCGTGGTCATGAAGTCATAAATTCATAAAGTGTTAAGGCTTTATAAGAGCCACAGGGGACCATGTGGGTTCAGCCTATCTAGAAAAGATACTAGAAATGTACATACTCTCACCCCAATCAATCACTTATTTCAAGTTCCTAGGGAGCTATATATCCCAACCTATTTAGCACCATTCACTTGCTATTGCATAACACACTCGACAGTTACAAACTCCTCCAATCATACCCATTGTGCTACCAAAGCCAATCTCATCAGTATCACATCCCGAAGGAAGGTGCTGAATCCACTGCTAGGTACACCCTATATAAAGTTATAAAGCGTTTAGACTTAATAAGAGACCCAAGAGCCCATACAGTTCAGTCTGCAAATGGAAGATACCATAAGCCTGGTAAAAAGACCCACCCCAACCATCACCACATCCTAAAGAAACCATCCACCAATATTCCACACACCTATCAATGCCTGTCTACCCTAGCTATCCAGCCTTATTCCCCTGATCCCTCTTAACGCATGTGGATTGAATGCCTTACCAATAATTTTCAAACTGCATCCATGCATGCTTAAAGGGGTCTGTGCCTTGCACACTTATTTAGCATAAATCTCACCCCATCGATCACAAATTAGAACTAAAAAACAAGATTTTCCTGTCGAAAAAATTTGTCCACCCTACTTTTAAATACATTCAATGAGGAACTCCCCACAACATCAGCAGGCAGCCCATTCCACTGATCAACAACCCTTTGACTGAAGACCTGTTGTCGCTTAACTGTCCTACACCTCAACTTGTCTAACCTGAAATGATGACCCCTATGTGATACTCTAAACTGAAGAGCGCCATTCAAATTGACCTGATCTAGTCCTTTAACAATTTTGTACATTTCAATCATGTCCCCCCTTAATATCCTATACTCGAGTGAGTACCAGTGGTTTCCGCATGCGATAGGATGAGCGATAAACGATAAACGATAATTATCGCTGTTAAGTAAATCGGTTATCGTTATCGTTTATCGCTAAATTTTCAAAATTATCGCTCATCCACTTATCGCAAGTTCCAAAAATTATGAACGATAAACGATAAAATGTAAAACGGGATGATGGAAAAATGGAAGACGATCGACAGTGTATGCCGCGCGACAGTGTGTGTGCGCAACCTGTTGCCATCTGCTAAGTGTACAGATCTGTCAGACGGCCGACGGGTGGTATAAATTTGCGCGGCGGGCCGGGCAGAGGTCAGTCACAGGGGGGTCCACTCCCGCATATCTGGCAACTATCCAAATCTTCAGGTTAAAATAAGCCTATTTTCAAAGTTAATCGTCATTGAGATAATTGGATTATTTCATTATCATTTGAAAATAGCATTCTGTACTCAGTGTAAAGAACTTGAAATAACATGTAGTTATTGATTGAGGCTTATTTTCAAAAAACCTTTAAGAACTGGCATTGTTCTACACTCCCGCATATCTGGCAACTATGCATATCTTCAAGTTAATATTAGCCTATCTTCAAAGTTAATCATAATTGAGATAATTTTATTATTTCATTATCGTTTGAAAATAAAATTGTTTACTCAGTATAAAGAATTTGAAATAAGATTTTGTAGTTATTGATTGAGGCTTATTTACATAAAACCTTTAAGAACTGGTAGGGACGATGGACATACGAGGGTTTGTCAAAAGCATATTCCTCGCGCCGCAAAACAGACGACGTTACGCATGACGTACGAGGGTTTATCGAAAGTGGTTGCGTCGAAAATATAATTACTTCTGCCGGTATGTCGGTACTTACGGAGTGACAGAATATATGTACTTCCACTGTGCTAAGCGTTGTCTTGGACATTGGCGAATATTGGGATATACAATAAGTAGGTACCTATTGAAGACAATGTGTTAAAGTAGCCTATAATTGGTCTGTAGCTGGGCCAGATGTCTCAAGCACCGAACCATCATCCAACAAAGCGGCGGACTGAATGCGTCCACGGCGCTGAGTGTACAAGCGGCCGCTGAGTGTACTGCGCTTTTGCGGCGCTTGGTCATCTTGGTGAGTCGGAATCAGTGCCCCTCAGCGACGGGGCTGCATGGCAGCTGGGGTTTGCATGGTGCCAGGTATGCAACACCAGCATCTGTACGCGTCCATTTCTTGTAAACACTAATGCTATTTGTACTCTGTTTTGGACCTTGATTTTGGACGTGAAAATAGGTCAGGGGCGGACTCCGTGCCACTGAAAATCGCGTATATTCTGGACGAATTCGGCAGTAAAGCGAACAATATGCATGTGAGCGCAACAATTGAGCACTGAAAACGTTCCTTGGAATGTTAGCTATCGGTTGGTACCAATTGTATCATCGTATCTCTGCTGGGTCACGAGATATACAGGGTCAAAGGTCAGAGGTCACGAAGTCGATTTTCAAAAGGGGGCCGATTACCCCATTTTGAGGTCTAGGGGATACTTTTGGGTGCTGAATTCGAATTCAGCGTCAAAAATGACCCTAGGAAGGTCGGTGACCCCATATCAGGTCACCAAGTGCCAAAGGTGACATCCTAGCCTCCAGAGGTCATCCAAGGTCACGCGAGGTCACCGAAGGTCATGTCATGTCAAGTCAGGTCACCGAAGTGTGACTGAGGTCAAACGAGGTCAAAAGGTCACGAGGTCACGGCGCTTAAGTAGAGGTCAAGTCTGATTTGGACCAAATCTGGCGTGACATGGTGCCACTGATGACGTCATAGCTCCGTGACCTGACATGACCCAACCAATTTTTTCACCAAAAGTTGTGCAAAAGATGCAGCTTCAGGTATGCAAAAAACGGCGGCGCTGCGCGCCGCCGTTTTTGCGCGTTTTTTAAGAAAAAACCTTAGGGGGTGTAGGTACCTACCCCCCCAGCCGTGCGAGGGTTGCACACTGGCGGCGGAAGGGGCCTGGGGGCAGTGGGACCGGGACAATGCTCCCCCGAGGGATCATGCGACTGTGCATACAAATATGTGTTTAAAGTGCCCTATGATGGGTTTCAGTGGCGAACTGTCCCTCCCTCCCCCCCCCCACCCCTAGTAAAGCAATGTAGTCATAACACTTTAACCCCAATGCAGGCGCGGATACAGGGGGGCCCGGCCCCCCAAATTACTTGGGTGAATTAATAAAATTCCTTAATTAACTGCGTTTATGGCGCTCCGCATGTGAATTTTGGCGCACCGCACATAAAAAAATTGCCGCCCTCCCCCAATTTTTTGGTCTGGATCCGCCACTGCCCCAATGCGCCTATCAATTCACGCGTTCATGTCTGATCTGCTTAGATCTATTTCTTGCCGGATAATCTGATGTCCATCATTGAAGGCAGAACGTCACAAAGTGAAACTGTATCGAACTGCAATTATTTACTCGTTTTTCTCGTTACCGCCATTTACAGCAGGCTCAGGACTCAAACACATTACCCGCACAAGCCAGAATAAACCAGGAGTGTTGTCTGCAATGAAATTTGTGTAATTGCATAAAAATGTAATACAATACTCCAACACTGGACCTAGATAAACATAAATTTGCGCACACAGATAGGCCAAGGGGCCATATAATAGCTCCACTGAAATGGTGAAAATTTGACAAAAATGAGGAAACATTTCCAATTTCTACGTCTGGAGAGGGTTAAATTATACTCTTCATCCCTTATTCTCCTCTCAAAAATGAACTTGCTCCAGAAAGTCAAACTCAGCATCAAAAAACTACGCCAACTTGGCTCAGGTTTCCGTCTTTGGCTACTCCCGAAATAAGAACGTGCTCGTTGCGTCACTGATCTAATTATCATAAAATATTTAAATTATGGAGATTTCAAACTACATTACACAAATTACAAACAAGCCTGATACCGATATTAATAGGATTAAGAATTACAAAGCTAAACTTGTCATAATTACGGCGCGCCTACAACGCATTACGTCTTTTGCCAATTGGCGTATTTTCACAGTGGAGGTACCGAGCGGCATAATGTCACGTGGATAGTCAGCTGACGTAACATTCGGCCAGAAAAACGAGAATAGCCCACCGTATTACTCTAACCACCGTGGTCAGTCATTCACCATGAGCGGCAGAAAATCACGCATGGACGAGTACTTCGCTTCCCAGGACCAGAGGGAGCGCCGCCAGTCTGGGGAGTCAGCCATGTCCATCGGGAGCGAGACCAGCGACGATTTCATCATGTCCCCGCCCACCTCCCGCCCCTCCAGCAGCCAGGGCCTCAGGGAGGAGCCCCGCCCCTCCAGCGCCAGCAGTGACAGGGAGAGGGAGGAGAGCCAGGAGAGCCAGGGGAGTCAGGAGATTGGCAAGCACCTGGGCAGGGGCTGCAAGCAGGCAGACTTTGATGAGGTCAACATGTCCCTGAGGCCCTACCAGAAGTTCTTCAAGCTCCACAAAATTGAGGATCCAAGGCCCAAGCTGGGTCATCCTGGGAAGACCATCTTCTCCTGCCTGGCCATCTGCAACATCTGCTCAACTGGTGGGGTCAAGAAGACCTATGTCAAGTTCACCTCAGAGAGCAGGGGCAACCTCAGAGTCCACCTCAAGGGCAGGGGTCATGGTCCAAAGGTCCTGCAGGAGTATGATGAGATCAAGGCGGCCACCAGCAAGAAGGGCCAGAAGGTTGGCACCAAGGACACCAAGCACCAGCTGACCTTCAAGCAGGCCCAGGAGATGTCCAAGAAGTTCACCCAGGAGAGGGGCCGACAGGCTTGGGTCAAGTGGTTGACCAGCCTCTGCCTAGCACCCAGCATCTCTTCCCACCCAGCCACCCGCCAGTTGATGGACATCTTCAGGCCAGAGTTCCAGCTGCCCTCCCACACTGCCATCACCAACACTGTGGAGGACCAGGCCAAGAACATCAAGAAGGAGCTCATCTTCGTCCTGAAGGAGGTGAGCTATGTGGCGACCACAGCCGACAGCTGGAGCGCACACCACCGCGCTTTCCTGGGGTGCACTGTGCACTGGATAGATGCCAAGACTCTGTCCAGAAAGCATGGCACACTTGCCTGCAAGGAGCTGAAGGGCAAGCAGACCAAGGAGCTCCTGGCCACAGAGCTGTACAAGATCAACAGCGAGTTTGGCATCACCAGGAAGATCGCCGCCACAACTACCGACAATGGCACCAACTACTGCGCCGCATTCAACTACTATGGCGGCAACCCAGCTGACCCTCCTTTCCTGGCACCAGAGCATCAGGATCCTGATGGCGGCGGCGTGGACATAGTCGATGTCTATGCACTCCTGACTGAGGAGGAGGAGGTAGAGGACCTGCCCCAGCTGCCCATCCAGAGGAGGTGCGCCGCCCACACCTTGAACCTGCTGGCGACATCTGATGTGTCCAAGGTGGTTGGCTGGAACCATGGCAGTGCCACAGGCAGGCAGGGAAGGCAGCCATTCACCAAGGCAGCTGCCAAGGCCCAGGCCCTGTGGAACCTCCACAACAGGTCCTCTGTGGTGGCCAACAGGATCAAGGAAGTGCTGGGGAGAAAGCTGAAGACTCCTTGCCCAACCAGGTAAAAAATCGCACATTTAAAAAAATCGCACATTTAAAAAAAAATCAACTAGATAGAGTTTGAATTTACATCTATTACAGTTGGAATTTACATCTATTTAAGTTTGCAAATTTAATAGTTGACATATATTTAAATAGAAATGATGCAAAAGTTTTATTTGAACTTGTAATAGTTATTACTTATTAGTTACTAAATTTAAATAAGAGCTGTACCTAAAACACTGTTTTAACTCTGTGTAGGTGGAACAGCTTCTACGACGCAACCAAGTGCCTCCTGGAGACCGCCCTCAAGGACACAGACACCATGGAGGCCATCAACGACGTCCTCAAGACTGAGTCAGGGAGCAGGGGAGGCGCCGCCACCTTCCAGGAGGAGGACAAGGAGGTCTTGGAGGAGTACTGCCAGGTCATGAGGCCGGTCTCCATCTGCTTGGACCGGGTCCAGGCTGAGGCCAATGCCTACATGGGCATCCTCCTGCCCTACCTCATGCTGCTCAAGTTGGAGCTGCAGAGGCTGAAGGCTGAGGCCACCCTGAGGTATGCCCTCCCCTTGGTGGACGCCCTCCTGGACCAGCCGGGGTCCATCCATGGCTTCAACAAAAGGTTCCAGCACCTGTTCAAGGAGGAGGACCTCCTGATGGCCACCCTGACCCACCCCAACCATGGCCCCATCAGGCTCAAGCATGTGGCCCCAGACCTTGAGGAGTCCACCAAGGAGAAGCTGGTCAGGGAGCTCATCAACACCATCACTCCTGATGCCCTCCCCTCCAGCCAGGGCACAGCAGCGGAGGTAGAGGACGACGCTGACGACCCCTTTGCCTTCCAGGACGCCCCCATGGTCATGGAGGGCAGCCCCAACATGGAGGAGCTCATCAGGAAGGAGCTGCAGACCTGGGCCAGGAGCAAGGAAGCTGAGGTGAAGCCAGAGCACTTCCCCAGCCTGCACAGGGACAAGTGGATCGCACTGTTCATCAAGTACAACACCCCCCTGCCCAGCTCTGCCGCTGTGGAGCGCATGTTCAGCACGGCCGGGGATGTCCTGAGGCCCAAGCGCGCCAGCATGACCAGCGACAAGTTTCAGCAGCTGGTCTTCACCAAGGGCAACATGGCCCTCCTGGAGGCTATCTTGAAGAGGGAGAAGAGGGAGGCCAACACTGACACAGAGCATGAGACAGATGCTGAGCTTGACTAAAATGTGTTTTTTGTCCTTTTTTTGACTTGTATGATACAGTATATACTGCAAATAAACTTTAAGTACACTTATTTAAGCTTTATTTCTTATCGCTTTTGTTATCGCTGTTAAAAAACAATTATCGTTATCGTTTTATCGTTTATCGTTTCGTTATCGCTGTTAAAAAAAAACAATTATCGTTATCGTTTTATCGCTATCGCTGTTAATTTTGTGAAAAATTTTTATCGTTTATCGTTTATCGTTATCGCAAACCTTTCTTATCGTTTTATCGTTATCGCAGGTCCGAAAATTAGTTATCGCGGAAAGCACTGGTGAGTACATATCTAATGCCACGAGCCTTTCTCCATATTCTAAGTTACCTATTCCACTGATGATTCTAGTTGCTTTACATGGCATGGAGTATTCATTGCTATTAGCTCACACATTACCAGAGCACATTGAGCCAAAACCGCCCTGCCAGTTTTGGCGTGATTAACTGCCCGTCGCCGCAGTTCTTATTTTCCATTTTCGTGGGGCGACACCCGTCGCTCTTTCCGTTGGTTTCTTGGGGTGACACCCGTCACCCCGCGTGGATTTGTTTCATCCCATCGTATTTCTGTTCCCTGTGCTTCTGTGTCCGTCTCGTTTCTTTAAGTTACACTAGGTAGGGCTTTTTTCCCCACGATGGGGAAAAAACGCAAAAAAAGATACTGACCCCAGCTCGCCACCGGACTCCGAGACGGAATTTCCGCCGCTGACCACACCTGACGACAATCGCGCGAATCCGCACTCTGCACATGATACCACCATTGATGACCCGCGCCAGACAATTCCATTGGACGACGCCATGGAAGCCCTTTGTCCCTCACCGACCCGCGCTCGTACCAAGACCTCGCCTCGCAATTCCGACCAGACCATCACTCTCCACGCCACAGACGCACGCCCTAACCAGACCACCCTACCTCGACAGTGCTGGCTCTTTCATAGTAGTCAAGCCTGTCGAGGAATCCGTTTCCTTCCGCCATATTAACGTTTTCTGGCCGACCAAACAACTCCTCTCCATCTGCTCCTTAGCCAATCTTGATATCGAAGCCCCTGCCAACGGAACCCTTGTCATCAAAACCCAAACCCGAGCCCAGATCAAAGCCCTCCTCCGTACCACCACATTCTGTGGTAAATCCGTCACCATTATCCTACATTCCAACCGCAACACCACCAGGGGCACCGTCTTCGCGCCGGAGCTCCGCTTCATGACTGAGGCGGATATCCAGACAGAGCTCAGACCGGAGGGGGTGACCCACGTCCACCGCATTACCTCATTTAAAGACGGCCAGAAACGCGATACAAGCCTCCTTGTCCTTACCTTCAACTCTACAACTCTTCCCAAGACCCTCCTCGCCGGCTACATCCGATTCCAAGTCCGCGTATTTATTCCAAATCCTCTCCGCTGTTTTAATTGCCAGCGCTTCGGCCCTGGCAGTAAAACTTGCCGCCAGTCCGCCCGGTGCCCCAAGTGCGGAGAAACACCCATCCTGATTCAACCTGCTCCAAGCCTGCCCACTGCCTCAGCTGTAACACATCCGATCACCTCACCACTACCAACCAATGTCCAGTCTGGCGACGGGAAAAAGAGGTTTGCGCCGTCAAGGCCACGACCGGAGTCTCCTACCCGCAGGCCCAGCGGACCGTCGAGGCCACCTCCCCGACCACCACAACTTACGCCCAGGCGGCCACCGTTGCTCCTCCCGCACGTCGCATCAACACTACTTCTACCTCGATCCAAACTGACATGATTCCCGGATTAGCTCCACTAAAAAAACTTGCACCACTCACCACACCTACACAAACCACCCTGGCTCAAAACACACAGACCATTCCGACCAAACAAACGCCAACAGATTCCGCAAGGAATTCCAGACCCCGCAGCCATTCGGCTGCCCGGGAAACACGAGCCACTTCGGTGGCGCACCGACCGAACACGGGGCGCCCGGTGCAAGCCGGCGACCACGTGACCCGACCGACTCCCAACCGGCGGGCATCCCCGCGGCAGTACCAGGCCGCCATGAGACGGCCGCCATGGTCACCGACCAGCCGGACGGCTCGGGTGCAGCCGTCCGACCTCAAACCACACGCCCGCCTGACCTCCACGCATGGATGAAGCACGCACCGAAAGGTGCACACAAACAATAATATCTATTCTCCCAATGTCTGCATTTTTACAATGGAATTGCCGTAGTTTAATATACAAATGGGCCGAAATGAAAGCATTTTTCAGTATTCTCACACCTATTCTCATCGCACTTCCGGAAACCTGGTTCTTACCCACAGATACATATAATTTCAATCTTTACAATTATTCGCTATACCGTCACGACGAGGTCAATGGACCACACCGCAGTGGCGGTACAGCACTTTACATCAACAATGATCTTACACATACACAAATTACACTGAATTCACTTTTACAAGCCGTAGCTTGTACATTGCGTTTCCATGGAAGGAATATAGATGTATGTTCGCTATATATTCCGCCACACACAGACAACACAAACATTTTGACACAATTAGAAAACCTCATCACACATTTCAAAAACCCTTTCATTTTACTTGGCGATTTTAACGCTCGTAGCCCAGCGTGGGATAGAACACGCACACTTCCAGACACCCGCGGACGCATAGTTGAACACATCTTAGACAGACACAATTTAGTATTACTCAACACCGGTGAACCAACTTTTTTCCACCTCGGTCACAATATAGAAACTGCCATTGATTTAACAATTTGTTCTCCAGCCCTGGCCAACGAATTTGATTGGACAATAGACACAGACATTCATGACAGCGATCACTACCCCATTAAATTAGTACCGACCATTTCAACAACTGCCGATACCACACCAAGTTTCATTCCTCGCTGGAAACTTCCGAGGGCCGACTGGACCAAATTTGAGGAGCTTTCCTCGTTGCAATACAACCCGGACATTTCTCCAGTACAAAACATTCATTTAATTACCAACACACTTTTACAGGCAGCGTCTGCAACAATTCCACGCACAAAACCTATCACAAAACGAACCCCAGTCCCCTGGTGGTCCATAGAAGTTTCCCAAGCAATAGCCACAAAAAACGAGCATTTAGGAAATATTTACGCCATCCCGATCAACAAAATTTAATCAACAGTAACCATGAACGGGCAAGAACACGCTGCATTATACGAAATGCTAGGCGCCGTTCATGGGCAAATTACCTTCAGCAACTCACTTTCGACATACCTTTAAGCAAAACATGGGGATTAATCCGCCGTTTGAGCGGACGATCCCCATGCAGATCACTACCCTCAAACTTCACAATACCACCATTACCGAACCCCAAGCAATAGTAAACACCATAGCGGATACCATTTCT
Organism: Ashinkailepas kermadecensis; assembly: GCA_034440615.1. Classification (NCBI taxonomy): domain Eukaryota; kingdom Metazoa; phylum Arthropoda; class Thecostraca; family Neolepadidae; genus Ashinkailepas; species Ashinkailepas kermadecensis. The sequence continues at coordinate 279,893 of JAOTOM010004825.1, forward strand.
CACCATAGCTCCGACGACAACTACAGACCGGGTTTCATAGAAAATGCACTACACACTTTTTACCTCGATCCCGCACAATTTGATTCTGATAACACAGAAATACATAATTCTCCTTTTCAAATTTCAGAACTTGATGCAGCCATTTCCTCCGCCGGCAATACTTCAGTAGAGCCCGACAACATACATTATTTTTTTTTTCAGACATTTACCGGATCACAACAAACATAGCATTTTGCAAACCTTTAATTCACTATGGACAACTCATGCCTTCTCCAAAAGTTGGAAAGAATCTTTCATTATACCCATCCCAAAACCTGGCAGGGATCATAGTAACCCCAGTAATTTTCGACCCATTGCACTCACCAGTTGTTTAGGAAAACTTTTCGAACGCATGGTTATACGAAGACTGACCTGGCACCTGGAAACAAATTCTCTTATATATCCCTTTCAATGTAGTTTTCGACAAGGTCGCAGCACCATAGATAATCTTATTCGGTTAGAGACAGACATCCGTCAAGGCTATAAAAACATGAACACACAGTCGCAGTATTTTTAGACATCAGCAAAGCGTACGACATGGTTTTCAAACCCGCATTACTCTTCAGAATTCAACAACTCGGTATAAAAGGACATTTAGCACATTATTTAGTAGGTTCTTTATCTGGTTCTCGTCGATTCCCCATTAGGTGCCGGTCAGCCATTTCCGTTCCCCATTTTCTTCAGAACGGCCTACCACAGGGTAGTTGTCTCTCACCATTATTATTTAACATTATCATTAGTGATCTTTTTGATGACATGCCTACCAATATATCATATTCACTGTTTGCAGACGACAGTGCAAGCTAGTGCTCCGGGAAAAATTATGAACATTGTTTAATTCGTTTACAAAACACACTGGACAGAATACACGAATGGTCCCTGAAGTATGGTTTCATTTTTTCGGCCCCAAAATCTACAACACTGATGTTTAGTAAATCAACACCCTGCCCAAACCCAGACACACCGCTTTACCTCGGAAACAATGATATACCTTTTGTAACTTCGTTTAAATTTCTTGGTATTATTTTTTACCGAAGGCTTTCAATGCGTAAACACATGAAACACATCCAGCACAAATGTTTTCACCGACTTAATTTATTTCGATGCATCACTTCTTCATCACTTGGAGCCGACCGTCATACACTTCTACTACTTTACAAATGTTTAGTTCTACCCATAATTGAATATGGGTCCGTAGCATATGGCGGTGTTAGCACATTCTCCTTAGACATTTTAGACACCATTCAAAATAAATTTATCCGTATTGCACTCGGTGCAATGACTACTTCACCCATCATTTTCTTTAGAAGCCGAATCGGGAATTCGGCTTTCTCTCCGTAGAATGCAGCAAACACTTAGGTACGCCCCCAAAATTCAATTTCACACAAACCATCCCACACACGCGTCATTACAAATTCTCCCAAATTTACATCATGATTATTTAGGCCCAGCCGAAAAACGACTGGTCTCACTATAGCTTCTCGAGTCAAAACAATTTCGGAACAACTTCATTTCACTATTCCACGCATTACTTCTCTTTCTCCACCAACTACACTACCGTGGCAGATGGCCGAACGACACATTCTTTATCTGACCACCACCCCAAAATCACAACTTTGTCCGGAATATGCAAAACAAAAATTTCACCAACTTCGTTCTCGTTATCGTCATGTTCCTTTTGTTTTTACCGACGGATCAAAAAACGCCAACCTCACTGGAAATGCCATAATTTCGGATACACACACAAAACAGCATCGCTTGCCAAACGGAACCTCAATTTTCATCGCAGAATTGCACGCCATTCTTATTGCTCTTCGTTATGTCCGCAACCGTGCAATTTGTCACCCCATGTGCAGGGTTGTTATTTGTTTCGACTCCAAATCTGCTCTTCAATCACTTTCTTCACTTTCTTTTTCGCACCATTGCCATATCTCCATTTACGATACCCTAGAAATACTTAATCTGATGGGCGTGAAGGTCCGTTTCCTGTGGGTGCCCAGCCACTGCGGCATCCCAGGAAACGAAGAAGCCGACAAATTAGCCAAAGCATCATTACACCTCCAAAACATCACAGAAATTCCACCACATTTTGAAGGCATTAAATCATCCATACAACAGAGCATTCGACATTTTTGGAACCAAAACTGGACACAAAACACAAATCATACACAATTACGTTTCATCAAAACTGCTGTCGATACCTGGATCACATCATATAAAAAAAACCGACATGAAGAAAAAGTCCTATCACGTTTACGCATCGGCCATACTTTTCTTACCCATCGATATATATACACGGCTTCACCTCGACCTTCATGCCCATCAAGCAACACATATCTTACAGTTCCACATATTCTCCTTCATTGTCAGAAGTACCAAGGCCCACGAAAAACACTGACGGATTTTTGCCATACACACAAAATTCCTTTTACTCTGCCTACACTATTAGGGGATGAACATCCAATTCTCATCCAACTACTTTTCAATTTTCTCCGCAATACAAACCTGTTCCAAGATTTATAGACTTAATTATTTAGCATGACATAATATACACTTTCTCATTATGGCACGAAATGGCCTGAGGAGGCCGAAGTGCCCAACCCAACAAAAGCATAGTTGCTTTGCGCTGCACTCTTTCTAACATATCTATATCTTTTTCTAGGTAGGGGCTCCATGATTGTACAGAATATTCCAAGTGGGGTCGCACATATGCTAAGTACAGTTTTTCATGACTTCCTTGCTCTTATATATCATACTTCTATTAATGAGTCCCAGCATTCTGAGTGCCCTGTTCCTAGCTGAGATACATTATTTTTCTGATTTAAGGTCTTTTGAAACCAACACACCTAAGTCCCTTTCCTCTTCAATAACATCCAGTTCCCTCCCTCCCATTGTATATCTGAGAGTTTCACCTCCAGACCCCAGATGCATAACCTTACACTTGTCATAGCTGAAAGACATCTGCCATCATTAATACTCGGCCATCATCGTGGTGATGGCCGGGTATTAATTTAGACTAAACTGCGTCAAGGAGGGAGATTTTTTCATTTTAAAGTGATTTGTGCAGGTGATATTGCAGCGGAGTGAGCTGACTTGTCAAGGGAAACCCGAAAAAAATATGAGCTGGGGGAAGGGTTGAAAATCGGCGAAGAGAAAACGATGTTAGTTGATCGGACTCCATCCATATGAAAATTAAGTAGCCACTCATTTCCTTTACTTAGAAACGGCCTCTTCGAACAAATAGTGATCGAAATCCGGAGACGTTTTACAAAATGAGGTCAGGTCAGGTGCCCCTCCAAATTCGCTTGCCCCTGACACAAATCCTAGCTATGTCGCTGTCGAACGCTTCGCTATTCATCCTTCTCTGGCATAGGTAAAGGGTGTTAAGTGTTAGGTTAAGACGTAATATACATCTTAAAGGTCAATTGCTGCAAACAATCCAGACTATTCATGCTTATTTGTTGTTTGTAAAAAAACGTATCACATGCAGGAACGGTTCTGGCCCTTCGTGGGTCGATAAACTGATTTTACCCTGATGTCAACCCCTCCCCCCAGGAAAGAAAAAAATCGGATTCCAACGACTCTATTTTGCGGTCTAGTAAACACATTATTTAGCTATCTTTAGCACAATCTACGCAACATAAATGAAGCATGGCCCAGAATACCAGAACCTTGGGCAGTCACTGGGATTACCCAGTTCATTGCAGCAGACAATGTACATAATACGTAATATAATATAACAACACTTACCAACATAATAACCCATTCACGGATGTAGCCATATGGATCTGAAATCACCATGAATCGAACAATTCGATGAATTTCTTCCAAGCGCGGTGGTTAAAAAGAAAAACAAAGCGGTGTCCAAACGATGGTCTGAGCTTAATATAATTTGTGGCTCTCATTAAGGCTGAACACTTTATGACTTCATGACCTCATGGTTTATTATCATTTACTTCATGCTGTAGTCATCTGTCTACGTGAAATTGGATACATCTGGTAAGATAGGGTATTTCCTTTTTCCTTTCCTTCCTTTTGTCGGGTTCGGCACCTCGGCCTCCTCAGGCCATTTCGTGCTATAATGAGAAAATGTATATTGTGTTATGCTAAATAATTAAGTTGATAAATCTTGGAAAAGGTTCGATTTGCGAAGAAAATTGAAAAGTAGTTTCATAAGAATTGGATGTTCATCCCCTAATAGTGTAGGCAGAGTAAAAGGAATTTTGTGTGTATGGCAAAAATCCGTCAGTGTGTTTCGTGGGCCTTGGTACTTCTGACAATGAAGGAGAATATGTGGAACTGTAAGACATGTATTGCATGATGGGCATGAAGGTCGAGGTGAAGCCGTGTATATATATCGATGGGTAAGAAAGGTATGGCCGATGCGTAAACGTGATAGGACTTTTTCTTCGTGTCGGTTTTTTTTTAAAGATGATGCTCATGATTCAACAGTAGGCTTGATGAGTCGTAATTGTGTATGGTTTGTGTTTTGTGTCCAGGTTTCTGTTAAAAAATGTCGAATTCCCTGTTCTATTGATGATTTAATGCCGTCAAAATGTGGTGCAATTTCAGTAATGTTTGGAAATTATAATGATTGTTTTGCTAATTTGTCGGCTTCCTCGTTTCCTGGGATGCCACAGTGGCTGGGCACCCACAGGAAACGGACCCTCACGCCTATCATGTAAAGTGTTTGAAGTGTGTCATAGATGGAAACATGGCAATGGTGCGAAAAAGAAAGTGAAGAAAGTGATTGAAGAACAGATTTTGAGTCAGAACAAACAACGACACTGCGCATGGGGTGAAAAAGGAAACGATTACGAATGTAACGAAGGGCAATCAGAATGGCGTGTAATTCGGCAATGAAGATGAAAGTTCCGTTTGGTAGGCGATGTTGTGTTGTGTGTGTACCCGAAACAATGGCGTTTCCTGTGGTGTTAGTATCCTTAGTTGCGTCAGCAAATATAAAGCGAACATGACGATATCGAGACCGAAGCTGGTGGAAATTTTGCTTGGCATATTCTGGACAAAGTTGTGATTTTGGGGTGGTCGTTAGATAAAATATGTGTCGTTCGACCATCTGCCACGGTGGTGTAGTAGGTTGATGAAGAAAAGTAATTTGTGGAATATTATATTGAAGTTGTGTAGAAAATGTTTTAACACCTGAAGCTATGGTAAGACCGATTCGCTTTTCGGCTCGACCTAAATAGTTGTGGTGTAAGTTTGGGAGAATTTGCAATGATGCGTGTGTGGGGTGGTGTTCTTTGCACTGATTTTTGTTGCGGCATACCTAAGTGTTTGTTCCTTTCTTCGTAGAGCTAATGGTAGAATTCCTGATTCGGTTTGTAGAGAAATGATGGGAGAAGTAGTCATTGTACCGAGTGCTATGCGGATAAATTTATTTTGTATGCTGTCCAAAAGTTTCAAAGCGGAGGTGCTGCTACCAGCATAAACTACCGACCCATATTCTATGATGGGAAGAACTAATGATTTGTAGAGATGTAAAAGCGTATCGCGGTCGGCTCCGAATGAGGAAGAAGTGATACAGGGAAATAAATTGAGTCTTCGATAAAAAATAATACCAAGAAATATAAACCAATTTACAAAAAGTATATCATTGTTCCGAGGTGAAGCGGTGTGTCTGGGTTTGGACAGGGTGTCGATTTACCGAATATTAGTGTTGCAGATTTTGGGGCCGAAAAAATTAAACCATACTTCAGTGACCATTCGTGTATTCTGTCCAGTGTGTTTTGTAAGCGAATTAAACAATGTTCGTAATTTTTCCCGGAGCACCAAATTGCGCTGTCGTCTACAAATAGGGAATTTGATATATTGGTAGGCATGTCATCGAAAAGATCATTAGTGATAATGTTAAATAATACTGGTGAAAGACAACTTCCCTGTGGTAGGCCGTTCTGTAGGCAATGTGAATCGGAAATGGCTGACCGGCACCTGATGTGGAATCGACGAGAACCAGATTAAAACCTACCAATTAATGTGCTAACTGTCCTTTTATACCGAGTTGTTGAATTTTGAAGAGTAATGCGGGTTTGAAAACCATATCGTACGCTTTGCTTATATCTAAAAATACTGCGATAGTGTGTTCATGCTTTTTTATAGCCTTGACAGATGTCAGTCTCGAACCGAATAAGATGATCTATGGTGCTGCGTCCTCGTCGAAAATCACGTTGAAAGGGAGATGGAAGGGAATTTGCGTCCAGGTGCCAGGTCAATCTTTTTATAACCATACGTTCAAAAAGTTTTCCTAAACAACTGGTGAGTGCAATGGGTCGGACATTAGTGGGGTTACAATGGTCCTTGCCAGGTTTTGGGATGGGTATAATGAAAGACTCTTTCCAAGTTTCGGGAAGGTATGAGTTGTCCATAGTGTATTAAATGAGTGCAAAATGCAAAATTTGGTGTGATCCGGTAAATGTCTGAAAAAAAGAATAATGTAAGTTGTCGGGTCCTACTGAAGTATTGCCAGCGGAGGAAATGGCTGTCACAAGTTCTGAAATTTGGAAAGGAGTATTATATATTTCTGAGTTGTCAGAATAAAATTGTGCGAGATCGAGGTAAAAAGTATGTTGTGCGTTTTCTATGAAGCCAGGTCTGTAGTTTTCGTCGAAGCTATGGTGGGCAATGGTATCCGCTATGGTGCTAACTATTTCTTTGGGTTCGGTAATTGTGTGATTATGAAGTTTGAGGGCTGGCAATGATCTAAATGGGGATCGTCCGCTGAAACGGCGGATTAATCCCCATATTTTGCTTAATGGTGTGTCGAAAGTAAGTTGCTGAAGGTAATTTGCCCATGAACGGCTCCTAGCGTTACGTATAATGCAGCGTGTTCTTGCACGTTCATGGTTCCGGTTGATAAAATTTTGTTGGTCGGGATGGCGTAAATATTTTCTAAATGCTCGTGTTCTAGTGGCTATTGCTTGGGAAACTTCTATGGACCAGGCGACTGGGGTACGTTTTGTGATAGGTTTGTGTTTGTGAGTTTTGTGTTTTTACACGCCATTCTGATTGCCCTTCGTTATATTCGTAATCGTTTCCTTTTTCACCCCATGCGCAGCGTTGTTATTTGTTCCGACTCAAAATTTGTTCTTCAATCACTTTCTTCACTTTCTTTTTCACACCATTGCCATATTTCCATATATGAAACACTTCAACACTTTACATGATGTGCGTGAAGGTCCGTTTCCTGTGGGTGCCCAGCCACTGTGGCATCCCAGGAAACGAAGAAACCGACAAATTAGCAAAATAATCATTACAACTTCCAAACATTACAGAAATTCCACAACATTTTGACGGCATTAAATCAACAATACAACAGAGAATTCGACATATTTGGACACAAAACTGGACACAAAACACAAACCATACACAATTACGACTCATCAAGCCTACTGTTGAACCATGGGCATCATCTTTTCAAAAAAACCGACACGGAAAAAAGTACTATCACGTTTACGCATCGGCCATACTTTTCTCACCCATGGATATATTTACACTGCTTCGCCTCGACCTTCATGCCCATCATGCAACACCTATCTTACAGTCACACATATACTTCTACACTGTCAACAATACCATGGACCTCGAAGAACACTTACTAATTACTGCCGGACACACAACATCGCCTTTTCTTTGCCCACACTACTGGGAGATCAATACCCTTTTCTAATCAAACTACTCTTCATCTTTCTCCGACAAAAAAACTTGTTCCAGGAATTATAATTTGACTTTTACACCATAATTTTGTCTTCTTCTTCACGGTACGAATTGGCCTGAGGAGGCCGAAGTGCCTATTTTAATAAAACCAAAGCAGGAAAATATTCCACCTTTGAGGAAATACCCTTCCATGGAGTATTCAATACTATACGCTCATAGCTCACCAGAGCAATTGATTACTCCGCCCTGCCAGTTTTGGCTTGATTGACTGCCCGTCGCCGCAGTTCTTTATTTTTCATTTTCGTGGGGCGACACCCATCGCTCTTTTCGTTCATTTCTTGGGGTGACACCCGTCACCCCGCGTGGGTTTGTTTTTCTCTCATCGTATTTCTGTTCCCTGTGTTTCTGTGTCCTTCTTATTTCTATAAGTTACACTAGGTAGGGTTTTTTTCCCCACGATGGGGAAAAAACGCAAAAAGGACACCGATCAATGCTCGCCAACGGACTCCGACTCGGAATTTCCTCCACTTAAAACGCCTGGCGACCATAGCGCGAACACGGACTTGGCACCTGATGCCCAACCTCTCGACACAACCATTGATGACCCACGCCGGACAATTCCCCTTGATGACACCATGGAAGCCCTTTGAGCCTCGCCGACCCCTGCTCGTCCCAAGACCACGACCTCGCCTCGCAATCCAGACCAGACCATCACTCTCCACGCCGCTGACCCACGCTCTAACCAGACCACGCCCTCCCAAGCTCAACCCATCCAGCCCATTGAACCCTACCTCGACAGTGCTGGCTCGTACATTGTCGTCAAGCCTATCGAGGAGTTCGTTTCCTTTCGCCGTATCAACGTTTTCTTGCCGACTAAACAACTCCTTGCCATCTGCTCCCTAGCCAATCCCGACATTGAAGTCCCTGCGAACGGAACCTTTGTCATTAAAACCCAATCCCGATCCCAAACCAAAGCCCTCCTTCGCACCACCACATTTTGTGGAAAATCCGTCACCATCACTCTCCATTCCAGCCGCAACACCACCAAGGGCACCGTCTTCGCGCCGGAGCTCCGCTTCATGTCTGAGGAAGATATCCAGGCGGAGCTCAGGCCGGAGGGGGTGACCCACGTCCGACGCATCACTTCCTTTAAAGACGGCCAGAAACGTGATACGAGCCTCCTTGTCCTTACCTTCAATTCTACCACTCTACCCAAGACCCTCCTCGCCGGCTACATCCGATTCCAAGTCCGTGTCTTTATTCCCAATCCTCTCCGCTGTTTCAATTGCCAGCGCTTTGGGCATGGCAGTAGGACTTCGCCAAACAGCCCGCTGCCCAAAGTGCGGCGAACCACCTCATCTCGAATCCACCTGCTCCAAACCTGCCGACTGCCTCAACTGCAACACATCCGATCACCTGACCACATCACCCCTTTGCCCAGTTTGGCGCAAGGAGAAGGTCTGCGCTGTCAAGGCCACGACCGGGGTGTCATACCCCCAGGCCCGACGGTCTGTCGAAGCCACCTCCCCGTCAACAAAAACTTATGCCCAGGCGGCCACCGTTGCTCCCCCCACACGTCGCGTCAACACTACTTCTACCTCGATTCAAACTGACATGATTCCCGGTCTAGCTCCACTAAAAAACCTTGCACCACTCACCACACCTACACAAACCACCCTGGCTCAAAACACACAAACCATTCCGACCAAACAGACTCCAACGAATTCTGCAAGGAATGCCAGACCCCGCAGCCACTCGGCTGCCGGGGAAATGCGCGCCACTTCCGTGGCCCGCCGACCGAGCCCGGCGCGCCCGGTGCCGGCCGGCGACCACGTGACCCGACCGACTCCCAGCCGGCGGCCATCCCCCGCGGCAGTGGCCGGCCGCCGTGAGCCGGCTGCCAAGGTCACCGACCAGCCGGACGGCTCGGGTGCAGCCGTCCGACCTCAATGCACACGCCCGCCTGACCTCTACGCATGGATCAGGCACGCACCGAAAGGTGCACACGAACAATAATGTCTTCTCCCAATGTCTGCATTTTTACAATGGAATTTCCGTAGTTTAATATCCGAATGGGCCGAAATGAAAGTCTTTTTCAGTATACTCACACCTATTCTCATCGCACTTCAGGAAACCTGGGTCTTACCCACCGACACATATAATTTCAATCTTTCCAATTATTCGCTATACCGTCACGACGAGGTCAATGGACAACACCGCAGCGGCGGTACAGCACTTTACATCAATAATGATTATACACATACACAAATTACACTTAATTCGACTTTACAAGCCGTAGCTTGTACATTGCGTTTTCATGGTAGGAATATAGATGTATGTTCGCTATATATTCCACCACACACAGACAACACAAACATTTTGACACAATTAGTAAACCTCATCACACAGTTCAAAAACCCTTTCATTTTACTTGGCGATTTTAACGCTCATAGCCCAGCGTGGGATAGAACACGCACACTTCCAGACACCCGGGGACGCATAGGTGAATACATCTTAGACAGACACAATTTAGTATTACTCAACACCAGTGAGCCAACATTTTTCCACCTCGGTCACAATACAGAAACTGCCATTGATTTAACAATTTGTTCCCCAGCCCTGGCCAACGATTTTCATTGGACAATAGACACGGACATTCATGATAGCGATCACTACCCCATTAAATTAATACCAACCATTTCAACAACTGCCGATACCACACCAAGTTTTATCCCTCGCTTGAAACTTTCGAAGGCCGACTGGACCAAATTTGAGGAGCTTTCGTCGTTACAGTACAACCCGGACATTTCTCCAGTACAAAACATTCATTTAATTACCAACACACTCTTACAAGCAGCGTCAGCAACAATTTCACTCACAAAACGGAGGAATAAAAGTAATTGGTGGGATATTATATTGAAGTTGTGTAGAAAATGTTTTGCCGCGTGAAGCTATAGTAAGACGGGTTCGCTTTTCAGCTGGACCTAAATAGTTGTGGTGTAAGTTTGGGAGAATTTGCAAGGATGCGTGTGTGGGGTGGTGTTCTTTAAACTGAATTTTTGTGGCATACCTAAGTGTTTGTTCCATTCTTCGTAGACCTAATGGTGGAATTCCTGAATCGGTTCGTAGAGAAATGATAGGAGAAGTAGTCATTGTATCGAGTGCTATGCGGATAAATTTATTTTGTATGTTGTCTAAAAGTTTCAAAGCGGAGGTACTGCCACCAGCATAAACTACTGACCCATATTCTATGATGGGAAGAACTAATGATTTGTAGAGATGTAAAAGCGTATGGCGGTCGGCTCCGAATGAGGAAGAAGTGATACAGCGAAATAAATTTAGTCGGTGAAAACATTTCGTCTGGACGTGTTTGATGTGTTTATGCATAGATAGCCTTCGATCCAAAATAATACCAAGAAATTTGAATGAATTTACAAAAGGTATGTGATTGTTCCCGAGGTGAAGCGGTGTATTTAGGTTTGGGCAGGGTGTCGATTTACTAAATATCAGTGTTGCAGATTTTGGGGCTGAAAAAATGAAACCATACTTCAGGGACCATTCGTGTATTTTGTCCAATGTGTTTTGCAAGCGAATTAAACAATGTTCATAATTTTTGCCGGAACACCAAATTGCGCTACCGTCGGCAAGTAGAGAATATGATATATTGGCAAGCATGTCATGGGAAAGATCATTAATGATAATGTTAAATAATACTGGTGAAATACAACTTCCCTGTGGTAATCCGTTCTGAAGAAAACGTGGATCGGAGATGGCTGACCGGCACCTGATATGGAATGGACGAGAACCAGATAAAAAAAACCCTACTAAATAGTGTGCTAAGTGTCTTTTTATGCCGAGTTGCCGAATTTTAAAGAGTAATGCGGGTTTGAAAACCATATCGTATGCTTTGCTTATGTCTAAAAATACTGCTGCAGTGTGTTCATGTTTTTTGTAGCCTAGGCGGCTGTCTGTCTCTAATCGAATAAGGTGATCTATGGTGCTGCGTCCTCGCCGAAAACCGCATTGAAAGGGAGATAGAAGAGAATTTGTTGTCAGGTCAGTCTTTTTATAATAATACGTTCAAAAAGTTTTCCAAGACAACTGGTGAGAGCAATGGGTCGAAAATTGTTGGTGTTGCTGTGATCTTTGCCGGGTTTTGGTATCGGAATGATGGTGGCTTCTTTCCAAGATTCGGGAAAAATATAACCTGACCATAATGAATTAAATGTTCGTAAGATGGAATGTTTCGTGTGGTCGGGTAAATGTCTGAAAAAAGAATAATGTAAATTGTCTGGCCCTACAGAAGTATTACCGGCCGAGGAAATTGCAGTCTCTAGTTCCGAAAGTTGAAAAGGAGCATTATATGTTTCAGTGTTGTCAGAATTGAATTATGCTAAATCGGTGTGAAAAGTGTGTTGTGCATTTTGTAAGAATTCAGGTCTGTATTTGTTATCCGAGTTATTTTGAGCCAGGGTGTCCGCTATTGTGTTCACTATTGCTTTTGGGTCGGTAATGGCGATATTTTGGATTTTGAGGGCCGGCAGTGATTTTAATTGGGTACGTCCGGACAGTCGGCGGATTAATTGCCAGATTTGCCTTTAGGGTGTTCGAAAAGTGAGTTGTTTTAAATATTCTGACCACGAACGACGTCTGGCGTCGCGAATGAGGCGGCGTGTCCTAGCTCGTTCATGGTTACGAATGATTAAATTTTGTTGATCAGTGTGTCTTAAATATTTCCGAAATGCTCTTTTCCTTACGGCGATGGCATGTGATATTTTGGGACTCCACCAAGGTACTGGCGTTCGTTTTGTAAAAGGTTTTGTAATTGGAATTGCCACAGATGCTGCTTCGAGAAGTGTATTTGTGATTAAGTTCATGTTTTGCACAGGGGAAAGATCTGGGTTGTATTGTACATATGAGAGTTCCTGAATCTTGATCCAGTCTGCTTTCGAAGTTTTCTAGCGCGGATAAAACTGGGTGTGGTATCAGCCGCAGTTGAAAATGTTGGTGTTAATTTAATAGGATAATGATCACTATCACGAATATCGGTGTCAACCGTCCAATCAAAATCGTTGGTCAGAGCCGGAGAACAAGTTGTTAAATCTATTTCAGTTTCTGTGTTGTGTCCGAAGTGAAAAAAAGTTGGCTCTCCAGTGTTAAGTAATAGTAAATTGTGTTGGTCTAAAATGTGTTGAATAATGCGTCCACGAGTGTCTGGTTGTGTACGTTTTTATCCCACGCTGGACTATGGGCGTTCAAATCGCCAAGTATAATGAACGGGTTTTTGAAATGTGTTATGAGCTTTTCTACTTGTGTCAAAATGTTTGAGTTGTCTGTAGATGGTGGAATATATAGTGAACATACATCTATATTTCGGCCATGAAAAAGTAAAGTCATAAAGTCATAAAGTCATAAAGTATTAAGGCTTAATAAGAGCCACAGGGGCCCATCTGGGTTAAGCCTATCTATAAAAGGTACCAGAAATGTAGATACTCCCACCCCAATCAATCCCTTATCCAAAGTTCCTAAGAAGCTATATATCCCAGCCTATCTAGCACCACTCACTTGCTACCGCATAACACCCTTAACAATCACAAGCTCCTCCCATCATACCCATCGTGCGACCATAGACAATCTGATCAGCATCACATCCCGAAGGAAGGTGCCGAATCCACTGCTAGGCACATCCCACACAAATTCAGAAAGCGTTCAGACTTAATAAGAGACTCCCTTGCTATTGCATAATACACTGAACAATTACAAACTCCTCCCATCATACCCATTGTGCTACCATAGACAATCTCATCAGTATCACATCCCGAAGGAAGGTGCTGAATCCACTGCTAGGTACACCCTATATAAAGTTATAAAGCGTTTAGACTTAATAAGAGACTCACTTGCTATTGCATAACACACTCAACAATTACAAACTCCTCCCAACTCCCAACTCCTCCCTGTTGATCAACCCTCCCTGGAATACAGAAAAACAATCCCCCTAGTCTGATAATGATTGTCTATGCCGTTTTTAAAGATGGTCAGTGTGTTGCTACTGACAATGGTTCCTGGCAGCTGGTTCCAGTGTTCTACTACCCTGTTGGTCCGAGATTCTACCCTGTTGGTCCCTACCGTCCGAGATTCTCACTACCCTCGTTACAGCCCTGGTCATCTCCCAGATCCGGTACTGTATTTCGGTTTATGGAAACTCCACCCAAGAAAACATCAACCGGGTACAAAAAATTATCAACTTCGCTGCTAAGATGATTTTCGGCCGCAAAAAATTCGATCACGCCTCGGATCTGATAGCGGAACTGGGCTGGCTGAGGGCGGATGAGTTAGCCAGCTACCACACACTCACCACGCTCCATAAGATCCGTAGGCAGGGAGTACCTGAAGAGCTGGCAGATTTGTTTCGAACGGTGGGTGAGCTGAGGGAGAGAGAGGTACCGCGTCGAGGCGATGACATCCATGTCACTCGGTGGCGCACCGAGATGGGCAGGCGCAGATTTCGGGTCAGGGCTCCCTTACTGCACAATGCATTGCCTCCGGAGATCAGAGAGCTACCTGTGTCGAGGTTCGGCCGAGCTTTGAAGCGCCATATTGTTGGCGGCAGGGAATGATTTATGCTATATGACCCATGTGTGTATACGGTTTTGTTTTTAACATCTCATTTTTCATATAGGCATGTATGCTAGTTTCACCTTTTAGCCTTTTATACCTGCATGCAGTTTTTAACTCTTGACTTTGAGCCGTAATAACCATGTCTTTATTGGATGGTTCAATAAACAGTCTGAGTTTGGTGAAGAAAAACTGTCTTAACCTTGTCCTGCTGTGATTAACTTTAATTTTGAATTGATGACCTCTAATTGCATCATTTCTGTTAAATTCAAACATTTGCCTGAGATATCCGTGTTCCTGACCATGAACAAATTTAAAAACCTCGGTGAGATCTCCTCTCAGCCTTCTATATCTAAGTGAAAACATATTCAATTTCTTCAGTCTTTCCTCATATGCCAGGTTGCCTATACCATTAACCATTTTTGTTGCCCTCTTTTGTACTCTCTTTAAAAGCCAACAATCTTTCTCATAACTAGGGGACCAAGCTTGTACACAGTATTCCAAATGTGGCCTGACATATGCACAGTAAAGCTTCCTGATGACCTCCTCACTTTTGTATGACACATTCCTCTGTATTTCCCCAAGCATTCTTAGTGCCTTCTTCCTGGCTTCTTTGGTCTGTTCTGATGCCCCCAATTTTTTGTTCAAAATAACACCTAAGTCCTTCTCCTGCTGAGTCACAGATAGTACTTGGCCACCCATCAAGTATGGAGCCTTGATATGCTGCCTACCTACATGCATGACTTTGCACTTATCAAAATTAAACTTCATTTGCCATTTTTCGGACCACTTCACTAGCTCGTCTAAGTCTTTCTGCAGCAAAACCTGCTCATTGTGCCCTGTTATTGCCCTAAAGATCTTCAAATCATCAGCAAATTTCAAAACCTTACTGCTAAGGCCACATTCAATGCTATTCACATATATAATGAACAATAGTGGCCCCAGTACCGACCCCTGGGGGACTCCACTAAGAACATTTTGCCATGATGACTTTGTACCATTTAGCATCACTCTCTGCTGTCTATCTGAAAGCCACAACTCTATCCATTTTAGGATGCTACCTGCAATACCATGGACTTGAAGCTGCATCATTAACCGTTTATGGGGTACCTTGTCAAAGGCTTTACTAAAGTCAAGATATGCTACATCAACCTGATTTCCCTGATCAAATTGTTCTGTAGCAAAATTCAAAAAGTCCAAGAGATTTGTGAGACACGATCGCCCTTTTCTAAACCCATGTTGAGTATCTTGAATCAATCTGTTCCCACCCAGAAAACTAACTATTCTATCCTTGATAATTTATTCGAGTACCTTGCAGACTAGGGATGTGAGGCTTACTGGCCTATAGTTTTCAACTTTCCCTCTTTCTCCTTTCTTGAAAATAGGAACTACATTTGCCCTTTTCCAATCTGTTGGAATTTCATTTTGTGAAACTGATCTACAAAATATTATACTAAGTGGAATTGCCACTTCCTTTCAGCTTCCCGCAATACCCTAGCATAAATTCCATCTGGTCCTGCTGCCTTGTTTGGCTTTATTTTTCTGATATAATTTAAAACAATATCACTATCAATGAAATCAACATCGTGTATCTGATCACCTGTCACTGAACTGTGGTTATCGGTTGGCAGATTAGTCACATCCTCCACTGTAAACACTGATTTAAACTGCTTGCTCAGCTCCTCAACCATCTCACCATCCTCACTCAATATAGTCCCATTTACTTCCAGTGGACCAATTGTGCTTGAAACTTTACTTAGCTTGTAGAAACTAAAGAACTTTTTACTGTCCCCATTACAGTTCCTAGCCAAATCCAATTCTTTTGCTCGCTTTGCTGCTCTGATTTTCTGCTTCACAGCATCTCTAGATTTTTTATACGACCTGAGATTTACGATATTTGAAGCTTCCTTAAATACTCTAAATGCACCTTTCTTAGCCTGAATTGTTTTCATCACATCTGGTGTAAGCCATGCTGGCTTTCCTACCCTTCTTTTGCGCCTTTGCTTTTGGGGGACATGTCTAATCTGAATTTCCCCCAAGTAGGATTTGAACTTTTCCCACATTTCACAGGCATTTAAATCAAAGAATTCTTCTTCCCATTGTATGACACTTAAAGCCTCTCTCATGCAGTCAAAGTCTGCCCTGTTAAAATTTGGAATCTTTGCCAAATTATTCTTGATTGTCCCTGATACCTGTGCCTTGAATCTCACTATGTTATGGTCACTTCTTCCCAGAGTTTCTCCGACAGTCAAGTCTTGAACTAAATCACTTAAATCTGAGAAGACAAGTTCCAAAAATGAGCCCTGCCTGGTTGGTTCCGTTACAAACTGGTGTAAGAACAAGTCCTCTTCAAGGCATTTCCTAAACAGTTTACATGATGGGGAGCCAACACCAACATTTTCATATCCTTTTAGATTAAAGTCACCAAGAATAAGGCATTTCCTCTGAAAGTTTCTACTGATTTCCTCACAAATCACCTTATCGAGCTCCAGTTGCTGAGAATGTGGCAAGGTTCCTGATCGATACAAAGCTCCTATCCTCAGTTTATTGCTGTTGCCTTTTCCCACAGCAACATGAAGCCAAATGGACTCCACAGACACATTTTTTACCCCAGCTGCTACTTTGAGAACTGTATAAGCTATTCACATAGAGCATTACACCACCCCCTTTCACTGCTGGACCCCTATTGCATGAAAACATATTGTATCCCTGGATCTCATAGTCCTGCAAGTTATCCCCAAAATATCCCTCACTGACCCATGCCTCAGTAATGCAAACAAAATCTGGTTTCTCCTCAGCAACATAACACTTGAACTCATCAAATTTGGATCGAATGCTCTGAGCATTAAGCACCATACACTGAACAAAAGTTCCATGACCCTCTTTGGTTTTTTCATGTTGAGTAGCTCTATCATCTCTGGATGAGCTACCACTATGCCCCCTTGATCTACTGCTACCTCTGTTTGCTGACTGTGAGGTTCTATTGCCTATGCTGTCACTACTGGCATATCCCCGAGATGGCAATGCCAATTCTTCCCTCCCCACCCCATTATCTAGTTTCCCTGAAGGACATGTTCATATACTTTGCCTAACACTTGCACCCCCTTCTCGGAGAAGTGCAGGCCATCCCTCTGATAGAGGTCAGATGATCCATAAAACCTGCACCACTTGTCAACAAAAGTCAAACCTAACTCATTGCAAAGCCTACCTACCCTGGCATTGGCTGCCAGTGCCCTAGAGCTCCACTCAGGGGAGACTCCAGCCCCAGGCAGAATAGCTGTCACAATAACTCTGCTATTGCTTTGCTTCAGGTTGGCCAGAAGGGCCCTGTAATCCTGCATTAGCTCCTCACACCTAGCAGGACCTATGTTGTTCACTCCTACCTGCACTATAACTGTACTAAACTGGTTTTCACTGGTGGCCTGTGTGACCACTTGGACCAGGTCTCTAACCTTGGCACCAGGCCTGGTGATGCACCTCCTACCTCTCCGACCTTTACAGAATACCCTATCTAAATGCCGCACACGAGAGTCTCCTACGACTAGCACCTTCTCCTTGCTGCTATCACTATCCTGGGGGCAGTCCTCCAATGCCTGGAACCTATTGGAGGTTACTACTCCTGCCTGTTGAGCTGCTTCACTAGGTTGCTTCCCACTCCTACCACCTACCACCTGCCACTCACTGCCCCCTTGCTTAGGCTCACGCCTCCAAATCCCCCACCCCCTGACTTTAAACCACTGCCCCTCCTGTGAGCTACGACTAGAAATATTATGTTCACTAGGAACACTTATCCCTTCAGATCTCCCTGCCACCTCCACAGCAGGGGAAGCTACAGTTACCTGGTGGCCTGTGACCACCTGGGCATAGGATGCCCCTGCTACAGACTGCCCCTTACATTCTGGCCTGCCCTGTGAAGCAAGGGAAGCTTTGAGCTTGGAAAGCTCTGCCTTAAGGGCCCTAACCTCATCCTCTAGTGCCTGCATCCCGGTATTAACCATCCTAAAGGCTGCAGCTTACCTAACTATGCAGCACTTACAAGGTATTCACTGTGCAGAAAGTTGACAGTGGTTTTAAAGAAAGAAGAAATCACTCGCTGAATAACTGCCAAAAATGAAATAAATAGCTGAACACACTGACACACTAGACAAAGACAGACAGAATGGACAAAATGGCGCTGGGCAGCGTCTCTAGGTATAAATATTATAATCAACTTGCTAAAAAAGAAACTTATGAGATAAAACTATGCAAATATATGCCAGAAGTAATTGCTAAATACAACTTCCCTGTGGTAGGCCGTTCTGAAGATAATGTGGATCGGAAATGACTGACCGGCACCTGACGTGGAATCGACGAGAACCACATAAAAAACCTACTAAATAATGTGCTAGATGTCCTTTTATACCGAGTTGTTGAATTTTGGAGAGTAGTGTAGGTTTGAAGACCATATCGTACGCTTTGCTGATGTCTAAAAATACTGCGACAGTGTGTTCATGTTTTTTGTAACCTAAGCGGATGTCCGTTTCTAACCGGATGAGATGATCTATTGTGCTGCGTCCTCGCCGAAAACCACATTGAAAGGAAGATAGAAGGGAATTTGTTTCCAGGTGCCAGGTCAGTCTTTTGATAGCTATACGTTCAAAAAGTTTTCCTAAACAACTGGTGAGTGCAATGGGTCGAAAATGAGTGGGGTTACTATGGTCCTTACCAGGTTTTGGGATGGGTATAATGAAGGATTGTTTTCAAGTTTCGGGGAAGGCATCAGTTGTACATAGTGAATTAAATGTGTGCAAAATGCAATGTTTGGTGTGATCCGGTAAATGTCTGAAAAAAAGAATAATGTAAGTTGTCGGGCCCTACTGAAGTATTGCCGGCGGAGGAAATGGCTGCATCAAGTTCTGAAATTTGAAAAGGAGACTTATATATTTCTGTGTTATCAGAAACAAATTGTGCGGGATCGAGGTAAAAGGTGTGTTGTGTATTTTCTATGAAGCCAGGTCTGTAGTTTTCGTCGAAGCTATGGTGGGCAATGGTATCCGCTATGGTGTTTACTATTTCTTGGGGTTCTGTAATTATGTGATTATGAAGTTTGAGGGCTGGTAATGATCTAAATGGGGATCGTCCACTCAAACGGCGGATTAATCCCCATATTTTGATTAATGGTGTGTCGAAAGTAAGTTGCTGGAGGTAATTTGCCCATGACCGGCGCTTAGCGTTACGTATAATGCAGCGTGTCCTTGCTCGTTCATGGTTCCGGTTGATTACATTTTGTTGGTCGGGATGGCGTAAATAGTTTCTAAATGCTCGTTTTCTAGTGGCTATTGCTTGGAAAACTTCTATGGACCACCATGGGACTGGGGTACGTTTTGTGATAGGCTTTGTGAGTGGAATTGTTGCAGACGCTGCTTGTAAAAGTGTGTTGGTAATGAAATGAATGTTTTGTACTGAATAAATGTTCGGATTGTACTGTAATGACGAAAGCTCCTCAAATTTGGTCCAGTCGGCCTTCGAAAGTTTCCAGCGAGGAATGAAACTTGGTGTGGTATCGGCAGTTGTTGAAATGGTCGGTACTAATTTAATGGGGTAGTGATCGCTATTATGTATGTCTGTGTCTATTGTCCAATCAAATTCGTTGGCGAGGGCTGGAGAACAAATTGTTAAATCAATGGCAGTTTCTGTATTGTGACCGAGGTGGAAAAATGTTGGCTCACCGGTGTTAAGTAATACTAAATTGTGTCTGTCTAAGATGTGTTCAACTATGCGTCCGCGCGTGTCTGGAAGTGTGCGTGTTCTATCCCATGCTGGGCTATGGGCGTTAAAATCGCCAAGTAAAATGAAAGTGTTTTTGAATTGGGCTATGAGGTCTTCTAATTCTGTCAAAATGTTTGTGTTGTCTGTAGATGGTGGAATATATAATGAACATACATCTATGTTCCTACCATGAAAACGCATAGTACAGGCTACGGCTTGTAAAGGTGAATTCAGTGTAATTTGTGTATGTGTAAAATCATTGTTGATGTACAGTGCTGTACCGCCACTGCGATGTGGTCCACGGACCTCATCGTGACGGTACAGTGAGTAATTGGAAAGATTGAAGTTATATGTATCTGTAGGCAAAAACCATGTTTCTTGAAGTGCTATGAGAATAGGTTCGAGAATATTGAAAAAAAGCTTTCATTTCGGCCCATTTTGATATCAAGGTACGACAATTCCATTGCAAAAAAGTAGACATCGGGAAGAGTTAATGTTTGTCAGCACCTTTCGGTGCATGTCGGAGCCAGGAGTGTAGTTCAGGTGGGTACGTGTGTTGAGTGCGGCCGGCGTTGGTTGGCTCGCTCAAGCCGTCCGGCCGACCGGTGACCTTGGCAGGATCACGCCGGCCGGCCACTGCCGCGGGGGACGCACGCCGGCTGGGAGTTGGTCGGGTCACGTGGGCGCCGGCCGGCGCTGGGCCGGACCGGCGGCCCGCTGACGGGGAACGAGAATTTGCTCCCGCAGCGGAGTGACTGCGGGGCCTATCACTCCTCCCTGGAGTGGTCCGTTTGTTTGGAGCCGGAGTGGTCTGAGTGTTGGGAGCCAGGGTGGTTTGTGTCGGTGTGGTCAGTGGAGTAAGTTTTTTTTAGTGGAGCTAAACCGGGAATCATGTCTGTTTGCATCGAGGCAGAAGTAGTGTTGACACGACGTGTGGGGGGAGCAACGGTGGCCGCCTGAGCATACGTTTTCGTTGACGGGGAGGCGGTTTCGACAGACCGTCGGGCCTGGGGGTATGACACCCCGGCCGTGGCCTTCACAGCGCAGACCTCCTTCTCCTTGCGCCATACTGGACAGAGGTGTGATGTGGTCAGGTGGTCGGTGTGTTACAGTTGAGACAGTGGACAGGTTTGGAGCAGGTGGAATCAGGATGGGGTGATTCACCACACTTTGGGCAGCGTACTGTTTGGCGACAAGTCCTGCTGCCATGCCCAAAGCGCTGACAATTGAAACAGCGGAGAGGATTGGGAATAAAGACACGGACTTGGAATCGGATGTAGCCGGCGAGGAGGGTCTTGGGAAGAGTTGTAGAGTTGAAGGTAAGGACTAGGAGACTCGTGTCACGTTTCTGGCCATCTTTGAAGGATGTGATGCGGCGGACGTGGGTCACCCCCTCCGGCGTGAGCTCCGCTTGAATATCTTCCTCAGACATGAAGCGGAGCTCCGGCGCGAAGACGGTGCCCTTGTTGGAATTGCGGTTGGGGTGGAGTGAAATGGTCACGGATTTACCGCAAAATGTGGTGGTACGGAGGAGGGCTCGGGTTTGGGTTTTGATGACGAGGGTTCCGTTGGCTGGGGCTTCAATGTCAGGATTGGCTAAGGAACAAGTGGCGAGCAGCTGCTTGGTTGGCCAGAAAACGTTGACACGACGAAAGGAGACGGACTCCTCGACAGGCTTTACTACGATGTATGATCCAGCACTGTCGAGGTAGGGTTCAATGGGTTCAGGTTGGGATGAAGTGGTCTGGTTCGAGCCTGGGTCAGCGGCGTGGAGAGTGGTGGCCTGGTCTGGATTGCGAGGCGAGGTCGTGGTCTTGGGACGAGAAGGGGTCGGCGAGGCGCAAAGGGCTTCCGTGGCGTCATCGAGGGGAATAGTTCGGCGCGGGTCATCAATATTTCCATCAATCGAGGGAGCATCAGGGGCCAGGTCTGTGTTCGTGCGATTGTCGTCGGGTGTGGTCAGAGGAGGAAAATCCGAGTCTGAGTCCGTTGGCGACCATGGGTCGGTGTCCTTTTTTCGTTTTTCCCCATCGCGGGGAAAAAAGCCCTACCTAGTGTAACTTAAAGAAATAAGGACACAGAAACACAGGGAACGAAAATACGATGCGAGAAAAAACAAATCCACGCGGGGTGACGGGTGTCACCCCAAGAAATAAACGAAAAGAGCGACGGGTGTTGCCCACGAAAATGAAAAAGTGGAACTGCGGCGACAGGCAGTTAATCGCGCCAAAACTGGCAGTGCGGAGTAAACAATTGCTCCGGTGGGTTCCATCAAGGATATCCTCATGCATTTTCCAAACTTTGCTTTTCCCATGGGTGCTCAGTCCTGGTACCGGGGTGCATACAGGGGTACTGGTGGCATGTGCCGCCCCCTCCCCCATGGAAGGTGGCGCCTCTCCGGCCGGGAAAAAGGCGCCCCTCCGAGAAGGCTCGGGTGCAGCCCCTCAGATTTTCAGCCAAAGGCGTTCCTCGGAGAGGAACACGCGCCCTCTTGGAATGAAAAGGCGCCCTCCTGGGAGGAAAAAGCTCGTGCAAAAGGCTTCAGCGTGCTTCAGTGCAGCACCCCACCCTACCCCACCCCGCCGCTCAGCGGATTTTCAGCTGAGGGCGATTATCCAGGTACTTTCGCAGTGGCTCCCCTCAGCTCCTATCACAATTCCTTGATCTGTCCTATTGCAGACATGCGTGAGTATTTGGTCAAACTTTGGTCTGGCTATTTTGTCTCACATACACCAGTGTCTCCACGATCGACCGAGAGATGTCACGCCTGTCGTCTGCAGTGGCAGCGCTCTTCGAACACAGCGGGCCAGCTGCCACAACCAACCACTAGATGTCAGTGCCGTCGTTCATGCGCCGAGCCAGCCGTCGGCGACAGCCTCCAGACGTCAGCGCCACCGGCGGGCTCCAACCGGAGCGCTGCGTCCAATCGGCCGGCGGCCAGCCACCGACCAACATGGCCGCGGCGGTCGACGGCGCCGACGGGGCGGCGCACGTCAAGTTCGCCGACATCCTGCGGCTGGCGGGCGACGCCGGCCGCTGGCAGTGGCTGGTGTTCCTGTGCACCGTGGTGGGCGCCGTGCTGACGGCGGCGCACAACATGAGCAGCGTGTTCTTGGCCGCAGTGCCGCAGCACCGCTGCCAGCTGCCGCCAGGCGCCGAGGCCAACCTGACCGACTGGCTGCCGCTCGACAACAGCACCGGCAGGCTCAGCGGCTGTCGGCGGTTCGCGGCGGCCGGCGGCGGCGCGACCGAGCCGTGCGCGCGCTACGTGTTCAGCCGCGACCAGTATCGCACGACCATTGTGGCCGACTGGGCGCTGGTGTGCGACCGCCGCTGGATGCTGCCCACCGTACAGGCGTCCTACATGCTCGGCGTGTTCTGCGGCGCCATCGGCAGCGGCGTCGTCAGCGACCAGTTCGGCCGCAAGCGGGCCGTCGTCGTCAGCGGCGTCGCCTTCCTCGTCACGTCCGTGGCGACGGCGTTCGCCACCAGCTACGGCGTGTTCGTGGCGCTGCGGTTCGTGACGGCCATGGCGGGCGCCGGCGTGTTCGGCTGCCAGTTCGTCCTCTGCATGGAGCTGGTGGGCGGCCGGTGGCGCGCGTTGATGGGGCTCGGCTACCAGGTGCCGTTCTCGCTGGGCTTTATGGCGATGCCGGCGGTGGCGTACCTGCTGCGCGACTGGCGCCAGCTGCAGCTGGCCATCTCGGTGCCGTCGGCGCTGATGCTGCTCTACTGGTGGGTGCTGCCCGAGTCGCCGCGCTGGCTCATCATGCAGGACAGGGCCGACGAGGCGCTGACTGTGCTCAAGGCGGCGGCGGCTCGCAACCGGCGCTCGCTGCCGCCCGACCACGTCATGTACCACATGATGGCTGACTTCCGGCGCGGCGAGCTGGGCGGCGCCGCGACGCGGTCGCGGTCGGCGCTCGCTAGCTGCGCGGTCGCCGTCTGCGAGCCGACGCAGCTGGTGCGCACGCGGCGGATGCGCGTCATCAGCCTGGCCAGCTTCTTCAACTGGCTGGTGGTGTCGATGATCTACTACGGCGTGTCGTTCGACTCGGCCAACCTGAGCAGCAGTCCGCACCTGGCCATCTTCCTGGCCGGGCTGGTGGAGACGCCGGCCGTGCTGCTGTCCGTGCCGCTCGTCAACGGCGTCGGCCGGCGGCCGGCCGTCGTCGGCTCCCACGTCTGCACGGCCGTGACGATCCTCTGCATCCTGGCCGTGCCGGCGCGCCTCGCCTGGCCCAAGCTCGCGCTCGGCATCGCCGGCAAGTTCACGTCCAGCGCCACGTTCGGCATCCTGTACCTGTACTCGGCCGAGCTGTTCCCCACGCGGCTGCGCAACGTCGGCCTCGGCGCGTCGTCCATGTGCGCCCGGGTGGGCTCGATGACGGCGCCGTACGTGGTCGACCTGCTGAGTCCCGTGCACTGGGCCATCCCCAGCTGTGTGTTCGGACTGTTCGCCGTGCTGGCGGCACTGGCGGCGCTCGCCTTCCCCGAGACCAACGCCAGGCGGCTGCCGGAGACCGTCGACGACGTCGAGAGCGGCAGGTGGCAGCTGGAGTCGGCGCCCCAGCCGCCCGCGCACAAGGACATTGACGAGCACGCACTCTGACGGCTGGAGCGCGTGTGGTCGCCGGTCGTGAGTGGCACACTGACGCGCAGGAGGTGCTCGAGAAAGACGACCAGCGGACATCTATTCACTGATTATGCAGCTCCCAACCATGGCGGAATAGCGTCTAAGTTTAAAACCTGGGAACGAGGCGACTGGTCGTTCTATGAGTTTAAGGAGCGGGGACTGTTGGCAGTGTTGACTGTTGACACTTGCTTGACTTTACATGAAGAACACATCCATGTCTTGGCCATCCAGCATTGGTGGTGACTCCTCTGCTGAAACCCCGCGGGTCTGCTGGAGTTTCTCTCGGTGTCGCTGGATCCGGCGACCACCTCGCTATGGGACCAGTATGGGTGGGCCCATCGACGAAACGAGCGCCTCACATTGCCTCCATGCACTGGACCACACCAATATTTTACAAACTTCTCCGCCCATGGTTCTGGTACATCTTAGTGATGACATTCTGGACATTTCCTGGTGTGCTCAGTCAGCTCTCTTGTCACACATGCTGGGTACCAGCCACCTACAACCCAATGATGGCTTTCAAGTGTCCCAAAAAGGATATCCTGCATCCATCCATATTGGGGCATAATGGATCCATGGTTAGGGACTATGTACAGGCATGGCATGATTCATCATGCCTCAGATAGAACCTGCACAGTAAGATAAATCATGAGAGAGCATGTGCAGCTGAGCCATATGCGTGGTTGAGTAATTTCCGTAAATGGTACAATTTATCATTAAATGGTGTCCCCTGCCAGGAAATGGCACACAATTATGCTCTGCTCCAACGATGCATGTTTGGAAACCATGCACTTTGAGGGAAATTGCCCGGTCATCAAATTCCGAGAGGATAATTTAGCTATAGTTTCTCAGAAGCTTCTTTTTGTACAACCCAGTGAGTTTTGCACCTTTTTACAGAGAGCAGTAAGTTGAAATAAATTGCCAAGCGGCACCATTCAACATTCTGGTCGGAAATTCAACATTCTGGTGGGAAATGCAGGACATTTTGGTGGGAAATGCAGGACATTCTGGTGGGAAATGCAGGACATTTTGGTGGGAAATGCAGGACATTTTGGTGGGAAATGCAGGACATTTTGGTGGGAAATGCAGGACATTTTGGTGGGAAATGCAGGACATTTTGGTGGGAAATGCAGGACATTTTGGTGGGAAATGCAGGACATTTTTTTGCACAGGATCACATTATGGATGATAAACAAACAGTATTGTTTTTCCAGTCCTGCATGCATCCGTGAGTTAAAAATGAGAAAATGAACCAGGCGGGGAATGGGTTGCAGTTTTACTCAGAGAAGAGATTGATAAGCGTGCCTTTTGATAGGCTTTCGAAGTGCATATCTGCTATGTGATGAAATAATATTTCAGAATACGTTAGCATGGTGCTATAGACAGAAGACCACAGTGATAACTTACGGAAATATAAACGAATAGTTTGTGAAATAACCAAAAATAAACTGTACATGAAATATTTTTGCGTTAAAATGTCTTCCTTGAAGTGATATATTTTCTTGATGTGGTGAATACTTTTCCTTCTTCGAATAATGATTATCTGTCACAACAACGGCACAGTTTCAGTCAATATCTGTCACCTACGCTGGTAGGCGAGTTGGCAGGTTTGTGCATCTCTGCTCAGGAGCATGTGGGCTGCTGAAGTCATTTTGCAGCAATAGTCATGATCTCAAAAGAATTCAACAGTATTACAAATCAAAGGGTAGTGTGGTGCTTTCAGGTAGTTTTCAAAATTTGGAACTTTTATTTTGAATACAATGTTTATGAACATGATTTAGATGACTTGACCATTCATTTCTGCCGGAGATGCCTACTTTTCAGTTGGCGAGCAAAATAACACCAAAAAGTGACTTCGAGATAGGTAATAAAACATATAATAATGTAAAAAACAGAGCCAGAACGGCAACCCAGCCTAACGGGTGTCGGATAACGTAAAACCTATGGTAATCTAGAATATACCAACCTAACATCAACATTTTTCATGTCATAAAACATACACATACATATGTTGGATGCCATAAAACTTACATGGATTAATTTTCAGAGCCTTTCATTTCAGAGCCATTCAGCCTATGGTAACTTAAAATAAACAACTTAACCGCAATTACTTGCACTTTCGTCAAAACTCCACCTACATGTTTGAAAGCATCAAATGAAGGAAACTGAGCATTTACTTATCTCCAGGGATGCAACAAAACGCACCAAGGAAATATTTGATTTTTTTCATGACATCTTTGTTTTGCATTTGCCTTTAGGGCTGATATCGAAGATTCTGGCTAAAATAACCACTTTTTATGAGGATAAGTCTACTTAAAGGAACGTTTATCGGTGAGCTCTACCCATCAGAAAAATACAACTTCAAAAACAGGAAACTCAAAATATTGTCAATTTTAATGAAAACATTTTTGGGCGGATGGGAAAACAATTTGGGAACATGGTCAATTTCGCCATTCACTTCTTATTCCAAATATGTTTTGTTTTTAAGGTATTCCCCAAAATGAAATAGCGCCAACAACATGATGTCAGTCGCGACCTCATCAACCCTCCAATGAAGTCACTTTTTCAGGAGAAAAGATTTTGGGGTGGTTTCTGACCCTGCTCGTCGAGCGCTTTCCGATGACACCTTTTCCATTTCGTACGACGTTTGGTTGGGATATAATTTTGGAGGGAGCATACAGTGACCCCCTGAGACGAGGTGTCTGACTGGAAAGACTGGGCTAATCACATGCAGAAGTATGTTGCGACAATATTTTTCCTGACATACCATATTGGGCCTAACAATGCTAAATCCATCCATACCAATGTTGGATGACATTAAACAATACTGCATCATTCATTGATAATTAAAACTTCACATTTGTCACGTTTTGCACTCTTCGATCGCAAATCACCAGCAGTCAACAAATGGTGCATTTGGCAAAAGGAGGATTTAATCCCAATGTATGTTGGCATCCAGGTAGGTATAGTAGTCATATTAACCATGCTGCAGTTATCCGGATTGTTGCCGTTCACCCTAGGAATCCCCAAGAAATTAATGTTCTGGATTGTTGTGCTTTAAGGTATTCATGATGATGATAAAGTGGGGTTTGGGGGTGTGTTGACTACCAGGGTCACTTTGCGCCAGGCTTTAAGGTATTCACGAGGGAGGTTTTACACAAATTCTATCTCTATGAAGCAAACATGGAATTATGGGGTAAGTTAGGTTTAGTTTGTCAGGTTGGGCTCGGTTTTTTAAGTTGGAAATATTGAGATAAAACAAGTTCTTTGGTCGTAAATTGTTTTCTTTAAAAAAAGGTAAAGCAAAGTTCGGTTAAGTTTTTCCATTTTGCTAAACATCTCTTCAAGCTATATTAACTAATGGAGTCCTGCAGTCCAAACTAAGGTCATTTTTTCGTCTAATGTTACTCTCCAATGGAAAAGTGAGCATCTTCACAAGAAAGAGCGGCTGCATCATCTTCATCATGCTGATAAATATTGCATTGCAGACAAAATTAAGAATTCACAAATTACATAAAAGCACAAATGTATCTAGTATTCCATATTAATAAGGATAGCTTCCAACCAGGGGTGGATGCAATGGATCACGGGGGGCATGTGTCCCGTCCATGGAAAGGTGGCACCCTCCAAGCGAGAAAAGGCACAAGTGACCCCCCCCCAAAAAAAAGCTTTCAGCTTGAGATCCCATCTATGAGGAAAAGGCATCCCTTTGGAAGGAAAGTCACCCCTCCGGGAAGGCCCAAGTGCATCCCCTCATTTTTTTTCTAGCCAGAGGCGCCCCTCGAAGCAAAGGTCTCCAGGTACTTTTAGAGTGGCACCCCTCCGGACATGTGCCCCCATGACAATTCCAGGATCTGCCTCTGCTTCCAACCCAGCCTTCATGAACAAAAACCATGTCCTATTAGGTGTTGTTTCCAATGTAATTTTGGAATCCCTGGGCACCATTTTATGCTCGTTTTGTGTAAGTGCTGCATATATTTTTGGGATCTTAAGCTTGGACACAATTTCTTTTTGGGACGTCCAATTCGTAGACAATAACTTCCTGTCAGTTACACGAAAAACCCATTTTTGTCTGGCATGCTTATAACATTTTATGAAAAACAATAAACTTGTGGTCATTGCCAAACATCCTCATTCAATCCTCCAGTAAAAAAGGGCAAGATGATGTCCCAAATTAGAAAAAAATACAGGACAAACTATGTTACCAAATACCATGTTAGAGGTGTTTGAAAAAATATCGAGGTGCCTACCGATGCGCCTGCAAAACAAAATGATAAATTTCCATAGTCATGCTTGCGCGGATGGGTGGAAGAGCTTGGAAGTTCTTTGTGTGGCCCAGTGTGCAGTAAATGAGTGCAACCATTTTGGTTGGCGGAACTACCTACCCCATATTAACCCGTGTTAAGAGAAAGACGTTGATGGAGCCAAGGCACGGGTGTCACCATATATGCGCTAAGGGAGAAGCTATCATCCAATCATTAATGTTCCCTCTCCAATCTGACCGAAGCTTAGCTAATGAGCCTATGGAGGCGCTCTTCGAGATCGCTCAAGTGCATCTCCACCCCCTCACCACGCTCAACGAGTTTTGTCAGCCAATGGTGCCCCTCTCCGGAAAAATCCCATGACAAAGATCAATTGGTCTTACAATCAATTTCACAGAGGTACCCATGGACTAAGACAAAGGTGTCGGGACCAGGGCCGTACCAAAAGCATAGGGAAATTCACTCCAGCTTGTGTCCTGCCCTCAATCACGACGTTCAACATTAACATGCGATTCACTTCCGCTCACCTTCCGTTTCATGCCACTTGCACATAAATCCCTATGTTACTGCAAGATAGGCGTCAGAAAAACCGGCCTCAGCTCCGTAAACGAACAAGCACGAGCACAACACCACCGCAAATCGAAAGCAGACACGGCGAACCTGAAAGCGTTATCGGGCGTCCAATACTGCCAACCCTGCTCGTAGACAGTAAATATGTGCATTAATTTATACGCTTATGATTAACGTAGGCAAGCACTTAATGATGATGAATTTGAAAATAAAACATTATTTTTTCATAGTGTGCGAAGGCTATGAATCACATGCATAGCATGCATAGACACATGCGCCATACAAAATCGCACATCATATACATGATGTCACTATTTTTTGCGACGTCATCCATTTGGCGCAAAAAGACTTGTTTGAATGGTCCGGCTGAGCATCGACCGGGTCCGTTGGTGTTCCAAACACCTGACAGGTGTATGGTGCAAATCGGGGGCCTGTGTAAAATTAACACCAGATACATAAGTGAGGCTGAGGAGCCCGTCTATGGTGTTTACGAAGCGAGGACCGGGGTTTCGCTTCGTGTATGTTTAACTGGTATCGGTCCTCGCTTTGGATGGCTTGCAAGTGCATACTGACAGCAGCCGACGCATTCTAAACTCCAATACACACTTACAGCAGCCGACGCACTCTAAACTCCAGTACACACTGACAGCAGACGACGCACTCTAAACTCCAGTACACACTGACAGCAGCCGACGCACTCTAAACTCCAATACACGCAGCAGCCGACGCACTCTAAACTCCAGTACACACTGACAGCAGACGACGCACTCTAAACTCCAGTACACACTGACAGCAGCACAGGGATATCCCCACGATGTTTCACCATGCTGGCCTATTAAGCAGTCGGGGCCAGGTTCACGGCTTCAGCCGCTCCCAGGGGTAGGGCCAAGGCACATTCTAACATGTTAGCTGATGGGCCGATTCCAGAGTCATGGCTGCCCTCCTCCCCTTCCATCATAGCCGAGCCCGCCACCAGTCAATGACCACTCCCCGTTGATTTAACATTGCTGTGGTGGGAAAGGGATGGATCGGAGTTTTGGTTTCATCAGATAATGGTCGCACATTTGTCAATGGGTGCCACCACAGTCAATATAAGTGCCCCTGTAGCGGACCACATCATTGACACGCGGGCGGGTTCGCGGCGGTGCAGTATCTGACCCTCGCCATGGCCGTCGGCGAGTTGCGACCTGCGCAGGCGCGCGGAAGTGTAAGCAGCCGTCTCAGTGTGTGACGCGCCCATTTCCGCTCTGTCTCTCACAGGCGACGCATCTCTGTACCTACGTGCAATATAAACCATATTCTGTATAGACAAGTCTCTGTCAACTTGCTGTCAGTAAGGTGTTGAGCAGTGCCCCTGATCAAGGATTCAGAGGCACATCCGACTCCACGCCCCTAAGGAAGAATGTGGAATAATTAGCGCCCACCGAACTCTCATCGGCTGTTAGCGGAGTTCAACAGGGGTCGTGGGCCGGACATCGACACACAGACGCTGGCTAAGCAGCTGAATGCCAGGTACTGCGATTCGGCGGGCACCGGCCGGCGACTTCGAACATAGTTACGCAGCTATGATTTGACTACCAAGCTTTACACTGTAGCTGTCGTCACAAGCTAACTTCGCTACAATATTGGAATGCATTTCTTCGCAACATTGAATCCCCTCTTGGGGCGTGAGAATGCAAAAACATCACTCAGTGCCAACGCAGTCAGCACCGCGCTTTATTAGTGTCACTTTTGTGTACATTATGTGCAAACTTCGCTTTTGTTTACGTCTTTCTTGGTGTGTATTCAAGAAAACGTCCCAGGAAGGCAAGGGTGTAGTTCCAGAAAATTTCCCCTTGAATTCTCTACGTCGTGGTATGACTGATAGGTTTTCCGCAGACGATATTTGTCACCACGAATTTGTGGGCACAATGTCCTTCAAAATTCGGATATTTAGAAAATGAAGTTATTTTCCGTGGCCATTTTCTGGAATCCAGGGCGATTTTCACTGGGTGAACCTCCACTACGGAGCCAGATGGGCCAATCTTATCTGTGAGAACTGCGATCTAACTGAAATCATAGCTAAAGTTCCAATTATATCACTGACATTATGCAACTGGTTCAGCACAAATAGAATGAAGGTTAATTTCAAGACTTTCAAGGCTTTCAATACTAAAATGAGTGTTTTGGCACGAGAGCAATGCGATGGGGGTGTGGAGAGCAAGGCGAGAATGTTTCGAGCGGTAAACGAATACTTTAATATGACCCGGTGCTTATTGTTTCCATGACAGTTCCTGTACGATTTTGGCAAGGTGACTGAATATATGCTGAATCTTTAGTAATATCGATACATATGATTCAGTTCATTGAAATAGTTGTACGTATTAGTTTATTCATGACTCCATCGATCAACCAAATTGCCCGTTGACGATGAAACAAATAAATGCAAAATACAAATACGAGATTGGTCACACAGTGTAGCGATAGACAGTGCAGTCTGCAATGGCCCGAATGGAACCAAATCTTAATATCACAGGCAATGCCTGGAGTTCTGCTCGACGTCCATACCGGGCGAGTGCAAAGACGTGTCGTCGATCACTTTCAATGGCAGACGTGCTATTTTGTTCATAGGCCGTGGGTGCGTGTCGCAGATACATAACCATAAGACTGGGACTATTTTCCATTGATGTACTAGCAAAGAATGAGAGATGCTCCAGTCATATACTTTTGCTAAGTCATCCTATAGCTTTGAGTGCTTACTGCACTTCGATATATAATAGCAGGTACCTAGATAGAACTGGTAAAGGTGCTCTCTGATAATTATTATATGTCTGTTTGCAAAGTTACTCTGATAAACTTTCTCCCACCCAGGGATGAAACTTTCTCAAATTGAGTGCATCTGTGTGTGTGGGGGTGGGGAGGGGCGCAACTTGGATAATGCGACTGGGGGCTAATATATATTCAGAGGCCCCAACCTAATACTCAACATAAATAAAGTCCCCAGATTTTGACCATTGTTTGTCGGCTGGACCCTGTTGAAAAGTTTATTTGATGTTTTAATAGTGCAATAATTTGGAAATGTAAGCATGGGGGTCCCTAGAGCGGGTTGGAGGACCCAAAGTTCACGCTTTAAACCCGCAAAACGATTTAAGGGATTTGGCGAGCTTTTAGTCGACTTTGATCACGTCTTAGGGGTCCCCGTCGAGCCTTAGGGACCCTCGGTATGCCTATAGGAGCCCCAGAATACTAAACAGATATCAACCGTCTAACTGATTCTCCCTTGTGGCGTACCTAGGATTTGTGTCAGGGGAAGCAAGCTGATTTTGAGTGGGCCACCTACCCCATTAAAAAGCCTCCTGATTTGGACCACTGCTTTTTCAGAAAAGCCCATTTTTTTCTTAAAATAATTAGTCATGTTTTGGCCCGGACGCGAATGTTAGAGCCCCGCATAATTTTTTGGGCGACCCAGCACGATTTTCGTCGGTGAAAAATACGATATTTTGGGGAGCTTATGGTGCTTCGGAGCGATTTGCTCGGCTCGGATTGATTTTACATGGCCCTTCCTTAATTTGGCGGACTTCTTGCTCGACTTTTTGATGTCCCAGCAGGACTTCTGGGTCTCGGCGGGAATTTTTTCGGGTGTACATGGGAATTTGAGTCCCCGCTGTATTTTGTTTGGCCCCCGAAGCACATTTTTATCGCCACGAAAGAAATTATGGAGTCTTCCCGCGACTTGTTTTGGTCCCCGGTGCGATTTTTCGACCTCGATACCGAGTTTTCTGGAGCCGTCGACGCGAATTCTGGGGGCTTCAATATGAATTTTGTGGCCAAAGCACGGTTTCGAGGCGTCCTGGTGCGATTTTCGGTCCCCAGAACTCGTCCTCGGAGCCTTGCTATATTTATTTTGGGTCCTTGCCGCCAATGCTTTTGGGTCAAAGCTATTTTTAGAACCTCGTGCGATATTCGGGTGCCAGACGGGATTCTTGGGGCCCCGACACGAGTTCTCGCTGTACTTAATTCGGTCCACGAGAGGAATTGTGTGGCCCCAATCAGATTTTGGTGGCTCTGGCGGGATTGTCGGTCCTCGGTGCGAATTCTAGGAGCTCCGCTGTTTATTTGGTGTCATCGACGCGAATT
Source organism: Ashinkailepas kermadecensis (assembly GCA_034440615.1). Lineage (NCBI taxonomy): Eukaryota > Metazoa > Arthropoda > Thecostraca > Neolepadidae > Ashinkailepas > Ashinkailepas kermadecensis. Next base: position 313,550 of record JAOTOM010004825.1, read on the forward strand.
TTGGAGGGCCCCGACGGGAATCTTCGAGCCCAAGCACAATTTTGGCCTCATATCGGGCCCCAGCACTGGTGTTCGGGGCTCCGCTGTTCATTTGGGCCCCCGACGGGAATTTTGTGGGACCCGACGGAAATTGTTGGGCCCAGCACGATTTTGCGGGGCCACGGAGCACTCGCTGGTCCCCAACGGGCAAAACAAGCTGACTTTCGGCTCGTTTCACGCTCCGCAATGGGCCCCCTGGCACGTCTGGGGCTACAGCCCTCTTGGCCCCCATGGGTGCGCTACTGGGGGGGGGAGCGGGAGGGACGCAGTCATTCCAGTATTTCCAGTCAACGCAATAGCTCCAAGCTAAAACTCAGCAAAATTGGGGCGGGATGGTCAATTGCTCCTCCAAAAGTATGGGAGGTTTCATACTTGCAACTACCTAGCTTGTGCACTTGGCACATGCAAGGGTGCTGCTGCTGCTGCTGCTGCTGCAAGCACTTCCATTTTGATCCATTGAAAACCACAATTTAGAAGAAAAAAGAAGAATTAACTTTGCCTTGAATATGAAATGTCAGAACAATTTAGGCTATTCGCGATCACTATTTCTGACATATAGTTGCGGTTCTGGCTTAAAATTAGTTGGTGCATCTTCCCCCCGGAATCGATTTCATTTACATGAGACAGAGGAATTGATCGAACAGCCGCCACACTCACCAAAGGCTTCTAGTCGGCAGCAAGAACAATGAGATGTACATACAAGGAGCCACCACTCATTACGGCAGAGAAATTCGACGGTGCGGCGGTTTACAACAGTAGGTTGTGAGGTAGCTCATCATCAGTGATGGTGAACACTTTCCCAATGAGAAAGTAGATGTGAGAGAGAAAGTGTGCAAGAGTCAGAGGTGCAGCCAAAGGGTAGGATGGCCCCTCCCATTAGCATCCAAAAAATAACTAGGTCAAACGAAGAATTTGTTTTTTTTTTACCACGAAAAGCTCTAAATTTTCGGTTCGCTTCGCGCGCCGGAAGCTTTCTCTGTTTCATCGCACTTTTTCATGGGTTGGGTACCCCTTAAGGAAATACTGGATGCGGCCACTGCCGAGAGCATATATTAGGATTTCATAAAGCTAAGATGCATCAAGTACGTTTAATTATCCAAGGTTTGATTATGTAAAGCTCAATTTCAGACCGCTCCAGATCTGCGACACTTTGTGGAATGGTGAGCAAATAAACATAAGACAGCGAGCCGTCTCTCCGACGTGGTCCTGAACGGCCGAACTTCGCTGCTCTGCGCACATTCGCCGGATTTACAGATTTGTTGAGTTGATCAGTCAAGTTGTGCTGCCACACCACTAATCAATGGGACCAGGGTAAAATCGAGCGTATAATTGGAAAATCGATGTTGCAAGAAAATAGAGGACGTGAGTATGTTATAATTCACAAATATTTGGTGAAAATTAGCTGTTGAAAATATCGAAAGCATACCGATACATTTATGTTAAAATATTGTACTTTTCCCACCACGTGACCGTTTTCGGAATAAAAAACATTCCCCATCCCAGAGGTGTGGTATAAAAAGGTAAGTTCGTGGTATGACATCATATTGTATGCGTACAGCGACAGTCAGTGACAGCCCCTAGCGTACACAGTGACACACTGTGAGTGGGGGATCTGCGCATCACATCACCAGCAGAGACGCGTGGCGTGCTGAAACCACCGGCATTCGCTATGCGCTGCTTATGTCATCGTATCGCAGCGATCCGGTAAACATTCAGGGCGACTGACACGTCCAAGTCTGCGCTCGTTCGTCGAAACGTGCTGTGTGCACGTCAGCTGATGGAACCGACACGCTTATCACCAGCTGCTCAGCAAGAGCAATAGGCAGGCATTCGCGTGGGACCACACCACCCCGCAAATTAACCCTCTGCTGTGTCTGCAAGAGCAATAGGTGGACTAGCCTTACCTGCTAGCGTTGTACATCTCTGGATGGTATGGAACGAATACCCATGCATCTTGCACGACCTCGCCTCTTTCCAGAACAATTATTAGCTGAAGCGAAGTGAAGCTCTGAACATATCTGACCATCAGACACTTCTGACGATCTGACCGGCTCGTGCCTAAAGTAGATACCATTTGGCGAAGTAGTTCCCCAGCCTGTCCACCAGTCAGGGAGCTTCCCAGCGAACTGTCTTCCCGCCCACCGGACAGGGAGCCTCCCAGTGAATTGTCTGCCCGCCCATCAGACAGGAAGCCTCTCGGGAGACTGTTTGACCCGACCACCAGACAGGGAGCCTCCGGGCGAACTTTCTGCCCGCCCACCGGGCAGGGAGCCTCCCGGTGAGGTGAACTGTCTGCCAGCCGACCAGACAGGGAGCATCCCCATGAACCGTCTGACGCGCCGCAAACGGTGTTCCATGGACACACATGCAGATGGCTCTCTCACCCGGAGCCACTAGCTGGGCATGCGAGTGGGGACGTGTGACAGCCGGCCCGGCGTGTGGGGACGTGTGACAGCCGGCCCGGCGAGTGGGGACGTGTGACAGCCGGCCCGGCGAGTGGGGACGTGTGACAGCCGGCCCGGCGAGTGGGGACGTGTGACAGCCGGCCCGGCGAGTGGGGACGTGTGACAGCCGGCCCGGCGAGTGGGGACGTGTGACAGCCGGCCCGGCGAGTGGGGACGTGTGACAGCCGGCCCGGCGAGTGGGGACGTGTGACAGCCGGCCCGGCGAGTGGGGACGTGTGACAGCCGGCCCGGCGAGTGGGGACGTGTGACAGCCGGCCCGGCGTGTGGGGACGTGCGACAGCCGGCCCGGCGAGTGGGGACGTGTGACCGCCGGCCCGGCGAGTGGGGACGTGTGACAGCCGGCCCGGCGAGTGGGGACGTGTGACAGCCGGCCCGGCGAGTGGGGACGTGTGACAGCCGGCCCGGCGAGTGGGGACGTGTGACAGCCGGCCCGGCGAGTGGGGACGTGTGACAGCCGGCCCGGCGAGTGGGGACGTGCGACAGCCGGCCCGGCGAGTGGGGACGTGTGACCGCCGGCCCGGCGAGTGGGGACGTGTGACCGCCGACCCGGCGAGTGGGGACGTGCGACAGCCGACCCGGCGAGTGGGGACGTGCGACAGCCGGCCCGGCGAGTGGGGACGTGCGACAGCCGGCCCGGCGAGTGGGGACGTGTGACAGCCGGCCCGGCGAGTGGGGACGTGTGACAGCCGGCCCGGCGAGTGGGGACGTGTGACAGCCGGCCCGGCGAGTGGGGAGGTGTGACAGCCGGCCCGGCGAGTGGGGACGTGTGACAGCCGGCCCGGCGAGTGGGGACGTGTGACAGCCGGCCCGGCGAGTGGGGACTGTGACAGCCGGCCCGGCGAGTGGGGACGTGTGACAGCCGGCCCGGCGAGTGGGGACGTGTGACAGCCGGCCCGGCGAGTGGGGACGTGTGACAGCCGGCCCGGCGAGTGGGGACGTGTGACAGCCGGCCCGGCGAGTGGGGACGTGTGACAGCCGGCCCGGCGAGTGGGGACGTGTGACAGCCGGCCCGGCGAGTGGGGACGGTGTGACAGCCGGCCCGGCGAGTGGGGACTGTGACAGCCGGCCCGGCGAGTGGGGACGTGTGACAGCCGGCCCGGCGAGTGGGGACGTGTGACAGCCGGCCCGGCGAGTGGGGACGTGTGACAGCCGGCCCGGCGAGTGGGGACGTGTGACAGCCGGCCCGGCGAGTGGGGACGTGTGACAGCCGGCCCGGCGAGTGGGGACGTGTGACAGCCGGCCCGGCGAGTGGGGACGTGTGACAGCCGGCCCGGCGAGTGGGGACGTGTGACAGCCGGCCCGGCGAGTGGGGACGTGTGACAGCCGGCCCGGCGAGTGGGGACGTGTGACAGCCGGCCCGGCGTGTGACAGCCGGCCCGGCGAGTGGGGACGTGTGACAGCCGGCCCGGCGAGTGGGGACGGCAGCCGGCCCGGCGAGTGGGGACGTGTGACAGCCGGCCCGGCGAGTGGGGACGTGTGACAGCCGGCCCGGCGAGTGGGGACGTGTGACAGCCGGCCCGGCGAGTGGGGACGTGTGACAGCCGGCCCGGCGAGTGGGGACGTGACGCCGGCCCGGGGGGGACGTGTGACAGCCGGCCCGGCGAGTGGGGACGTGTGACAGCCGGCCCGGCGAGTGGGGACGTGTGACAGCCGGCCCGGCGAGTGGGGACGTGCGACAGCCGGCCCGGCGAGTGGGGACGTGTGACAGCCGGCCCGGCGAGTGGGGACGTGTGACAGCCGGCCCGGAGCGGCCCAGGCCGGCCGGCGAACAGAGCACGGATGCCGGTGTGATCGGCCGTCAGCACTGACTGAGGTGACCGGCACCTGACGCATGCCGACCCGACACAAACCGGCCCGATTACTGCTGACCTTGTTGTCACGGTAACGTCCCAGGGGCCGACGCGGGGCCACATGAGCACGGAGCGGTCCCGCCACATCCGGCAAGGCAATACTCACCGGCGGTGCCTCGACACTTGTCAGAGGCGACACAGTGCATTGCCGCAGGGGTGGCACAGTATATGGTGCAGGGGCGGGGCAGTCTAGGCTCGCAGGAGATGCTCAGTATATGGCCACAGGGGCGGCGCAATATATGGCCGCAGGGGCGGCGCAGTATATGACCACAAGGGAAGGTGCAGAATATGACCACAGTGGAGACGCAGTATATGACCACAGGGGCGGTGCGGTTTTCCTACCGCAACAGCAAGCATGCACGCTGATCTTTGTTTCGGATCTCCTTCCAACTGTCGGCGGAGGCGGACCAATTGACACTCGAGAACAAACTCTGCTGTATTGCTGTAGTGCATGCAGAGCTCCGGGTAGCAAAATATCACGAGCAAGCGGCCGCCAGCCGGAGTTAAGTAGACGCGCACCCTGTTGTGGCTACGTTCCCCTCTGAGGCAGACAGTGTGCGGCAATCACAGAGAGCGCGGTCACATCTCCCAAGAGCACCGGCACCACAGCTTCAGTTATTCACGTCGAGTGGGCACCAACTACCCCTGCCATTACACTATGCACCGGCAAAACTGAGCTAGAATACCTGCCCAAGCAAGTCACATGTATGTGTGTGTATATATATATATATATATATATATATATATATATATATATATATATATATATATATATATATATATATATATATATACTATATATAAATATACTTATATATATATATATATATATATATATATATATATATATATATATATATATATATTCCACTAATGCGTAGGAGAGCAGCGCAGGTGTCGCATTTATACATAAGCTATATATAAGCTATATATCAGCTACATCTTACATACATCAGATATCACATAGTAATGATTCTGGAAGCACACTTTGCCTTTGCAAAACCTTGCAATAAATGTCTGAAGGATTAGCCAGCTATACATTAATAAATCGTAATCTATGATGTAACAAAAACAACTCAGTAAGAACTACGAAAATAAATACTAGATTCCAACTGAAAAGCAGTAGTTAACAAGGATCACGGCGTGTACGAAGCAATTTACGACAGACGCGTGTGGCACTATCACTTAGCTTCCGGCTCACAAGCGCGCACTGGCACGCGCTGAAGCTGGGGGTGGAGTGGGGTGGGGGGGGGGGGAATCTCCGCTCTGTCATCGAGAGGCACCCAGTGTGCGCGTGCACATCCGGGGCGACGGCCAGCACCTGACGGGGGGACAGCAGGTGCCGCGTCACAGGTGCCGCCCACCATCCGCACACGAGGCCACATCGCCAGCCGCAGCTGCCGTCACGGAGAAAACTGCGACAACTGCTCTGCATGACCAGTGTCCGGGAGCGCAGCCCATCGAGACAGTGGGTCACAGGTCACCGACTCAACCGCCGCGTATACCGCCAATGACGGCCAGTGAGCGGGCGGACCCTCTCGGCTTGTCGGAGATGCTGGGCGGGTGGCAGAGAGCACGCCGGAGCGGACTCGGCTCGATCAGTTAGGTTGACCACACTCCCAGATTGTGACTGCCGGATTACACGCAGCGAGCTGCACAGCAGCAGGCCGCGCGGAGACCGGCCGGCCAGCCAATGAGCACGCCACGAACAGCGGCCGCTTGCTGCCATCTGCAGAGCCGCACGGCAGCAGCCACCTCATAAGCGGCGACCTCAGGCACGACACACACACACACACACATACACATGCGTACACAATGTACGCCCGTCTGTGGCCAGCAGCACCCTCAAGCATGGGCGTCGCCACGGATTTCGCACGGAAGGGACGTGAGGGTTTTTGGGTCGATTTATTCACCATGCGGTGCGACAGGCGTTATGCTAAATTTCACACAGTTCCGGGGGGGGTACCCTTCTTCCCCACGATAGGGGGACACCCACGCTCTGAAGACAAAGCTGGCCCCTGTCGACGGCAAGGCAGAATCACAGCGACACGAGCCGATAATGAAGGTCTAAATTTCGCACAGTTCCGGGGGGGGGGGAGGGTACCCTTCTTCCCCACGATGGCGACACCCACGCTCTGAAGACAAAGCTGGCCCCTGGCGACGGCAAGGCAGGATCACAGCGACACGAGCTGACACTGAAGGTCTGCAAGTGCAGCTGCGCACCAAGCCGCGGGAAGTCCTGGTTCGACGAGCCCACAGCGGGCGGTAAATGTGAGCAAAAACAGTCCATCCAGTGGCAGGAAGATCTCTGAATGGCCGAGCCCCCACCCGGAGGGTGAGCAGCGTCGTTAGACGAGTCCATATTGATACGCGGGGAACTCCGGCTTCACGAGGCGAGACTGAGCCGTCAGACGAGTCCATATTGATACGCTGGGGAGCTCCGGCTTGACGAGCCGAGACTGGCTGCCTGGCTAGACGAGGCGGCACTGGGATGCGACTTCAACGGCCACTGGACTGCAACAGAGCGTCAGGTCACGTCAGGTCAGGTCAGTTGTGTTCGGTCCGACTCAGCGCCGTCGCTACACCAAACGCACTCCAGGACAAACTACGACTCGCCCAATCCAACGCAGCAGTTTGCTTCTGCCGTGGCCCACAGCACCTCTTTTCCTACCTGCCATGCGCAACACCAACTCAATACGTCCGCCCCCATATGGTACACATCAGCCTCAAACACGAGCTAGGGCACGCCGACTGGTACCACGTGACCTCAGGCCACGCGGCCTGGCGCGCCGTGTCGCCTGCCACCACATGCTCGCGTGCTACCCACCATACCGGACGTCGCGTTTAAGCACACGTGACGGCCATGCTAAAGGTCGCACAAACACAGCCGACCACTGGGCGTCTGCCAGGATAGCCGAGGCCGGCTGTGGATATGGACACATTTGTCAGAGCACCACCGGGCGGTTACGGTCCTGGTGAGCGGCATATGTGTGTGCGTGTGTGTCTGTGTGGTGTATACATGGATAGCACACTGAAAAGTCGCATGCGCCCACTCTCTCTCTCTCTCGGTATATACTATATATATATATATATATATATATATATATATATATATATATATATATATATATATATATGCTTTCAACGAAATTACTCCTGGAAATGCTTGGCAGCCTATAGTACTGGGAATATTTCAGAGCATACGAACCGAATTCGCCCGCATAAAACTCTGTTGGAGTAGTCGATATTCGTTGATGCACTGGGAAACTTGATCTGTGCAGATAAGTTTAATTTCTCTGAACAAAACTTGATGTATAATGGCAAGGCCTTGCGCAAGTTTTTTACCTTGCGGTAAAAACAACTCAAACCAGCTTACAAGTATTTCAACAGGAACTGGCATATCAATTAAATTATCTGGAGCACATAACGACACTTCAACGTGTTACGAATGTCTTAGTGTACAAATACAATCAATTTATACATCCCGTCAGTCTTGATCAGCAGCGGTTAGCTTTATCTGGTGGCATCTGGTTACCGCCACTGGCATGGACAGCTTTGTCTGGTCTTTGCCAGCCATACAACGGTGACAGTAAAAGGCCACATCCCATTCCAACACAAACAATATCAAACAACTTGCAATGACCGGAAGAGGCAATGCAAATTGGGAAATCAACGAGGAGACAGATCCACAAGCCGGCGGTAACGATTCCGTGGCTCATCAACATGCTTCGCGAAGACATTGCTGAAATGTCACCCCCGACACAGTAAACCGATATTTATATTGTCGTGGAAAAGAGGTCGTTAACCCTCGCAGTGAGGCAGAATTTCCTATCCTCGTAGTGCTGAGCGGTGGCCAATTTCATTTCCACTAACCTTTGTTCAAGGCTAGGTAGAGATGCGGGGAACGGTGGTGGTGGTGGATTTGTGCTTTAGGGCGCGTCGACTGCATTGGTCATTTGGTCCTATGCGGGGAACGGCGTGACGTAACTTCATCCATGGAATTTCAGGCTGTTCAGGACATTTTCATCTATCTGTTTTGGTTGACCTTACACGCCAGGACTGGTAGATCAGTAATCAGGGTACAGTCAGCCACCCGGTGGTCGGCGTAGCTTCGAGAAACTGGTCGTGGAACAAGTGTGATTTCGCACTTCACAATCAATGCTACGCAAACTGAAGACTTCGTCCAACGCTATGATACGTACCAAGGTCGTTGGTAATTGGTAATTGGGCTCTTTAACGACGCATTCGACTGCTGGGTCATATAGCGTTGCCAACCTCTCACGCCGGTTGGTCGCGGGTGGACTCGGTAATCCCGCCAGTTGTGGATTCCAATCCACGACATTACGATCAAGAGTCCAACTTCCTACCGACGAGCCATCGCGGCCCCGATACGTACCAAGGTCAAGATCATCGATCGAGCTGAACTCATTTGGAGGAAAATGTGACAACCAGTGATGACGATTTTCGAAATAAGTTGTGCTCACGAAGACGTAACGGATGACATAAAACCCATTGATTACCTGCTTTACAATCTCGACACCAACCCAATATTATTCAACATTTTTGACAAAAAATAAACAAGAAAAATCAAGAACTTACACAAAATATCGTGAATCTGTTTACCCTTGAAACGGGACCTTACAACGAAATTGCCCTTGCATGATCTAACCTGGCTATTATTACCTCGTCCGCATTTTATCCCCAAAGCGCCCGGGATGGGCGCGATCCCAGCGCGTCCTAGGTTATGTCTCGGTGACGATGCAAGTCTATCGAGTTCCTGAGTGCAGAGTTACTTCTATAGTGGTGGAGCAAATTGGGATGCGATTTACTCGGTTGAGGTGAATTCAGAAGGCTGAGGATGAGGATGAGGAATGGGCCAATGGAACAAATGAATAAATGGTTACATTGGCATTCTAAGCTGGTTTGTGTAGGGAGCACACGCCGGGGCGATGCCAATTTTCTCGGGAGGGGGGGGGCGGCACGGCTCCCCATGCAATTTCTTTCCATTCCAATTTCAAAACTCCCCATCTGGGGCATCCAAACACCATGAGTGTTGGTTGGTTATTGGTTTTACGACACGTCGACCGTTGAGTCATATAGCGTCGCCAATCTCTCACGCCGACTGGTCGCGGGCGAAGAGCAGCGACAGGTGAGACTCGAACCCACAATCTTTCGATTGTGAGACGAGCATCTTACCCCTAGACCACTCGTCCCCACACCATGAGTGTACTACTGCGTTTGGGTGACTTTTCGTCAACTCCACGAGCCTTCTATGACGACTGTAACCCCCGCCCCAGTCTGGAGCCTCCTGACGAGGGGTTTTCTGTCTGGAGCCTGCTGATGAATGGTTGGGATTTCTGTGACCGCTAGGGGCCTCCCGTCAACCTCTAATCGGCTTACTGACTTGGGGCTTCCAGACAACCCGATGGGCCTCCCTGCAGGGCTTCGGGGGGGGGCTTCGGCGGGCTGCATCGACACCAACGGGCCTCCGGACAATATCGTGGAGCCCTCGTCGGCCATTGCGGCCATTCATGAGCTCTGCTGCGACGTTGAACATGCTGATCAAGAAAGGGACGTGTGTTCGAATCCACGAGTCGCTTCTCCGGGACAGAGGGGGCCGCAGTGTAGCGATATAACAATGGCAAGATCAGGTGCCGAACATTTGCCGCAAATAGGTGGGCCATCATCAGAGATCGGTCATCGCCGTGCCAGTGAAGGCGCGTCACTTCGGAGTTCAAAATAGCAGACGACGCCTCCCGAGAGCTAGCTGTTGGTGGCCTTCGCAGCAAGGACCGATGGTTTCGCGCGGTGCCGATTTTCTGTGGAAATCTGAGCAATGGCCAAGTACGTCCTCCAGCATGGCACCAGCTACAGACGACGACCAAGAGGTGAAGCGGGGAGCCGCATGCAATGCACCAACTACTGAAGCTGCTAGCCCGACAGTCCAGCTTATACAACATCACGCTGCATCTACAAACTCGAGAAGGCTGTCGCTTTGATGCTGCGCGTTACGCAATATCTGCATAACTGGACACTAGGCCAACTGCCGCGAGCACATAAATGGGTACAGGCCAGCGGCCTTGTACCGAACATCAGCGTAGGCGCAACGAACACGAACTGACACCAGTTGTGCTGGCCGTGGATGGAGTGGAGGAAAAGGCGCACGCTGCTCTTCAGCACGCACAGCTAACAACATTCCCAGCTGAGCCAAAATACCTTGGTAGGGCAGCCGTGGAGGAACGTCACGGAAACCGTAACTATTATTGTAAGGCAGTGTGCAGGTGTAGTGTCCGCCCCTGCCCAGGTCACATGATGGCGAGTTGAGGTGACGGGCGTCGGTCCCTGGCTGCCCGAGTTACCATTATTGCAGGGCAGTGTGCAGGTGTACTGTGTCCGCCCCTGTCCAGGTCACATGATGGCGAGTTGAGGTGACGGGCGGCGGTCCCTGGCTGCCCGAGTTACCATTATTGTAGGGCAGTGTGCGGTGTAGTGTGTCCGCCCCTGTCCAGGTCACATGATGGCGAGTTGAGGTGACGGGCGGCGGTCCCTGGCTGCCCGAGTTACCATTATTGTAGGGCAGTGTGCAGGTGTAGTGTGTCCGCCCCTGTCCAGGTCACATGATGGCGAGTTGAGGTGACGGGCGGCGGTCCCTGGCTGCCCGAGTTACCATTATTGTAGGGCAGTGTGCGGTGTAGTGTGTCCGCCCCTGTCCAGGTCACATGATGGCGAGTTGAGGTGACGGGCGGCGGTCCTGGCTGCCCGAGTTACCATTATTGTAGGGCAGTGTGCAGGTGTGTGTGTCCGCCCCTGTCCAGGTCACATGATGGCGAGTTGAGGTGACGGGCGGCGGTCCCTGGCTGCCCGAGTTACCATTATTGTAGGGCAGTGTGCAGGTGTAGTGTGTCCGCCCCTGTCCAGGTCACATGATGGCGAGTTGAGGTGACGGGCGGCGGTCCCTGGCTGCCCGAGTTACCATTATTGTAGGGCAGTGTGCAGGTGTAGTGTGTCCGCCCCTGTCCAGGTCACATGATGGCGAGTTGAGGTGACGGGCGGCGGTCCCTGGCTGCCCGAGTTACCATTATTGTAGGGCAGTGTGCAGGTGTAGTGTGTCCGCCCCTGTCCAGGTCACATGATGGCGAGTTGAGGTGACGGGCGGCGGTCCCTGGCTGCCCGAGTTACCATTATTGTAGGGCAGTGTGCAGGTGTAGTGTGTCCGCCCCTGCCCAGGTCACATGATGGCGAGTTGAGGTGACGGGCGGCGGTACCTGGCTGCCCCAGTCCGTGAACACACCTCGAGAGTTGAGCACCTGAGCTGTCACAACTATGAATGGTGTACAGCAGACGTGCCATGGAAACTGAGGCAGTCAAGGAAGATATTTTATATTGATCCACTAATTGATAGTAGTATTTTGAGGGTTGGAGGACGCCTGAGATGACCAGTACCATCTGAGGCGAAGCGTCCCGCCTTTATGTCGAAACCAGGTAGTGCTGTTGTTGTTGTTATTGGGGTTTAGGGGCGCATCAACTGCCTAGGTTATACAGCGCCCAAACCAGGTAGTGCTGCTGAGCCGGTGACGCAAGGCAGCCATCAATGTATTGGTCATCATGGCAAGCAACTTATGCATTGACACACTCAGAGATCGTTTCTGAATAATAAATTAACTACTTTGGTGAGATCAGTTGTGAAGAGATACCTAGCATGAAGGAGATTTCAAGCATTTGTTGTGAAACAGCAAAGGTATGATCTACCAGAATATACAACTACTCCGGGTGAATAGGCTTTCTCTAATGTTGCAGTAGATTTCTTCGGACCCTTAATGATGAAGATGGGAGGAAGTCAAATAAAACAGCGTGGAGTTACAATTAGCTGCTTAGCAGCGCGTGTAGGCCAGATTGAGGTCGCTAACTTAGCTGCTTGGCAGCGCGAGTAGGTCAGATAGAGGTCGCTAACTTTGGTGCTTCGCAGCGCGAGGTCAGATAGATGTCGCTAACGGCTTGTCAACAGACTCATTCACTGAGGCTCCGCGCCGCTCCATCGCAAGAAGCCCGGGGAAAAATAGCAGATCACACAACGCAACCAATTTTGTTGGTGCAGGGAGAGAACTGAAGCAGCAGAACGACATGACCAACCGACTGATCAAATAATGCAACGGAAATGAACTTGATGGATATTCCACCAACTTAGTGTACGCCACCTCGGCGTGGGAATGTGAGATGCGATCTCTCCGGAAAATGTTCAACTTCGTCGTCGCCCAGCAACCTCTGGACGACGAAGAGTATTTACACACTGCTGTGCCAAGACGAAGGAACCTTGAACAGCAATCCATTGACATTTGTGTACCAGTCCATCCATTAACACGGGTGTCAGTCCATCCATTGACACATGTGTGTCGGTCTATCCATTGGCATATGCGTGTCAGTCCATCCAGGGGATTTGGAGCCACTGACTTCAAACCACTTCATTCTGCTTCGTGAAGGTCCGAAGCACTCCCCGGATGAACTCACGAGCGCCACCTTTAATGCAGACATCGTTATCTCATTATATATCGGCTTGCATGGTATTAGATGCATTGCCTTGCCGCATAATAGAGATTTAGATGATCCTCCACTTGTCCCCACGGGAAGAATTATTATAGGGGAGGGAGGCTATTTTAAGCTGCATACCATGAAATGCTTCTTCCAATCATTGCGAGAGTATTTCAAGTAATGAACTTGCTTAGATGCTGTTTTAAGTAATCAACTGAAACGGGATATTTTCGTGGGATGGGACAGAAGTACTGGAGGAAAATTAACGCTCAGGTATTCACAACCCCTGGTGTGAACCAGCATAATTAGGGACCGCCTACCACAACATAAATAGGAATTGCAATTGTGTTAGGTGGATATGCAACAGGCTTACTTAGGTGGAAAATGAGAACTCAACTCAGGTTTCAATGCAAAGCTTCTTGTGAATAATGTTCCGAATTAATTCACCTCTTGCAATCTGAGTAAATCGCAATCCATACTTGTGGTGTGTTCAATCAGATAAGAGTCTACATTTGTCTGGACGACCGCTGTGAATTAGATTCAGAACATGATTCCATACCGGATCATGGGGACGTGAACCGATTCAGTTAAAGGTAATCACGCACACGCCTGGTGATAACCAGGTGACTTCTAATGGCGGACTGACTCGTGCAAAATGCACCAGCATGAACTTTCGCATATCTTTTCAGGGAGCACTGAGGTGCCAGAAACAGATGGGCCTGCATTGGACTGTCACACCTTCACCGCAGTCAGTGTCCTGCCTTCACCATCCCTGTACTCGTCTGTCAGTTTCCGGCACATCCTGGCCACCCTTACAAGCACCACAGTCAGTCACCCTCCCTGGCTCCTACATCACTGCCATCAGTTCTCCCCGTCATCGTCCCTGGCTCCTACATCACTCCCACCAGTTATCCCCGTCACCGTCCCTGGCTCCTACATCACTCCCACCGGTTATCCGTACTCATCACTGCATGTTCTCCCCGTCACCATCCCTGGCTCCTACATCACTCCCACCAGTTATCCCCGTCACCGTCCCTGGCTCCTACATCACTGCCACCAGTTCTCCCCGTCACCGTCCCTGGCTCCTACATCATTGCCATCAGTTCTCTCCGTCATCGTCCCTGGCTCCTACATCACTGCCATCAGTTCTCCCCGTCACCGTCCCTGGCTCCTACATCACTTCCACCAGTTATCCCCGTCACCATCCCTGGCTCCTAAATCACTTCCATCAGTTCTCCCCGTCACCGCCCCTGGCTCCTACATCACTGCCATCAGTTCTCCCCGTCACCGTCCCTGGCTCCTACATCACTGCCATCAGTTCTCCCCGTCACCCTCCCTGGCTCCTACATCACTGCCACCAGTTCTCCCCGTCACCGTCCCTGGCTCCTACATCATTGCCATCAGTTCTCTCCGTCATCGTCCCTGGCTCCTACATCACTGCCACCAGTTCTCCCGTCACCGTCCCTGGCTCCTATCCATTACTCCCTCACCAGTTATCCCCGTCACCATCCCTGGCTCCTAAATCACTCCCATCAGTTCTCCCCGTCACCGCCCCTGGCTCCTACATCACTCCCATCAGTTCTCTTATCCCCGTCACCATCCCTGGCTCCTACATCACTGCCATCAGTTCTCCCCGTCACCGTCCCTGGTCCTATCACTTCCACCGTTCCCCCCCTGGCTCCTACATCACTCCCACCAGTTCTCCCCGTCACCGCCCCTACTCTTCCCATCAGTTCTCCCGGTCACCATCCCTGGCTCCTAAATCACTGCCATCAGTTCTCCCCGTCACCGCCCCTGGCTCCTACATCACTCCCACCAGTTCTCTCAGTCACCGTTCCTGGTACCTCTGTCACTGCCACCGGTCCTCTACGTCACTGTTCCTAGTCCCTCCAACGCTACCGTCGGTCCTCCCAGTCACCGTGCCCAGTGGGTGAGAGATCACCACGTGTGACCTTACGTGCAGTGCACTTCGTGACCCGACACCGTCCCTGGCCCCTGTCCGCTGCCGTCGGTCCTCTCCGCCATCGTGACCAGTGGGTGAGAGATCACCACGTGTGACCTTACGTGCAGTGCACTTCGTGACCCGACACCGTCCCTGGCCCCTGTCCGCTGCCGTCGGTCCTCTCCGCCACCGTGCCCAATGGGTGAGAGATCACCACGTGTGACCCTGCGTGCAGTGCTCTCCGTGACCCGTGACCGCCACCGTGCTGCCTCCGTACCGTGCGGCGTGCTCTCAGACAGGCGTGCGGACGTGCTGGCCGGGCGGGGCCGGGCAGGGCGGCGCCAGTCAGCCGTGCCTGCCCACATACTTGGCGGACACCGCTTGCGTCGGGCAGTGCAGCAGCTCCGGGTTGACGTCCATCACGCGCAGCAGCAGCGTATCCACGTACTCCTCCAGGTCATCCGTCTGGGCAGGCCAGCCTCGTCAGGAAAACACTCAGCAGGACACTCAGTCGCAGTGTCCTACTGAGTGATTCAGAACGG
This sequence comes from Ashinkailepas kermadecensis, assembly GCA_034440615.1. Taxonomy (NCBI): domain Eukaryota; kingdom Metazoa; phylum Arthropoda; class Thecostraca; family Neolepadidae; genus Ashinkailepas; species Ashinkailepas kermadecensis. Next base: position 328,914 of record JAOTOM010004825.1, read on the forward strand.
CAGCAACCGTCAACGGGGTGGGCGCACGCCCAACGGTAGTGAGGTGAGGAGGTAGCGGGGGTCACGAGGGAAGCTAGAGTCAGATGGTGGACGATCAAGGCAATAGGTCAGAGCAGGGCTGCATTTGGCTACCTGCTGGACACGGGTCATCGGCCACAGGTCACCTGGGCAAGGATCATCGGCCACAGCTTACCTGGGCACGGGTCATCGGCCACAGCTCACCTGGACACGGGTCATCGGCCACAGGTCACCTGGGCAAGGATCATCAGCCACAGCTCACCTTGGCACGGGTCATCGGCCACAGCTCACCTGGGACACGGGTCATCGGCCACAGCTCACCTGGGCACGGGTCATCGGCCACAGATCACCTGGACACGGGTCATCGGCCACAGCTCACCTGGGAACGGGACCGTTTGAGTTCCTCCCGAGAACGTGACACTTGCTCCTGTAGATCGGCCACCAGCTCGATGAGTCGCTCACGCGAGATGCCCTCGAACCGGCGCAGCACATCGGCAGGCACGCGCGCCATCTCCGGCGTCTGCTCGTTGCCACCCTCGACCACCCGCCGCGAGCAGACTGAATCGCCAGCGGTGCCCGACAAGTCGGACGAGTCGGAGAGCGGCAGCAGACTCAGACTGGGGCCTGGGTGCACACGGCCACGTCAGATTGTTTTCTGAAATGCGTGGAAACGACAACTGTGCTGGTTGAGATCGGCGGCGGATGGGTTGAGGGAGTTGGACCGGCAAGCAAGAAACGACGACCATATTAAAACAATTTGCAATTGTTAAAAGCTAGTGCTTTAAGAAGTTGAAAATGAAACCAGACGAGGCGGTAATATTGCTCTGGAAGCATTCACCATCCATGGGCTTACGTAACATTATCATTTTCTATTGACTACACATGATCTAAATGCATCCATGCCAGCATGAAAGAGATGAAGCCAACATACTTCTTCAGCAGTTTCAGTAGTGTAGCTAACTTAACGGCATGATGACAGGCAACAGGCGCGAGGGTAGACAACAAGCATGAGGCTATGCAACAAGCACGGTGAAAAAAAAAAAACAAGAGGGAAAAAAAAAAAAAAAAAGTAAAAAAAAAAAAAAAAAAAAAAAAAAAAACACGAGGGTAGACAACAAGCATGAGGCTATGCAACAAGCACGGTGATACATAACAGGCGCGAGGGTAGACAACAAGCATGAGGCTATGCAACAAGCACGGTGATACATAACAGGCGCGAGGGTAGACAACAAACATAAGGATAAAAAAAAAAAAAAAAAAAAAAAAAAAAAAAAAAAAAAGACAGACAGCAAACATGAGGCTAGATAACAGGGACGAGAATAGACAAAGGTGCCAGGACAGATAAAACACCCGGGACCGACGGGAAACCAACAATGATGCTAAACGATAGGCACGGGATGATAACAAGCATGAGGCTATGCAACAAGCACGGTGATACATAACAGGCACGAGGGTTGACAACAAACATAAGGATAGACAGTAAGCACAAGGACAGACAGCAAACACGAGGCTAGATAACAGGGACGAGAATAGACAACATGTGCCAGGACAGATAAAACACCCGGGACTAGACGACGGGCACGAGCACCAACAATCACGATGCTAAACGATAGGCACGGGGATAGACAACAAGCATGAGGCTATGCAACAAGCACGGTGATACATAACAGGCACGAGGGTAGACAACAAACATAAGGATAGACAGTAAGCACAAGGACAGACAGCAAACACGAGGCTAGATAACAGGGACGAGAATAGACAACAGGTGCCAGGACAGATAAAACACCCGGGACTAGACGACGGGCACGAGCACCAACAATGACGATGATAAACAATAGGCACGGGGATAGACAACAAGCATGAGGCTATGCAACAAGCACGGTGATACATAACAGGCACGAGGGTAGACAACACACATCAGAATAGACAGTAAGCACAAGGACAGACAGCAAACACGAGGCTAGATAACAGGGACGAGAATAGACAACAGGTGCCAGGACAGATAAAACACCCGGGACTAGACGACGAGCACGAGCACCAACAATGACGATGATAAACAATAGGCACGGGGATAGACACGAGGCACGAACAGACACGACAAGCCGGGCGAATGATAAACAGTGAACAACGCACATTTATTGGAATGAAACATCGACTCCTGTCATCAATTTAACTCACTGGGAGTGATCGTGTCCTGTCGGCGAACTCTCTCCGATGCTTGCTCAGCACTATCGTCTTTCTTGCCGGCCAGATTACGAAATATTTGCGGGGTCTTCTTCATCATCTTTTCCAGCTTGTCTCGCTTCTTGACGCGGTCCCTGCCGTTTTCCTTCGCCGGCGGAGTGTCGTCAGCGTTTCGTTGCGCGGGAGAGCGCGTGCTGTCCGTGGGAAACCGCGGGAGATGCGAGGAAACCGGCTTCCCTCTCCGTTCATCTGTGCACGGAGTCGGAGTGTCCTCAGAGAACGGGTTTTGCCATTCCTCTTCGGCAAGATGTTGGCCATTTCTCGCGAACGGATTCAGTTCGTCGTCGTCGAATGGATTCGGACCATCCTCCGAGAACGGCCCATTCTCCGACACAAATGGGTTTCTCTCCGGCACATTCGGCGGGTTTCTTGTGGCTGCTTTCGGCGGATTCGACTCCCTTTCTCCGAATACTGGCCTAGTCTTGTCATATGGGTCAATTTTCGACTTTGCTGTCACAGGGGCTGCTGCTTTCTTCGGTGGCACGCTCTGGTTCACCACTGGCGGGTTCTTATCCGACCCTTCACCTGAACCCGACTCGACTTTGACATTCACCTTGGTCGCATTTTTCACCGGTGTCGACGTTTCGACATGCCCGAAGGGGTTCGACTCGACCTCGGTGGCACTGCTGGTAGCCCGAGGCGCCGACTGGGCCGTCTGGCTGACCTCGGGTGCACCCATCGGCGACCTGGTGAGCCCGGAGTCAGGCGGACAGTACCGACCAGACGAGCGCGCGCTGCCGGCAGCCGACGATCTCGAACTGTCCGGCCGAGCCCAGTGGCCCGCCTCGTCACGGCTCACTGAAACGGCGGCACACACACTGAAATGGTGACGCATCCACTGAAACGTCACACCATACTGGATACACTGAAGTCCCGGTGATGGCCACGCCATACTGGACACACTGAAGCCCCTTAACCGCCACACCACACCATTCTTCACACTGAAGCAGATTGAAAACATCCATGGAAAGACGTACAGCATGGGAGGGTGTGTGGCAATACGTGCATTCCTTTCCCGGCAACGGCCGTTTTTTTTATGCAATACTGCGTTAACCCAACGGCCGCTCAGATAAACTGTCGTGCCATACGCACGGGAGTAGACTCGCTCAATGCCCCTGGCAAAAATTCAGTTTCTTCCACAATGCCATAATGCCCAGAAAACGAACACTTCGCTGGCAACATGATCGTTGATGAACATGAACATGAACACATGAACTATCGCGGGGTATATTTTACAGGTGCTAGTCTAAGTGTCCAAGTGTCTTCCACCGGTCAATTTAACACGTATCGTTTTTAATATGACCGTGAGGACCTCAGACGTGTGTATTACCGTCCTACGGTGTTCTGGGCGCCATGGGGCCAAACATATTTATACCACATCGTTCATACTCTTTGCAATTTGAAAAGTAGACAGGGAGATAATTATTCAAAATTTCATCACGTACGTTTCACAAGCCATCATTTCCTTGGGCGCTGTATGACCGACGCAGTGGATGCGGCCCTAAACCCAAATAACCAACCAACCAAGCCACCATCTCACGCCGACAGGCATGCTCGGCATCACTCACCCTCGGTGGAAACCAGAGGACTCGGCACACTAGCAGCCTCCAGCCCAACTACAGGTTCCATCACCCGCTCCGAGATGGCGGGCACATCGCTCAGGCCAGACTGCACGGAGCTGGCAAGCGATGACAGTGGAGTTTCGTCGTCGAGAGCTACGTGAAAGACATGCTGACGTCATCAGCAACAAGAGCAAACACCAAACGCAATCAGACACGCCTCCCGGACCAAATCTGACGTCGATGATCCGGCCGGGGAGGGGGAAGGGCAGGGGCGTGGCCACTCCATCGGTGCTGTAACACGCGTCAGACAAAGCACACACACACTGCAACAGTTGTCGCATCGAGATAGCGCACACGAGGCAAACGACCGGCCTCAAGATCTGAATCAACACTGTTACAAAATTAACCCGGACATGGTACAAGCATCTACCCAAATTACGTCAGCAGGCGCGGCGAGAAGTCAGTCATGTATTTGGGTACTTCCACGTGGTGGCTGTTCTGCACCCAGACAATGCTGCGTGAGCACATCAGGTAAAGAAAATTGCGTCAGAAACATTTCAAGAGCATACAGATTAAAAAGACTTACACCTATATAGTAAAACTAGCGACTCTGCGTCAAAGCACTTATGAATGCAGAGCGACTCGGTGCTTGCCTGGTGACGGGTGGTAGCCTGTTCCAAACGACCGCGGCACGGTATGAAAAACTTCGCTGGGTCTGCGTGAGTCGACATATTGTGAGATGAAGCTCACCGACTGACCCAGCTCTGGTCTCCCTCTGCCATACTTGTGACCGCCAGGTAAACATCTTACGAACAGGTTCCGGGCAGTGTTCAATACACATGGCTCTGTATACCTCAACGCAATCGTGCTCCCGAACCATCTCTGCAAACTTCAGTCATCCTAATGAGACGAGTGCAGGGGACACGTGTTCGTTGTGGCGCACACCGGTGACTAGTCGCGCGTCAAAGTTGATGCATTTTTTTCAAGCGGTGCAGACGGCACTGAGCGGCTCCGCCCCAGCGGGATAGACAATAAGGCATGTGGGGAAAACCGTGGATCTGGACTAAGAGCTTGAACACATTTAGCCCCCGGTTGGAAGGGTCAATTGGCAACTGGCCCGATGAGACCGGAGACGAGCTACCGGGATGGCCGTGTCGGTACGCTGAGGGCACGCGAAACTCTCGATCAAAATTCCGCCGTTGAACTGGAATTCATGTATCGGGTGGTGGGGTGTATCCACCATGTATCGCCATGTATCCACGCAACACGCTCTGCTTAGCAATGACTCTGGTCCATAAAGCCACCCCAGCAAAAATTCGGACCAACTTTCTAATAAATAAATAAAAAACGCGACGTCCAGGCACGCCGGTCCGGTGAGGACACCCGTGACGTCACCAGATGACGTCACACACAGCAGTGTGTGACGTCATCTGCACGACATCGGGGCGTCGCCGGATCATGACCCACACCACGGGTACTGGCGCACGCCAGGCACGGTATGCTTTCGCCACAGACATGTGTACTTCAGGAGACTGCGTGCCACCCCCAGAGTGTGTGCTACTCTACTGGGCGAAATCGTACGCTTCAACTTTGGGTTCTTTTGCGACGCATTCGACTGATGGATTAGACCCGGCCGGTATCGCCAACCTCTCACACCGATTGGTCGCGGGTAGACTCGATAATTCCGCCAGTTGTCGGATGTGAACCCACGACCTTACGATGAACAGCCCAACGCCTTACCGACTGAGCCACTGCGACTCCGTATCCCACGCTCGAGGTGGCGTCTTATGTCTCAGATGGTGTCTGACGTCGGAGATCATGTCGCACACACGTGGTGGCGTCCTACACACCAAGTGGTGTCCTATTCAAGAAATGACGCACTAAGTACGATATGATGTCCTACACCAGAGTATGCAACATTCCCGAGATGTGATATTCCTCAGGTGATGCACTATGCTCGAGGTGATGCCTGTAAGCCAGAGGTGAAATTTATCGCTCGAGATGAAACGATACACCCAAGATGCAGCGCTCTGTAACTCCAGACGTTCGGTGGCATTCTCACCACAGCTATTTCTTCTTCGATAGCATGTCGCACTGCGCGAATCAATGAAGCCAGACCCCATCGTCGTAAAGGGTGTGCCCAAGTGATGTTACAGGTACGAAATACCCCATATTTTCAACAGCATATCTTCCTGGAATTGTTCACGAATGCTGTTGATATAAACTACGCTTGGTTTGTTTAGAAGGTGACACGACATCCGCAGATGGCCGCGGGCGAGCGGTGGCCGTACTGTGTCCCGGGACTGAAGGCGGTCGGTACCTTCCAGATGAAAAGGGCCGCATGAAATCACCTTAAACTGTAGCTGCATATATCCTCAGCAGCCTTAAATCTCCCGAGGTGTTGAATTACGTACGGACATCGTACCCACCCTGTCATTTTTTCTTCACAACAATATTTTAAGATCTGACGACTAACTTAGTTAGTTATTTGGGCTTAAGGGCGCGCCGACTACGAGGTCATTTAGCGCCCATAATTAACTGAAAAGAAGCTAAAAATAGTGCCGAGGTGATGTCGCCAGAGGTAATTATCTACAACTCCACGTCAGAGATTAAAAACCAAACCTGAGATGACAATACATGCCTCAACGATATTAACACACCCCAGATTACATGCTGGGATCCCAACTTTCACGCTCAACGTCGTACTTCACAGCTGCACGCCGCAGACGACATGCCGCGAGGCGACGTCGACCAGTTGAGCGCCGTCCAGACAACGTCCGGCTGTGTCACACCGCCCGGCCGGCGGACAGACAACGTCCGGCTGTGTCACACCGCCCAGCCGGCGGACAGACAACGTCCGGCTGTGTTACACCGCCCGGCCGGCGGACAGACAACGTCCGGCTGTGTCACACCGCCCAGCCGGCGGACAGACAACGTCCGGCTGTGTCACACCGCCCGGCCGGCGGACAGACAACGTCCGGCTGTGTCACACCGCCCAGCCGGCGGACAGACAACGTCCAGCTGTGTCACACCGCCCAGCAGGCGGACAGACGTCCAGTTGTCACACCGCCCAGCCGGCGGACAGATAACGTCCGGCTGTGTCACATCGTCCAGCCGGCGGACAACGTCCGGCTGTGTCACACCGTCCAGCCGGCGGACAACGTCCGGCTGTGTCACACCGTCCAGCCGGCGGACAACGTCCGGCTGTGTCACACCGCCCAGCCGGCGGACAGACAACGTCCGGCTGTGTCACACCGCCCGGCCGGCGGACAGACAACGTCCGGCTGTGTCACACCGCCCGGCCGGCGGACAGACAACGTCCGGCTGTGTCACACCGCCTGGCCGGCGGACAGACAACGTCCGGCTGTGTCACACCGCTCAGCCGGCGGGCTACGTACGCTTAGGGAGCCGACGGCTGTTCAGGTGTGCCGCTATCGCCGGACCACCGTGCTCGTCGTCAATCTGAAACATGACCGGCACACTCACCGACTGCGCCGGGCTCAGACAGTCTCTTCAGGCGCCACTGCTGGACCAACGCCGGGCTCAAACAGGCTGTTCAGGCGTCAGTGTTGGACCAACGCCGGGCTCAGACAGTCTGTTCAGGCGCCACTGCTGGACCAACGCTGGGCTCAAACAGTCTGTTCAGGCGTCAGTGTTGGACCAACGCCAGGCTCAGACAGTCTATTCAGGCGCCACTGCTGGACCAACGCTGGGCTCAAACAGGCTGTTCAGGCGTCAGTGTTGGACCAACGCCGGGCTCAGTCTATTCAGGCGCCACTGCTGGATCAACGCCGGGTTCAGACAGTCTGTTCAGGCGTCAGTGCTGGACCAACGCTGGGCTCAGACAGTCTGTTCAGGCGCCACTGCTGGACCAACGCTGGGCTCAAACAGTCTATTCAGGCGCCACTGCTGGACCAACGCTGGGCTCAGACAGTCTGTTCAGGCGCCACTGCTGGATCAACGCTGGGCTCAAACAGGCTGTTCAGGCGTCAGTGTTGGACCAACGCCGGGCTCAAACAGGCTGTTCAGGCGCCAGTGTTGGACCAACGCCGGGCTCACAGAGTCTGCTCAGGCGCCACTGCTGGATCAACGCTGGGCTCAAACAGTCTGTTCAGGCGCCAGTGTTGGACCAATGCTAGGCTCAAACACAGCCTGTTCAGGCGCCACTGCTGGACCATCGGCGAGCTCAAACAGTCTGTTCAGGCGCCACTGCTGGATTAATGCCGGGCTCAAACAGTCTATTCAGGCGTTGGTGGTGGTCCAATGGCGGTGCACTGGTGCCGATGAACCATACAGATCAAACATACGGACACTTTTTGGGTACGCCTCACCAGTGCGGCGACATTAGGGATACCCCCCCCAACCCCGATGCCAGGGTGACACGAATGGGATGCGGTTACCATACGACTTGCTGCATCACCCTGATCATAGAACGGTCACAACACGCCTACATCTCATTAGAAACGGGAATTGACTATAAAGCAACCTGAAATTGTTCCTAATTATTAACGTAAATTTGAAGACGAGAAATTGCACAAAGACAAGTTTCAGCAATAGACGAATAAGACAAGATTACTACTACTATTGAGACAACTAAGACCCTGCACAAACAGAAAAGTGGGTGGCAGGTCATTTTCAATTAGTGTCACCTTCACATGGCTGGAGACCCAAAGTGAGTCGGGGAGGGGGAGGGGAGGGTAGGGTAGGAATTACATTCTGGTTACATTCTGGACACCCTGGTTTGGTATTCTGCTAATGCTAGCTTGTCATTTTCCCTACTCAGTCCGAAAACTTTCAGACCCGGTCCCCCTGGCTGGCGAAAGATCTCCAGCCTTGTACCATCCGATCACATTTTCAAACACCAGGACACAGCTGGACGGAAGGTACGTGTTGTTCGCCGTTCCTGTGTGAACCGAAACACGCCACTGACCCCGAACTGGTCCTCCTCGCCCTCGCTGATGACGCCCGGCTCGGCGTTGCTGGAGACACCGTCATCCCAGCCCAGGTCGCTGCCCGCCTCCGAGCCGGCCTCGCTTCCGCCGCGCGACGAGCTCTTCTTGCGACCCACCTTAGCCACCTTGTGGCCTGTGGAAGAGCCGCTCACGTCAGGTCGGGTCAGGTCAGGTCAGACCGGATCAGATCTTATTTGGTTCAGTCTGGTCAGATGAGTCCATATCAGGTCCGGTCAAGGCAGATGAAGTCTGGTGGTCAGATCAGGTCAAGGCCGATTGAGTCAGACAGTTCGGGTCGGGTGCTATTGGATCGGTTGGTGAGGTTAAGTCAGCTACATCACCAAAACGAAGTCACATCCGAACATCGTGCCACTGCTTTTACAGCCTAATATAGCTGACACACGCTAAGATGGGGTCAACTGACCCTGCCCACACTAGATCCTAGGTCGCTGTCACCTAAGCCTGCCATCGCCTCACCAGTTGCTCTACCTTACTCAGGACGCGACCTGCGTAAGTTCGGGCAGATCAGGCAACCCAGTCAGTCAAAATTAGAAAATGCAATCGAGTAAGTGTGTCCAACATGTACCCTGATGAAGGCAACAGCCGAAACGTCGGCAAATATACTGAAAGGTTTCAATTTAAATACCAATTTACTTCTCATTGTCATCGATCACAAATCCAACAGGAAGTCAATTTTCTTGTTAGCAAGGATATAAGTCTGTTCTCCTGGATTGGCGACTGATGCCCGAAGGTTGCTGGAGATTGCAGACAAGGCGACCCTGTATGGCCCCAAGGAGCAACAGGGCGTCGTGGGGACCAGGAGTGCGACATTTGGACCTGCTCCCCTCCACTGCGTTGACGACGGTTGGGGTCATTTCGGCCAGCCTGTCCACTGCGGATCGTACGCGACGGAAGCCAGCCTGGTTCACGTCCAGGCGGTGCGGCCCCAGCGGCTCGGGTGGAACCAAGCCAGTGTTGAAGTCGGTTCTGGCCGAGGCGCTCCACGACCTTGCTTATACAGCCCAGGAAAACCATGGCTGGGGAGGAGATGGGCTGCTTGGATCCTTTCCCCTTTTGGAGATAGTCGTTTCCTGTTCACGACTTCGGCTCGTCTTTAGCCAGCTGGAACCTCTGCTGTCTCCCAGGTGTTGTTCAGCAACTTGAGTAGTTGCAGTTACGCTGGTCGGATCAAATTGTAGATCACCTCGTTTCAGACGCCATTAGTTCCAAGGCTATTCCGCGGCTTGAGTTTGCCTATAACCCTGGTAAACTCTGCCATGGAGAAGGGACCCAGATTTATCTGCGGTTTCCTTCACACGAGCAGTTGGTTCTTGTATGCTCCACCTCCTCCTCCCCCCCGCCCACCCCCTCCATACTTACCGACCGCGGCCGCCAGCTTTCCGAGCGACTTCTTCTTGCGTCCGAGACTGGCCATGCTGCCGCTGAGCGGGCCGGCCCTGGGCAGACTGAGCAGGGAGCCGCGCTGACTGAGGTCGGCAGCGCTGTCACACGCCGCCTTGACCGTGAAGCCCAGTCGCACCTCCAGCTCGCCGCGCTGCTTCGTGTCCTTCTTGTCGGGCTTGCTGTGCAGTTTGTACCACCTGCCGGCGGCAAGGCGGGAGAGGTTAATGGAGGTGACGGCACACCAGCTGGTGCGTCCGGCCCTGACACGATGACAGGGCGGGAGGTGGAGAGGTCACTGGAGGTCACGGCACACCAGGTACAGCCCGTCCCAGGACACGGCGACGGGGAGGTCAGCCACCAACCTTCACCATCATCACTGCCATGCCCAGAGGTCAGTCACACAATTAAGGCATCCGGGCAACAGTGCACATCGCGTGGACTGCTTACAAGCCTCACGGTTGAAAGACCACACGGGCAATGGCGGCATGCACTGCGACAGCAGACAGGACTGCCATCATGCTGACATGGCTTGAAGGACACAGAAAGATCAACAAGAGCCAGTTCCAGGAGCGGCTTTCTGAGACATTCTTTCGACAGCTGTAACGGCTTTTACCAGTGGGTCGATGGTCACACTTCCCACTGACGAATGGATCGGGGACACACTCGCACACGGCGATGGCTGGTGGCACGTCGAGCACCAGCACCAGCACCGGCCCCAGCCGGCCGTGCCGCAGCGAACCTATTTTTGGGCCGCTCGTAGACGTCATAGTCGGCCAGCGGGATCGAGGTCTGTCCCAAGAACTCGTCCACGCCCAGGAAGTTTCTGTGCAGCACTGCCAGTCGGATGTCGGCCGTGTTGCCCTGGCGCGGGATTGTCCTGAAACAGCACGCGCCGTCAGAGGGAGCTCGGCCGTGTTCTCGTGTTCTGAGGTCGTCTGTTGTTGTTGTTTGTTATTTGGGTTTAAAGGGCGCATCGACTGCAATGGTCATATAGCGCCATTCCTGAGGTCGTCTGAAACAGCACGCGCCGTCAGAGGGAGCTTGGCCGTGTTCTCGTGTTCTGAGGTCATCTGAAACAGCACGCGCCGTCAGAGGGAGCTCGGCCGTGTTCTCGTGTTCTGAGGTCGTCTGAAACAGCACGCGCCGTCAGAGGGAGCTCGGCCGTGTTCTCGTGTTATGGGCTCGTCTGAAACAGCACGCACCGTCAGAGGGATCTGGGCCATGGTCCCCTGGCTGGATTTTTTTCTTCTGAAATAGCACGCTCCGTCAAAGGGGTCGTGGATGTCTTTGACGCCCCTGAGCCTCTGTTTCTGCCTCTGTTTCTCCGCCCGGTTCCTGTGCAAATCGCGTGAGGCCCAAAATGTCGCACACTACACAGCATCGCACTGCCCCACATTACGTAAACCACGCCCCACACATTGCTCGCCAAGGAAGCCAAGGTGTCTGTCACGATCCGCTTGCACCACGTATGTAAAAATCGTACTTTCTTGGCACAGATAGCATTCAGGAGTGCTCACTTGGCACACATTACGAGCAACCGCGTCTTTCCACTCATTCACTAATTAAAAACCAGCAAGCGCAACTAGCCAACACGAGTGGCGGCCGACCGCGACGCCACCTCCCCAGCACCGCCCCCGACACAGAGGAGGGCCGACGAGCCCGACCTATCCGAGCTGAGCTGATCTAAAGTCTGCCCCGACAGGTGCCAGTCGTGGCCAGGGGATTGGCGAGCCGCGCCCGCACACACCGCAACACGGCACGTGACCGGTCGTCGCCAAGCCGCTCGAACTCGGCCGTGTCCGGCTGCGAGGAGCGAGGGCTGATGTCACGCTCGTCACGCCGCCGGCCGGCCCGGCCAGCGGCCAGCCGGCCGGCTGACTGTGTGACGGCGCGGTCACGGCGCACCCGCCACGGTCTGACGCCGCGGCCAGCCGCACCAAAAGGCCGTCGACGGTCTCCTGCCAAAACGTCGCCAATCTGTACTGGTGCGGCTGTCACACAGGCTCGGCTCGGCCCGGCCCGGCCTGGCTCAGCTCAGCTCAGCTCAGCTAAGCTCAGCTCAGCTCAGCTCAGCTCAGCTCAGCTCGGCTCGGACACGCACAGAGCACGTCAGTGGTTCACAGTACTGCCGACGAAGGTGGAGCCCCGCCCACTCATAGCCGACACCAGCGCGGCGCGCAGCCACGCCCAATGGTCCTATCAGTGGGGGGTGAGGGGCTTTTAACCTTAGTTTATTCAGGTATCATCACATATGGGTACATGGAGCTTGAAAACCAATGAAGTGATCCGATATAAAATCACAAAAACGTGCACAATAAACATACCATCGACACAAAAATAATACATGAATACACAGCTTATAACTAAAACCTCCACCCTAAACTTAATGCAGCCATGTGATGTTCAACACTACCTAAATACTCAGTATCCCTGCCTCGTGTGCACGTGAACTACTCGGCTACTCGCCTTCTAAACTCCGATGTACTGCGGTCCCAAATATTAACATCCTCATACTTGTGAAGAATTGGATTGCAGTCTTGGAATTCCAGAAATGAGACCATTTTTAACTGCATTGACACGATCGGGAATGAATGTGCAACAGCGCTGTATTGCGGAGTGGCCAGGCGGGGACAATCAGAGGAATCCGCCCCAGCAAGAACGAAGAGATAACGGCACGGGGGTGAGTATTTCTGATGAACAAGATGTCACGCTGTTCGCGTCGGGCAGCCAGCGGTCTTACTCCAAAGTGCTGCAATAGGTTGCCGTACTGGTGGATACACTATGAGACGGTATCGATGAATGGGCACACCTATGAGACGGCACCGATGAATGGACACACCTCTGAGACGACACCGATGAATGGGCACACCTATGAGACGGCACCGATGAATGGGCACACCTATGAGACGGCACCGATGAATGGGCACACCTATGAGACGGCACCGATGAACGGGCACACCTATGAGACGGCACCGATGAATGGGCACACATATGAGACGACACCAAACGTATAATCAAATGACAAATATGTGTCGAATGCGCTCAAATTCATGCACGTGTACATCGACCGATTCGCCTCAGATAATACCACAATATTGCAGCAAAGATCGCGCATTCGGACGGTAGGTGCGGAGTATCGCCCGACTGTCGCATCCCTACAGTAACCAACCGTGCTTCCCAGTTGGAAATGATATCATGACTGAGGCCCTAATGGTCCGTTCCCTTGTCTACCCATGCTATCTGCATGATAAGCAAACACGACCTTTTCGTCAACAAACGTACCAACGTCACGCGTCACGTGCATTCCTTCAACTGTCATACCACTTACGATGTAAGTCGCAGTTGTCCACTTAGCCGGGCTTAATGCTAAGCCCCACAACACAGACCACTGACACAGATGTTCACGAGCATGCTGCGAACAAGCGACGTCAGTGCGATTGTGGACTCGGCAGTACAGCCTTACACCCGTCGAGCGGAACAATACGGGGGGGGGGGGGTACACACACCGAACGGCCAGGGAACCGGGCTGTAGCCCAGCCGGGGCGCCGGCCCGTGGTCTGCCCTCCAGTTGGTGTCGCGGCCACAGCAGATACGGGCTGCTCTCCAACAGGATCTCACGCATCGGCCAGCATGGTCTCGCAGCCACGCAGACGCGTCACCAGCCACACTGACCGGGCGGGTCGCATTTGCAATCACTCCTTAGAGCTAAGGAGTGATCCAGCTCTGGATCAACGCGATAAGATTAATATTATATTTTGTGAATCGCCAGCCACACCTCCCAGTTCGCCATCGTATATCGCACCAGGCGGGGGGGGGGGGGGGGAGGGGGTGGTGGCGAAATCCGGCCACCCCTCCGATTTTTCGTAAATAACTCCAGTTTTTACCGGCCGATATACGCCATTTTTTTGTGTACCTGCTTAGAAATGTCCGGCACGTCGCTTAAAACAAGAGAAACGAGAAGCAGTTGAAAAAATTCGAGTTAGAGGCCGTCAAAGTAAAATATTTCGTAGCGCCAGACCACAAAAATCGGCGGTGATGCGCTTCCCGTATATCGGCAAAAGGGAAGTATTCATGGCAATACTAGAGACTTGTTTGATGTATATTGTTATGCAATATTGTTTCAAGATTATGCTAGGTCACCGAGGTTAACTCAGGTCAAGTTCAAGAACTTGACTGCAGGTCGGTTGGTTGGTTATTGGCTTTACGACACGTCGACCGTTGAGTCATATAGCGTCGCCAATCTCTCACGCCGATTGGTCGCGGGCGAATTCTTGGCAGGTCAATGGAACCAAACTTGTTCAACTGGAAGGTTGTCATAAACGCAAATGACAGTCATGCGATTCATGTCATTTTACATGTTTCTCCCTGCTGAAAACTTCTATTTTTGTCATTGTGAATCTAAGCGTTTCCATACTTCATTTACGTACTTCAGTCCTTTCTTGGTGAAGCCGATTGCACCAGCCGCCCACCGGTCCGGCGGGCGGCCCGCTTCCGGTAACTGGAACCGGTAACTGACCCGATAAAGTGCTGATAAATAGGTGACCTGAGATCAAATGCCGGATGTATCATCAATATTGCGTCATGGGTTATTTCAAAAACATCATTGATGCCCATTTTCGAGCATTTAATCATAATCGTAGCGATCCATCACTATGCTAAGCCAAGCCACGCAAAACAAGCCAAATATGACATATATGATCTCATTTGACCTTGATGACATTGACCTAAGGTCATTAAATTTGAACACAATAGAGTTCACCACCACACCCATCTACCCTGAAATTTCCGTTACTCTAGCTATCATAGGAGCCGAGATCTTAGGGGGTGGCGGAATCCGCCCCCCCCTCTCCAGTGCGCGTAATTTTCAGAGGCCCTCCAGGGCGCGCGTTAAGTGAGGGCGAAAAATAAAACGCCACAAGATCATTGCGATATGATCTAGCTCAGGACATGTCCAAGAACGATTTCACGAAAATCTACTACTTTAGGCTACACTTTGCTTAGAGTCATACGACCTACGTACTTGACAAATGGTAACGCTATGAATGTCACCATGTAGCCCAGGACAATATAAAGAAGAACCTTGGGTTCTTTTACGACGCATTCAACCGCTAGGTTATATAGCGTCGCCAACCTCTCACGCCGATTGGTCGCGGGTGGACTCGATAATTGCCGTCGGTTGTGAGATTCGAACCCACTATCTTGCGATTAAGAGTCCGACGCTCTACCAACTGAGCTACCGCCCCCCAGGACAATATAAATATTCTGGTGGTGTATGCATACGACCTGTTACGATGCATACTTCACTCTCCAGATTATGTCAAATATTACCGATCTCTGAAATTGTCGGGGGAAAAATCCGAACATGGTCAAAATCACATCTTTGGAGTTCACCAGAGTACAAATGTGTGCTGAGTTTGAATGTAGCATGTCAAAACGGATTGGAATGCATTGGAAAGCAGACAAGGCCAACCGAGTTCGAATAAGGTCAGTGACACATACGCTGGCCTTGAAAGGGTCACTGCCCTGTGTCAGTCTGCATAGACGGTCGACAGACATCCCAAAATGACAAACTTCAATCATTTAAAAACATCTAATGAAGATCGGGTCGAAGCATGTAGCTCTTCAGGATCACCGCCACAACATGAAATCCGATGATGAAAAGGGACGTGTACACTACTCTGGCTGTTCTTCTCTGCTCATGCAGCTAGCCTTTACTGTGGCACTTATTTTCTGTTCTGGCAGTTATCATGTACTCTGGAGCAGTTATCCTCTACTCTGGCAGTTATCCTCTGCTCTGGCAGTTATCCTCTACTCTTGCAGTTATCCTCTGTTCTGGCAGTTATCCTCTACTCTTGCAGTTATCCTCTACTCCGGCAGTTATCCTCTGCTCTTTCTGTTATCCTCTGCTCTAGCAGTTATCATCTGCTCTGGCAGTTATGCTCTGTTCTGGCAGTTATCCTCTGCTCTTGCAGTTATCCTCTGCTCTAGCAGTTATCATCTGCTCTGGCAGTTATGCTCTGTTCTGGCAGCTATCATCTGCTATGTGACTGTCATCAGCACAAACATGGCCTTTATAATAGAGTGTGTAATTACCTCCTACATGCTGCAATACCAGCACACAGACATCAGCAGGGCCACGTGAACCAGTAAGTGGCCGCCCTGGATCCGCCACTGCACTCTACTCGGCGCATACTAGCCTGGTGCGGCAACAGACATTCGTTGAGCACTTCTCTCATTTTCGTTACAATCAAATAGGTCATAACTGCATTCTCTGTACACTCAAAATCGATGCTCACACAGCAACTGAACCTCGAATATTGAAAAATTCCATCCTGCATTGCTGGTCATACTGAGATCCATCAACTATTTTTGATTACTTTTTTTCTTTGGGTACTTGCTCAATTCAGCTGAGCTAACGTCGGCAAGGATTCGCTTCCAGGTAAACCCATCACAATAGGTGGTATCCAGTTGGAGCACGAGTCTGTCATTCATTCACAATTGGAGCAAGAGTCTGTCATACACTCACAATTGGAGCACCAGTCTTTCATTTACTCACAATTGGAGTACAAGTCTGTAACTTACTATATACAAAAAATGGAGCACGAGTTTATCATTTACCCACAATTGGAGTACGAGTCTGTTATTTACCCACCGTTCAAGCACGAGTCCCTCTTTATTCACAGGTGGAGGATGTATCTGCCATTTACTCACAGTTCACATTCCTCTCGCCACTCAACGTTGGGTTGTGCCTTCTCCTTGACGGATGTCTGGAACTTCTCCTTGCCCAGGCTCATTACCACGAAGCAATCATTGGTCCCTGCACATGGATAATGCCATCGGTTAACAGCCAGTTCAGTTGCAGTCAGTACTGACCTACATCCTACAGTGTGCTGTCATTACCTGACCCAGTTCAGCTGTAGACATTACATGTATACATGCAACATCTTTTTGTTAATAGTAGCAGATTAATTATTTTACGTCATTTTTTTTTAACACAGGCCGCAAGACAAATCATACAGAACTTCGCATGTGCTGACACCAAATATACCAAGTAGTGAAAAACAGTACATTGGAAACGATCAAATAAGTACGACAGTGATGTTTAACCTACACTATTTCAACACGATCCACAATCAGTTCTGCTACAACACTTGCAATTTTGAAACTACCAGAAACACCATTGATATTCTCACGTGTGGCAATATACCCGGATTCCACCCTCTTCCGACACCCTTCCCAAGTCCACCACTAAGAACAGATGCTCCTTGCCAATTTGGGAGATGGTGTCCTTCATCAGCATGCGCCACCATAGCATTAGAAAGTCTATGGTATTTGAGGTCTGAACGATGTTCCCCCAATTCTAACCCCTATCTACCGCCCCATTTCCCCATATTAACTTTTCCACATCCTCCTGCACAAGGAATTTTGTAGACTATGCTCTTTTTCGTTCACGTTGCGGACCGCTTTCTTGACTATGTCTTTGATTTTGACCCCTGCTGAGAGACTGATGTTAATTTTGTCTTTTATGAATTGGGAGATGGTGACTGCTCCCTGTGATTCCGGTACTGATATGCATCTTTTTGTCAAAACTCGTTGCTTGGCCTTTTTTATGCACATCACCTGGATATTTCAGCAACTTAAAAGACTCATTGATGAAAGGCAATTATTCTGCGAGGCACTCAGGACCGCAGATTCTATAAGCCCTTAAGAAAAAAAACCATTAGGACCTCTATTTTTGTTTCACGGCTGTGACCCGAGTAATACAAAATATAGTTTTTGTTAGTGGACTTTCTGTACACTGAAAATGTGCATCTGCTGTTACAGCGCTTGATCAGTGTGTCCAAGAAAGGAATATCGGCCTCATTATCTTTTTCTTTTTCTAACGTGAATTGAATCGATGGATGTACAGCGTTAATATTTGTGTTGACCACATCGAGATCAGTATCTTGACCAACAATCACCGGTACGTCATCTACGTATCTCACCCAAAGGGAGTTGGGGCCAATTATAGATTTGCAATTGTCTCCCTCGAGGGTTTCCATGAACAAACATGCCAGAACAGGACTCAATGGTGAGCCCATAGTGAGGCCGCTGATTTGACGATATCCTTCCCCCTGATCTCACAATTTGTCATTCCATCCTAACTAGTACAAATATATATATATATATATATATATATATATATATATATATATATATATATATATATATATATATATATATATATATATATATTCATGCAATTGCATAAAAGTGTCAAAGTCATGTAGGCTTACTTATCTCAACCTGGGCCACGATCGTGCTGTCATCAGCCGGCCGGGTCCGGGACGGCACCTAGGTCCCTGCGACCTTATCTCAACCACGCAGATGACGCGGATACGACTCCCACGCTTGTGTCTAATCTCTCCAAGCAGACACCGCTGCGGTGCGGTGTGCGGAAAGGTGTGAAAATTGAGTACGTATGGGACGCTGCTGGTTTAGTTGGACACATATCCGGCTTGCTGCGTCGACTGTTATCTCAGCCATTCAACACATATGCATCATCATATGATGGTCTGAATACTGAGAAACCGTTCCATGACCTAATCAACTACTAGTGTTATGCAGACGAAACTTTTGCAAAAACCCAAGATCAACAGAAACGGCATTAGTACACTTGCCACAAGCCCATCACACATGTCAACGTTTGCTTTCTGGTTACATACCATGTTTTCCTTTGACCAAAAGATCCTTGGCCCTCTGGATGGTGAGCTGAATATGAGTTGGCATCCACATCTTGTCACACTAAATGAGCAGATTCAGGAAGACAGCAGATCTGAAAATAGGCCGTCCATATGTGGCAAATAATAGCAACAAAGAATGCCATTATGCAGAATTCCAAACGAAAGAACATGTTCTCTAAGGTTGCACTCACCACAGCATGTTCGTCCAATAAACAGCATCATGGCATTGTTCTCACCACTTCAGAATAATTGACGGACGTTTCGTTCACAATGCATTTGCAAGTTTATTTTACTTATTCCTAACACCCTAATATATTGGATATCGATAGCATAGGGCCAGATTTAAAAAAAAACTTAATGTCTCAGGTTGGTCAAAACATAATGTCTAAAATAAAATCACATGAGCATAGGAGATACCTAAACATGTGTGTGTGTGGGGGGGGGGGGGCGGAGTGAGGGCAGAACCGAATTTTTGGGCTATTTCTCCAGTCAACGCCATGGGGCTAATGGCTAATATCCAAGAAAAGTGGGGGCCATGGACTCCCTGTTCCTATGCTCATGTCTAATGGCAACTAAGTCTGACCTACAGAGATACATTTGAATCAATTGTAATTCCTGAACAGATAAATGTTGAAGCAACAACCAGCAACAGCCAGCAAAAACTATCAACAGGTGGCGCTCCTAGCGGCAACCGGTGCACCAACCGCATCCAGCGACAACTAGCGACAACCAGCAACAACTAGCCACAACCAGCGACAACTAACGACAACCAGCGACAACTAGCGACAACCAGCGACAACTAACGACAACCAGCGACAACTAACGACAACCAGCGACAACTAACGACAACCAGCGACAACTAGCGACAACTAGCGACAACCAGCAATCACTAACGACAACCAGCGACAACTAACGACAACCAGCGACAACTAACGACAACCAGCAACAACTAGCGACAACCAGCGACAACTAACGACAACCAGCGACAACCGACGACAACTAGCGACAACTAGCGACAACCAGCAATCACTAACGACAACCAGCGACAACTAACGACAACTAGCGACAACCAGCAACAACTAGCGACAACTAACGACACCAGCGACAACTAGCGACAACTAGCGACAACCAGCAATCACTAACGACAACCAGCGACAACTAACGACAACTAGCGACAACCAGCAACAACTAGCGACAACTAACGACAACTAGCGACAACTAGCGACAACCAGCAATCACTAACGACAACCAGCGACAACTAACGACAACTAGCGACAACCAGCAACAACTAGCGACAACTAACGACAACCAGCGACAACTAGCGACAACCAGCAATCACTAACGACAACCAGCGACAACTAACGACAACCAGCGACAACTAACGACAACCAGCAACAACTAGCGACAACCAGCGACAACTAACGACAGCCAGCGACAACTAACGACAACCAGCAACAACTAGCGACAACCAGCGATAACTAACGACAACCAGCAACAACTAGCGACAACCAGCGACAACTAACGACAACCAGCGACAACTAACGACAACCAGCAACAACTAGCGACAACCAGCGATAACTAGCGACAACCAGCAACAACTAGCGACAACCAGCAACAACTAGCGACAACCAGCAACAACTAACGACAACCAGCAACAACTAGCGACAACCAGCGACAACTAACGACAACCAGCTACAACTAACGACAACCAGCGACAACTAACGACAACCAGCGACAACCAACGACAACCAGCGACAACTGACGACAACTAACGACAACCAGGGACAGTCTGCACACCAAGTGACAACCAACGAGAACCAGCGAGCTTGCCACATCATCTACTATACTCTATATTAGATTGAGTGACATCGCAACATAAATCTCAGGTGTTAGTGCAGTCGTTTGCTTTTACATCTCCACACATAAATGGGTGTGGGGAAGCATCTTTCCATATCCATGTGATCGCACTAAGGTAAACATTGGGTGAGTGAAGTAGAATGTTGGAATAACAAAACAGATTGTCACAGGATTTGAATACTTTCTGCCCAATTTTTACTGGACGAAACCCCGCGCCTTATATTGTTACAAAGATTGCCTTGGAATTTATCTGTGATAGGTGATGAAGCTGGTAATATCTCAGCAAATTCCAAGAATGACAACTATACAATGATTGCACGAACACCAACTGTCACCTTTATCTTGCAATGCTGGTGTGTCCCAAATCAGAGAAGTATTTCAGGATATGAAGTGTCATCCTTACCAAAATTTGAACTGCACTAACCTGATATAGCCTGACAAACCCAAACCAAACAAAACCAAAGCAAAGCAAGCCAAACTAAATCACCCTTATTTGGTGCAAGGTGTGATTTTTGGCAGGCTTGTAATCTTCTTCCACCTAGAACAATGTGTTCCTCATATGGCGACTGCATATTATGGATTGATTTGCTTTCTCAAATATATGCAAAATGTCATCAAACTCAAACACTGGTTGAAAATGTCTAGCAACACAGGAAAAGCAATGCCATGAACAAAAGCATGTTCTTTCAATACACCATGGAATGGGATTCCAGAAGTTGTGAAGTAAAACTGTTCTCCTATGCTTCAAAAGCTAAGTTTGTTCTGTGAGTCAGTATTTGAATTATTTGACAGATGGAAAAATACCCTGACAATGCTCTATTGCAGTTTTTAGTGGGACCGGCATGGTGGAAGCCTTGTATTTCTTGTTGGTTATTGGTTGGTTATTGGTTTTACGACACGTCGACCATTGAGTCATATAGCGTCGCCAATCTCTCACGCCGATTGGTCGCGGGCGAAGAGTAGCGACAGGTGAGACTCGAACCCACAATCTTTCGATTGTGAGACGAGCATCTTACCCCTAGACCACTCATCCCCTTGCATTTCTTGTCAGCATGGCTACATTGCATTGCTGATGGAAGAAAAGCACACATGCATTTATCTCTGGGTAAAAAATGCAGGAAGACAAGTTCATTCTAGGTGCGCTTTGCTTAGTCTTTGTGAACAACATCAAGGTAGGGCTGAGGCATGGATGGAGTTTTAATGTTTACAGGTGGTGCTTGAGCATCTGAGTGGTTGAGCACCAACTAACTTTTGGGAATCCAACATTAGTACCTACCTTTGGAGATGTGTGGAAAAGTACCACCTGTCAACCACAAGGCTCTGTAAGCTTGTGCCTTAATGTGTTTTATTAATTCTTGGATTTTTTCCAATGCAACATATATGAACATGATAAAGACAATGTGACCACTCATTTCCTGTTTGTTATTTGGGTTCTATGGCACAATGACCAAACTATCATTTCCTAAAAATGCTTACTTTTCAGTTGTAAAGCAAAATCATACCAAAAAAAGGCTTGGAGTTAGGTAAAATAGCATTAAAAATAAAGTTGAAAAAATAGGAAAGCATACCATAACCTAGCATAACCTCCCTTTTAAGAAAACAAAATAAAATTGGGCAAATTTCAACTTTGTCTCAAAATGTTCCCAATTAAAAGGTCCTAACCCAGCCTAACCTTCTTTTGAAGAACATTTTCATTCCCCCCTCCCCCCAAAAAAAAAAATCCAGCTTAAAACACCAGACCAAAACTAACATAATCAAACCCTTTGTTTGCTTTATGGAGGTAAAATAAATACAAAACCTTCCCATGAACAACTGAAAGCACAAAAATACCCAAGGCTCTGGAAATACACCACATATATTTTGGGAAGACTTTGGAGAACTCTTTTAGTGAACTGAGGAATAGTGTTGGAAAATTAGGAGATGTCTCAACTATGATGATGCATATGGGGTCAGAGGATGCTTGAAAAAGAATTAGAATAAGCAATAATAGAGGTGTTCAATATAACAGGAAGGACATTATGGACAAATATACTTTACCTCTATGCAACTCAACTTGGAATATTGTGCACAGGCATGAAGCCCTTCCTTAGAAAGGATTGTAGTTATTCTAGAAAGAGTACAATGCAAGGGTACATCATTGGATGAGGAAACTTGGAAATTGGAAGAACCT
The DNA here is from genome assembly GCA_034440615.1 of Ashinkailepas kermadecensis. Lineage (NCBI taxonomy): Eukaryota > Metazoa > Arthropoda > Thecostraca > Neolepadidae > Ashinkailepas > Ashinkailepas kermadecensis. Next base: position 351,844 of record JAOTOM010004825.1, read on the forward strand.
TGTGACATTGGGTATGCACTCACTCAAGCATAGGAGATTAAGGAGTGATATCATTGAGACACATAAGAGAGGAAAAGGTATTAGTGTGCTTTTAAGTTATTAACAAGACAAGTTTTACATACATTTTCCATCCACTAAGCAAACAACTGGATTAGGTTTCATTAGGTTTGGTTAGTTTAGGTTTTTGAAGTTTTTTGAAGATTTTTTCCCAAACAAATTTTCAAACAAATTTCAGAACTTGTTTTTCTTCAAAGGCTGTTATGTTAGGTTATGCTGGGCTGGATTGGGTTTTTGGGAATTCAGAAAATTGCAAGCAAAGAAATTATTTGACTTTTTCAAATCCATTCCTTTGTATAATTTTCACCAAAGGGAGGTTAGGCTAGGCTTGGCTAGGTTATGTTGCATTTTTGTTTTATTTTTTTAACATCACCTTTAAAGCTGTTACCTGATTCAAAGCCTTTTTGAATTGCTCACAAACCTGAAAAGTAAGCATTTGCACAGAAAACAAGTGGTCCATCATCACATTTATAAACATTGTATTCAAGGGATAGATTCCAAGAATTCCTAAAACACTGTAAAGCACAAATTTACTGAGCAAAATGGCTCGACAACAAAAAATTTGACTGATGTTTTCTACTTATGGTATCATGTCAATGTAGGGGTCATCAATTCAGGTTAGACAAGTAGGTACTTATAAGACAGCTAAATGCCAACAAATTTTACATTGAAAGGTGGTTGATGAATTACTTAAATAGCCTGTCTAGTGATGCAGTGTATACTCCATCATTCAGTGCATTTAAATATAGGGGAAGGGATGGCCAGGTGGTTCAGGTGTTGAGCTCTGGGTACCAAAGGTCCCAGGTTCAACACTTGCACCCATGAAATTTCCCATCCCACAACCCACTGGGAAAACAGTGTGGGTGGTGCCATTAGACATGATTATGCATAAATCGTGTCAAGAACCACCCAATAAACAAAAATAGAAATGGGGCACAAATTAATTAGGCCTAAGAACTTATTTTTGAATTTTAAACTGTGCAATATAATGGGAGATAATTTGGTGTGGTTGGGGTGGGTTTGATACTGGTAGGTTTGCACTGTGCAGGTATGGCTATATGCCTTTTATAGGCAGTGGATAGTTCCTCATCGCTAGCACCTAAGAACATTGTCAATAATTTCTGATTGTATCACTGATCTCAATACCAAAGTGGTGCAGTCCAGATTTTCTTAATGGGGACTAACTCCTCCAAAAGAAATGTGATGAAACAGAGAAGCATCTGACAGGCATTGCTTAAAAGAATACCATTTTTAATGACGATAATCTCAAAGTTTGTCATATAATCTAGTGTATTTTTGGGGGCCTTGGTATGGGAGGTGACACACCTCCCCCCCTTGGTTCTACTTCTGAATGCCAATGAGCACAGCCACACTGCATTATCGAGGGTGAAAGTCAACTTCATTTGTATTGTACCTACAGCCAAACAGTCCACTGTGGCCAGTAGATTTTCTGCATGATGTATCCTATGTGGAAGGGATGGGCACACCTGAGTGCATACTGCATACCTGAGGCACGAATCATGTATGAACCACACATGCACAGCAAATGTTAAATGCATCAAATTGATGACTGCACATGCCATTTGCCCTACCGGCTCTGTATGTATAGTTTATGCAGCAAAATAAAATGTCTGCACTGCCTACTGAAATTTCTGATTGAAAGCTACAATAATGAGGAAATGAGCTAGGTACACCAGACACCAAACACATTATGTTCTCAGCCTTGTGTACCTTGTCATTTCCTTTAATAACGTCGCTTTCAGAACGCGTTGGATTAATACTGCAGATGTCTCAACATGTCCTTAGCGCTTGGCCCGAGCGCATCGAAAACATGGCTTTTACTAAGTACCTAGGTAGTGCCTAGTGCCTACCAACCTCACCTCGGAACCTCCCCTCAAACTGGACAACACAGCACACCCCAAGGCCTATCGAGCACATCGAGCACACCCCATCAAAATGCCCACCAAGGTTCTAACAGAAGAGGTTCAAGGTAAAGGTTACCCGTATTAAAGGTTACCAACCTATTATGGTGGATCGAAACAGCAGTAGAAGGGAAGTAATCCTATTGACTTAACATGGGATATTTTAAAGACTTCATTGGTGGGTGAATTTCGGAGTGAATATTTTTTTCTGAAAACTAATTATACAACCTGTAGAAAATTCAAGTCGACTCACACAGACAATAAAACAATCCATAACTAAGAAGACGTTTTCTTCAAAAAAGCATTAAGTTATGTAAACAAAACTGGCCTTCATTAGGAGACGAAGCTTGCGCATAATGTACAAAAGAGGGGTAGCCCTATCCATATCATATTATTATATGCCAAATGCAGGGACGTCGATTTGTGTACTTTTGCGGGAGCCACGGGCAGTGGTGTACCCAGGAATTGCTCTGGGAGGAAGTAGATTTGAAGGTGACCACCTACCTCCATTTTTGGAGTCCCCGGAATACCACTATTTTCCAAAGTGGCCATTTTTATTTTCTTTTAATCAAATAATTAGTGACCAACAATTAATTGTCCTGTCGAGGTGGCCCGATCAACCACCATTGTTTCTGAGTCACCGGATATCAACACTAATTCCCCCCCCCATCTTGTTCGAATGCTTGTCTTTTGGTATCTCTTGATATGTTCCCTCGCTCTCCTGAAATTGCACCGATATATTTATGTTTAAAAGAAGAAGTTTTTTTTAATATAAATAATTCAGGCATTTCAGTTAATAACGCCCTGTCGCCAAAACGCCAACGTTGGTATACACCCGCCATGCGCGTTCGGCGCATTCGTCACACTTTGTGCGATTCTCCGGTTTCTGCTAGGCCTCCCACGTGTTACTAATTGCTGTCACATTATAGTCTTGTGCCATATTTGACATATGGAATGCTTCGTATGGGGGTTCGCTGGGAAAATTCGATGAAGTCAATTCGATGATTAGTTCCCTTCTTCCCACATTTTCTGTTGGCTAAGAAATCCGAAGACCCGGTGAGTGCTTGATGGACCCAGGGGCGTCGCCACCGGGGGGGGGGGGGGCAGCGTGGCCTTGCCCCTCCTGCCGTGAGACTGCCCCATGACGAAAAGGAGGCCCCCGTGACGAAAAGGAGGCCCCAAGACGTAGAACAGAGATTGGGAGGAGGCCCCCAGGACGAAAAGGAGGCCCCAGGACGAAAAGGAGGCCCCCAGGACGAAAAGGATGCACCCAATGACGAAAAGGAAGCCCCCAAGACGTAGAACAGAGATTGGGATGAGATCCCCAGGACGAAAAGGAGGCCCCCAGGACGAAAAGGAGGCCCCAGGACGAAAAGGAGGCCCCGAAGACGTAGAACAGAGATTGGGCGGTGGCCCCCATGACGAAAAGGAGGCCCCCAGGACGAAAAAGAGGACCCTAAGACGTAGAACAGAGATTGGGAGGTGGCCCCCAGGACGAAAAGAAGGCCCTCAGGACGATAAGGATGTCCCAGGACGCAAAGGAGGACCCCAAGACGTAGAACAGAGATTGGGAGGAGGCCTCCGGGACGAAAAGGAGGCCCCCAGGACGAAAAGGAGGCCCCCAGGACGAAAAGGAGGCCCCAGGACGAAAAGGATGCTCCCAAGACACAAAGGAGGCCCCCAAGACGTAGAACAGAGATCGGGAGGAGGCCCCCAGGACGAAAAGGATGCCCCCAGGATGCAAAGGAGGCCCCCGAGGCGTAGAACAGAGATTGGGAGGAGGCCCCAGGACGAAAAGTAGGCGCCCCGGACGAAAAGGAGCCCCTAAGACGTAGAACAGAGATTGGGAGGTGGCCCCCAGGACGAAAAGGAGGCCCCCAGGACAAAAAGGAGGCCCCCAGGACGAAAAGGATGCCCTCAGGACGGAAAGGATGCCACCGAGACGGGCAAGAAGCCACCCAGGTTAGACGAAAAGGCTTCCGACGGGTGGCAGGATATTCTGATCCGCCGCAGTGGACGCTATGCTTCGCGGTCCTAGTCCGTCATAGTAGGTGTGCCCCACGGCCCCGGTACACCACAGTGAACGGTGTACTCCGCGACCCTGGTTTGCCACAGTTCATGATGTACTCCTTGGCCCTGGTCCGCCACAGTGGACGGTGTGCTCCGCGGCTCCGGTCCGTTACGGTGAACCATGTGCTCCGCGGCACCGGTCCCCCAGAGTGGATGGTGTGCTTCGCGGCTCTGGTCCGCCATAGAAGAAGGTGTACTCCACAGCCAGGGTCCGCCACAGTGGACGGTGTGCTTTGCGACCCTGGCCCGCCACAGTGGACGTCAGGGTAAAAAACGGGCTTTTCCTGTATTTTGCCATCCATAGCATTATGACTGACCTTACTTCCACTGCCATCCATACTCCTTGTCTCCATGACTCCTTGCCATCCATAGACTGACCTTACTTCCACTAGGGTAATGATTACAGGTACTGACAGCAGCGCGGCCAGAAATGCTTTTGGGTGCGGCACCCTTCTGGCCTTATTCGTGTCCCTCGCACCTATATAAAGACTCCTTACGTCTGCCATGTGTTTCTAGTGTCCGACATTTTGCACCTCTTTATATTTGCTCTTTATATGCTTTATATTTGCTTTATATAATAAGGTCCGGTCACACGAAGTCGGGTCATCTCGGATCATTGTTTGTTCACACAATGTCATGGTGTACTACTTCGGTGGCTCTAAAACCGAATTAAAATTTCAATTCACAAAGAACAGTAGCATTCGGCATAAGACGATATTGCGGGCGCAATGTCGCCAAGGCAGCTGACGCGCACAAAAATCCCAACTCCACACACACGACGGCAGTATAGAATATCAATAATACTTGACCTGACCTAACACCATTGACCTTGTCACATAATTGAAAGCAGAATGACTATATCATTCTTATATCATGTTCTGCACGAAACATTTTCCCCTTACTGACTGCGATAAGAAGAGATAATTTGACCTGACCTCCGTTTAGTAACCTTGACCTTGATTTAAATTTTGGGAAAGCAGAGTTATTTGATTTGATGAAAGAACAGTATGATCTGGATTTGGTGTTGCTATGCTGCAATTACTGCGAATGGTGGCATTTTGGAGATTTGGGAATATTATCCCCCTTGGTCCATCCCAAGTCAATTTCAAGGGGAATTAGAAATCAAATTGGTGAATGAGGTCAAGAAGGCAAATATGGTGGGGTCTAAGCACCACCAAAGGTATATAAAAATCCTCACTATCTTTTGGAGGGAACGGATTACAAGTACTAACAGGGTTGCAGTGAAAATGCTCCTGTTGCGACACACCTGGTGCGGGGCCCATTCCAATTCCACCGATTTGAAAACTGTTTTGAATTCTGACATTATTCCTACTTTCCGAAGTTTTGTACTTTTTATTTCCGACTCTAGCAAAGAAACCATTTTAGCTGACACATTCATTTCAAAACCGTCGGATTCGGGGAATCTCCTGGGCTGCCCTTTTTTCGGACTCCTTGGCCATGACCGGAGAGGCATGTACCCAGTGTGTCCTACTCTTGCTCTTGGCTGCGCCATTGGGTCACGGGTGTTTTTTTTAGACGGTTGTAAAAAAAATAGTAGGACGATTACGCTGATTGATGTCTGTGATACGTTGTGCATTTTAATTTGCTTGGTGTCGTGTGTGGTGACTGACTAGACTTGGCGATCACGATGACTACATCAATGCACATGTTTGATCAGAGGACATTGTTTTCGATTTATATGCTTTTGTGGAAGCTGTGCCCCCTCACCGACCCTGAACTCGCAACACCAAAACTTTGGCTTCGCCCCTCCCTAATGTTAGGCACCAAGGAAATAGCTTCACCCATCGTCATCACAGTTCATGCCTGCTGTGCTCCGATGCTCCATCAAGGCCGGTGTGTTTTAGCCTGCATATGGGCGCATAAATATTTTATTTAATCATGTGTGTGTTTGTTGGTGTGTGGAGTGAGCGGAGGATGACGATGACGATGACGATGACGATGACGATGACGATGACGATGACGATGGACCCGAGTCCACTGTATGACACTGTAGTCGCATGCTATGACTCAAAGTTTTTATGTTGACATGACATGTGCTGTGCACTGCTCTTTTGCTTATGTGACTTCACCTGTTACTTGGCGATTTTGCCCGTTGGCGAGGATGCTGAATAAACATAAGCATACACATCGTCAAATAAAAAAATCGGAATTATTGAGGTCTGAAAATATAGTGGGCGAAATCCGATGAGTTTTTGGTTGGGGGTCAAGTACGTTGACACTTCCCCCCCCCCCCCCCACCAATGTTTTTAAAAAACCGACACCCCTGTCACTAATTATATTATTTCGAAAGGTCCCCTTTGACAAAATAGCGGTCCAAATCCAAGGACTTATTGATGGGCGTAGGTGCCCCCCCTCCTGCTTGACGCATAGATAGGTACTCCACTGGTCCCTCAATAATTTTCCGAAACATACGCCCATGGGGCAAAGCCAACATTGAACGGACAAATTACCCCTCACAAGGATACAAAACAGCATCCATGTCCCATATAAAATGGGATGAATGATGAATGCATTTTATTCCAACAAACTTCTTTTCTGTTATTGCAGCCTGCATAATTAGAGCTTCCCAGCTTCCATACCTTCTCAACGTCATTTACAAAACGGTACAGCACAGCGAAAACCATGGGCGTGACGGCGTGGAATTTGAAGGTTTTGCATTATGTATGCACTGCCATTGTTGCATTGTTGCACTGTCATTTATGTATTGCTGTTCAATGCTTGCTCTTGCCGTGAATTTATTCGCTGAGGATATATTTTAGCTCGTGTGACAGTTGCCTTGCAGCCAGGACTAAATGTTGGGGACGAGTGGTCTAGGGGTAAAATGCTCGTCTCACAATCGAAAGGTTGTGGGTTCGAGTCTCACCTGTCGCTACTCTTCGTCCGCGCCCAATCGGCGTGAGAGATTGGCGACGCTACATGACTCAACGGTCGACGTGTCGTAAAACCAATAACCAACCAGGACTAAATGTTATAAAATAAAAATAAAATCCTAAGATGGCGTTCAGAAAACCAATGCAATCCACTTCTCGTTGTCACCTTTGCGAAATTGTCGTCCTAGGACTAATAAATGATCGTTCAAGCTTTGCTTATGACATCAAGCTGGTGGGAATAACTCACAGTAGTGATGAATATAGCTATATTTAGTTAGACTTGGAGGACTTAAAAGTGGGTTGATCAATGGCAGATATCAGTAAGATATGCTTAGCACCAGCCGCGCCAGCTCGTTGCAATCCAGAGGCCAATGGGAGGATTCTTCTGGTCGAGAAAGCATTGAGACGTTGGTTTGTTTTGGCACTTAGGTATTTATCCAAATATTACTTATTTATACCCTGGTATGGCCCAGTTTTCAGCGAAAATGATTATTGCCATTGCGTTTTGAGTAAATGATGCACCATGCCAAGAACAAACAAAACACCAATATGAAATCATGTTCCCCATTATCGGACCATAGTAAGAGCCTAAAAACAATATGAGACCCTAACACAATGGAGGCTCCCTTTCGGGGAGCAGCAGGACCCCTTTCGACCTTGCCCCCCCCTGGAAGAATTTCGTGGCGATGCCACTGGATGGACCTGATCTCTCTGGATAAGTATGCTCCCAGATTGGCCACCGAACCGAGGCTCTAGCTCGGTGTTCTTTCTTTAGACCCTTCGCGTATTTCTTCGTTTACGGACGTTCTTTAGAGCTCCACCCACGTTTTTGTTACGGGCTTGGAACATTATTGAGGCCCCGGCTCTTTTTTAGAGTTGTATTGCTTTTTGTGCACCAACGATATTTTTTTAGGCATCGGCACGTTTTCGAAGACCCGATGTGTTTATTTCGTTGTCGGTTTGTTGCTCCTTCTTTACGGCTATGTTGCCTTTTGAGGACCCTAGCCTGTTTCTGAGGCCCCCATGCGGTTCACGGCCTCGGTGTGCCTCGAGGGCCTCTGTTGTGCTTTTTTTTTTAGAGCTCTCGGTATGTTAATTAGAGCTGCAATGCATGTTTTAAGTCCTTGCCACTTTTTGCGACACTCGATATGCTTTGATGACACGGTGGACTTTCGGCCTCCCGTTGTGTTCTTAGGGTCCCGCTATGTTTCTTTGGGGCTCCTGATCGCACATTTGTGGGACCACAGCACGATTTTTTTTGGGGGGGGGGGGGGTGTCCGGTATAATTTCTCGGGGTCTCCGCGAGACTTTTCGGGCGCAGGCTCGTGGTTCCTTGGGGACTCGACGCCAGTTTGCTGTGTTCGAAGCGATTTTTGGCGACTTCTACTGATTAAAAAAAAATCAGATTCCCGGCTTGATTTTTCGGTACCTGGCGCATATTTTGGTGCACCGCCGCGATTTTTTAAAATCTCCGTTACGTTTTTTTTCTACGCCCTACGCGATTTTTCACGGTATCTGATGGTACGTTTGGAGCTTCAGAGCGATTTCCCTGGCTCGGACATCTATCTTTCGGAATCGCTTATTATTTTCGTGGGCTCCGGCTTTATTTTCGTGGAGTTCCAATGTGAATTTTTGGGACCACGCTGCGCTTGCAAAAGTGAATTTGTAATGCCCCGACCCGAATCTTTGGGACCACCGACGGGAATGTTTGGTCCCGAGTGTCACGGTAACGCAGAAGTTCTAACCGATGCTCGGGTCAGACTGTTTACTCTTCTCCCGACCAGCGGGCAGGTCGCGCAGTCAGCTGATTGTGCGGCCCGCCCTCGGGCGCCACCTGGGTCAGTGGCGAACACAGGCTCGGTAACGTTTCCTCTCGTTGAAATGGAAAACGTAAAGCCGGAAGAGACACACACATACACAACATACAATGCGCATCGCACGACACTTAAACATTGCGATCAACGACACGCTTCACAAACTTGATGTGCATATGCCGCACCGCACCTGCCCGAGGGTCCACATAATCTAGATGACGCCGTCCAACTGCGCGCACAACTAATGGCGTCGCCACGAAATTCTTCCAGGGGGAGGGGGCAATGTTGGAAGGGTGCCTCCTGCTCCCCGAAAGGGGCCTCCTATTGTTATTTAGGCTCTTGGTATGGTGCAAGAATGGGAAACATGATTTCATATTCATGTCTTGTGGCACGACAATTTCGCGAAGGTGACAACGAGGAGTTGATTGAATTGGTTTTCTTATCGCCATCTTAGGGTTTATTTATTTGTATAACATTTGGTGCTGGCTGTAAGGCACCTGGCACACAAGTTAAAATAATAAATCCTCAGCAAATAAATTCACTGCAAGAACAAGCATTAAACAACAGTGCATAAATGACAATGCAGCAATGCAACAATGGCAATGCATAAATAATGCACAACCTTTTAATTCCACGCCGTCACGCCCATGGTTTTCGCTGTGCTGCACCGTTTTGTAAATGACGTAGTTGAGAAGGTATTGAAGCTGGGAAGCTCTAATCATGCAGGCTGTAATCACAGAAGACAAGTTTGTAGGAAGAAAATGCATTTAAAAACATCATTCCTCCCAATTTGTATGGGGCATCGGTGTTGTTTTGTATGCTTGTAAGGTGGAATTTGCACCCTCAATGTTGGCTTTGCCCCATGCTTCTGAAAATTATTGGGAGACCAGTGGCGTACCTATATTTGCGTCAAGGGGGAGGGTGGGAAAGTATTTGGAGGGGGTCCACCTACTCCATTAAACAAGTCCTCGGATTTCGACCACTACTTTGTTGGTTGGTTGGTTATTGGTTTTACGACACGTCGACCGTTGAGTCATATAGCGTCGCCAATCTCTCACGCCGATTGGTCGCGGGCGAAGGACCACTACTTTGTCAAAGGGGACCTTTCTAAATAAAATAATTAGTGATCAACTGAATTGTCCTATGTAGGGGCCTAATCTACCACTATCGTTTCTGATTCGTCGGATTTCAACCCTAACTCCCCCACCCTGTTAAAATGTTTTCTTTTGGTATCCCTTGATAAGTCACCTCAGATTGCTAAAATTACACCTATACAAATCACTTTAAAATGTAAAATTTCCCAACTTCAGACTTTCCAGTTCATAGCGCCCGGTCGCCACGACGCCAACGTTCGTGCACACGCACACCCATATTGCACATTCGGCGCATTCGCCAGACTTCGTGCGATGCTACGGTTTCTGCTAGGCCTCCTACGTTTTGCTAATTGCTGCCACGTGATAGACTTGCGTCATATTTGACGTGATGGAGTGCTTCGTACGGACGTTCGCTGCGAAAATTCGATTAATTAAATTCGATCATTAGTTCCCTACTTCCAACACTTTATGGTGGTTAATAAATGCGGATACCCACTGAGCTTTGATGCACCTCATATCTTTGATTAAATATGCTCCCAGATTGGCTACCGAACCGAGGCCCTGCCTCAGTGTTCTTTTTTGGACCCGTTTCGTCTTTCTTCGTCTACGGATGTGTCTTAGGGCTTCAATCCATTTTTGTCAGTAGCCCAACACATTTTCGAAACCACTGCTCGTTTAAGGGTTTTGTTGCTTTTTTGTGCACCGATGATTTTTTTGGTGTCTGGGCGCTTTCAAAGATCTCGATGTGTATATTTAGTGCTCGGTCTTTTTGTTCGTCTTGGGATCATGCTGCTTTTTGTGGCCCCAGCATCTTTTTCAGGCCCTTGTGCGGTCGCATGGCCCCTGTGTGTCTTAAGAGCTTCTGGTGTATTTTTTAGAGCTCCCGGTATGTTTATTTAAGGCTGCAACGCATGTGTTAGGGCCCTGTCGCTTTTTGCGAGACTGTGCGCTTTGGAGCGCCAGTTGCACTTTCAGCCCCCGTTGTGCTCTTCGGGCCCGCTGTGTTTATTTGGGGCTTCTGACACACGTTTGTGGGGTCCCAGTACAAATTTGTGCCTTCGGTGCGATTTATCTGGGTCCCGGCGCGACTAATCGCGCCCAGGCGCATGGTTCCGGGGACCCAACGCCAGTTTCGTGGGCTCAACGCGATTTTTGTGGTTCTCTTCTGAATTTTCTTTAAGGTCCGAATCCCGGCCTGATTTTTCGAGCCCATGGCGCCATGTTTTTGTATCTCACTTCGATTTTTTAAGCTCCGGTATGTTTTTCTGGGCCGTACGCGATTTATGAAGGCATCTGATATGTTCGGTGCTCCAGAGCCATTTTCCTGACCCGGACAGTTATTTTTTGGGAATCCTCCTTATTTTGGAAGGCTCCGGCTTGATTTTTTGGGGGATACCGATGCGATTTTTGGGGTCACGCTGGGCTGATGTGGGGCCCTAGAGACCAATTTTTGGGAGTACCGACGTGAATATTTGATGCCCAGCCCGAATTTTTGGGACTACCGATGGGAATTGTGGGTCCCGAACGCGATATTTGGGGTACCGGTTCGAGTTTGCGGGGCGCGTTGTACTTAGCTGTGACCCCAACGCGTTCTTGGCGGTTCCTGTTGCAGATTTTCGGGCCTCGGAGCGAGTTTTCTGGGCCCGCCGTATTTATCGGGTCAGCCGCCTGCGCGAATTCTGGTGGACCGACGCGAATTTGTGTGGCCCCAGCGCGACTTTTTTGGGGCCCCGGCACGATTCTTGGGAGCTTATCCCTCTTAGGAGGGAGGGAACATTTGCCCCTTTGATATGCCACTGCGGCCACCGAAGGAGTTTTTTTTTCTCAGCCGATGCCACCTTTCGGAATGTAAAAGCCCTGCGGGTAATTTTTTCAGGACCTGTTCTTAATTTGCCGGTGCTGGGGTCGATTCCATAGAGTCTCAGTGTGAACTTTTTGGACATCAAGTTCTATCTTTCTAAAGGTCCTTATGTGATATTTTTGGGTCCCGCTACGATTTTTCGGTCTCCCAGTGTGATTTTACTATCGATGCCCTGACACGTTTTCTCCGGTGTCCAACGGGTTTTTGGGAGACTGGCCCGATTTTTGAGGCCATAGAGTGACATTACGGTTGAGAATTGATTTGTTAGGGCAGCTGCAACTTTTGGGGCCTGATGCGACCTCTTGGGCCCCCAGTGTGATTTTCAAGGGCTGCGACGCGACTTTTTTGAGTCCAATGTAATCTTTTGTGTCCCGACGTCATTTGCTTGGATCCCTGGCGCGAGTTTTAGCAACCTCGACACTTTTTGGGCGTCCAACACGTTTTGGAGGCTTTTGGCGTCATTGTTGGGGCCCCAGAGTGATTATCCATGTCCGGATTGTTTTTCGTTGCCCCGGCTTCATTTGTGTCCCAATGAGACTGTTAGGGAACGGTACGACCTGTCGTGCCCCTAGCGTGATTTTCATGGTCCGGGCGTGACTTTATGGTACCCCCAGGCTCAGCGTGATTTTCAGGTCTCTTTTTGCTTTGCCGGCTTTGGATGTCTTCTCGTGTCCTACCCTCCTCCATATTCAATGGCCCCCTCTCCCGTCTTGGAGGGTCTCCTCCTACATCCTGGGGCCCCTTGAACATGGTATGGGGCTTCCTCTCATATTCCAGAGGCATTCTCTGCCAAATTATGGGCTTCCTGCCACGCCTTGTAGGCCCCCTCCTTTGTCCTGGCAAAGCCTACCCGTCTTGAGGGCATCTTAAAGTTTGGAAACCTCACCTCCTTCCATACCTGCTACCACTCCCATCTTAAGGGCCTCCTCTCATTTCCTGGGAACTCCTTCCGGTCTTCGGGGCCTCATTCGGCCCTGGAGACCTCCTATTCCGTCTTGGGGGACTCCTCTCGAGTCCGGCAGGGGCTTCCTTTTATCTTCTAGAGACCTTTTCAAATTAGGGGCCCCTCTCACGTCTTGGGGGGCTCCTGCTCTGCGTTTTGATTCGATCTTTGCCTATTTTAACTCTTTCGCTGCCACAGCCGGTCTGTCGAATTTCGTCTGTACTGCCGCAAGTGTGTAACTCCCCTCTGTCCCCGGCGGGCTGCCCATTTCCATATCTCGAAGGAGTGATCACCTGTCAGACCTCCCCTCTGGTCTGACACCTGATCCACTCGCTCCGGCTCGGCGGTCGGAGGGTGCCACGTTCCGTGGCGTGGTGGCTGTCGGTAGGACCACCGCCAGCAGGTTGCCTGCAGGTATGGCATTGACCAGCACGGCGTTTAACGATCGAGCCCGGAACGGAGCTGCAAATTTCGGGAACTGTTGCAGATTGAAGTGAAATGCTGATTTTTTAAGCCTGATTCCCATGTTATTTATTTGTTAGATACCGTAGCTGAGGGATGGAGTATGTACATTCGACTCACTTAGCTTTGCACAGTATCTGAACATAGTTCTCGGAAAACGTGCTGAATGTACGGCGGCATTGTTATATGTTGAAATAGTGATGACCTGTACGCCGTATCACTGCGACTACTCCAACGGATATTGTGAGCATTGCAAAAGGCTGGGTTTGGGTCGTGGGTGTTCTCACGACTCCAGTCGAGACATCTTCAAGGCTCACCACAATATATGTTGGGACAGGCGTGCCAGCCATTACCATTCCAACATATCTGAATAAACTCTTAGATATGACATATATCTCACATCAACGCTCAAAACATTCGCGCATTTTGAGGCCTATATATCGACCCAACACACCAATTGGACAATCATCGTTGTAGTTCTGTATCGTACCGCTGTAGAAATGTGGGTACAAGAAGATTACGCAATGCGGACGACACTAAGGGGGACAGTTATCGGCTCGTCGTTCAATGCTTTTACAACATTCGTTTTCCTCACCCATGGAACGGTAACCATTACGGGATTGTCTACTCCGCGTAATGCTACAATATATGCTGGAATATAATGGTATATATGCTCAGTGGCGCAGCCAGGATCTTCTAAAGTGGGGGCCGACCTAAAAATGGCATGATATAGAAAACGTTTTCGTCGCGCTTGGAGCGCCGAAAATTTTTGGTTTTGCGCGGTGAGAATTTCCAAATTTCTTGTTCCATCTCATGTTTGTTTTGGTTGCTCGGGGGATGACGACCACTTTGGCTGTGCTTCTGTATATGCAAATGTCACATCATTAGTATTCGTTATTTTTTAGACCCGTGAACGTGTTAGAAAAGCGCAAGAACCTGGGTATGCACTAAGCCTGCCGTGTAGTCAGGTCACCAAACCATTCCAAGGCAAATACTCGCATCCAACGATGCTCTCGGTTTCACAATTGTATGTCCAGCAAATCCAGCAAAGAGTTTAAAAAGTATGTATGAGTAGAAAAACGGTCATCCATTTGCATCCTCTTTACATCCAACCAATTTCCACCTGCCCACACCCGAAATCCAGCACTACCATTCCTTGGGAATGTAAGCACGCCGATGGAATCCAGCGAGCTACCTCTTGTAAACAGGGGCGTCGCCACCGGAGGGGAGGTGGGGGGGACGGGGACAGTCGCCTCCTCCATTCCGTAATATTACGTTCGGTGCCTCAAACGTTTGCGTCTGGGCCCTTGAAAATCACACTGGGGTGGCTTAAATCGATTAAATCGGTCGAAAATCGTATGGGTACTTGAAAATCACGATATGAAGAGAGCCGGAGAGCCGGCTCTAAAAAAACGGCCCCAAAAGAGCCGGAGCTCCTGAAAATCACGCTGAGCCTGGGGGTATAAAAAGTCACGCCCGGACCATGAAAATCACGCTTGGGACACGACAGGTCGTACCGGGCCCCAAGAGCCTCATCGGAACCAAAACAAATGAAGCCTGGGCAACGAAAAACAATCCGGACATGGATAATCACCCTGGGGCACCAACAATGATGCCAAAAGCCACCCAAAACGTGTTGGACCTCCAAAGAGTGTCGTGGCTGCTAAAACTCGCGCTAGGGATCCAAGCAAATGACGTCGGGGCCCAAAAGATCACACATGGACTCAAAAAAGTCGCGTCGCAGACCTTGAAAATCACACTGAAGGCCCAAAAAGGTCGCGCCGGGCCACAAAAGTTGCAGCAGCCCCCCACACACACACAAACTCAATTCTTACCCGGAATGTCACTCTGCGGCCTAAACAAATCGGGTCAAAGTCCCCCAAAAACCAGTTGTGCCCGGAAAAAACATGTCAGGACACCGTAAAAATATCGCACCCGGGAGACCGAAGAATCGTACCGGGGCCCAAAAATATCCCACAAGGGCCTTTAAAAAATAGAACTCTGTCTCCAAAAAAGATTACATCGAGACTCGTTCGAATCGACCCCAGCACCGGAAAATTCAGAATAGGTCCGGAAAAAAATGATCCGAATGGCTTTTCTACTGCGAAATGTGCCATCGACTGGAAAAAAAAAACTCCTTCAGTAGCCGCAGTGACATATCAAAGGGGCAAATTCCCCTTCCTCCTGAGATGGGTAAGCTCCCAAGAATCGTACCGGGGCCTCCAAAAGTCGCGCTATGGCCACACAAATTCGCGTCGACCCACCATAATTCGCATAGGGTGCTCCAAATAAATCCAGCGGGCCCCATAAAACTCGCTCCGAGGCCCGAGAATTTGCAACAGGAACCACCAAAATCGCGTTGGGGACACAGTTAAGTACAACGCGCCCCTAAAACTCGTACCGGTCCACCAAATATCGCGCTCGGGACCCACAATTCTCGACGGTGGTCTCAAAAATTTGGTCTGGGCATAAAAAATTCACGTCGGGGCTCCCCAAAATTAGCGTCTAAGGCCCCACAAAAGCACAGTGTGACCCCAAAAAATCGCGTCGGTAGCAGACAAAAAATCAAGCTGGAGCCCTCCAAAATAATGAGGGATTCCGAAAAATATATGTCCGAGTCCGGAAAATGGCTCTGGAGCACCGAACAAAGCACCTTCACAAAAGCAACAAAGTGCCTTCACAAACCGCGTACGGCCACGAAAAAAAAACGTACCGGAGCTCGAAAAATCGAGGCGGGATACAAAAATATGGCACCAGGGGCCCGAAGAAACAAGGCCGGGATTCGGACTTGGAATAAAATCCAGAAAAGATCCACAATAAATCGCATCGAGCCCAGAAAACTGGCGTCGGGTCCCCGGTACCACGCGCCTGGGCGCGAAAAGTCGCGCCGGGACCCCTAAAAATCGCACCGAAGCCACAAAATCGTACTGCAGCCCACAAATGTGAGTGAGAAGCGCCAAGTAAGCACAGCGGGACCCTAAGAGCACAACGGGGGCCGAAAATGCACCTGGCCCCCCAAAGCGCAGAGTCTCGTAAGATGCGACAGAGCCTTAAAGCATGCGCTGCAGCCCGAAATATACACACCGGGAGCTCTAAAAAAATACACCTGAAGCTTTCAAAACACACAGGGGCTATGAGACCGCATACGGGCCTGAAAAAGAGGCTGGGGCCGAAAAAAACAACATGGTCCCAAGAAGAACAAAAAGACCGGGCACTAAATAAACACATCGGGATCTTCGAAAGCGTCCCGGTACCTAAAACACATTTTCGGTGCACACAAATGCAACGAAACGCAAAACGAGCAGGGGTTTCGAAAATGTGTTGGGCACCTAACAAAAATGGATTGCAGTCCTAAGACACATCCATAAACGAAGAAAGACGCAACGGGTTCAAATTTGAACACTGAGGCAGGGCCTCGGTTCGGTAGTCAATCTGGGAGCATATTTAACCAAAGATATGAGGTGCATCAAGGCTCAGCGGCTATCCGCATTTCTTAACCACCGGAAGTCGTGGGAAGTAGAGAACTAACAATCGAATTTCATTCATCGAATTTTCGCAGCGAACACCCATACGAAGCATTCCATCACGTCAAATATGGCGCAAGTCTATCATGTGGCAGCAATTGGCAAAACGTAGGAGGCCTAGCAGAAACCGTAGCATCGCACGAAGTGTAGCGAATGTGCCCAACGCGCAAGATGAGCACGTGCACGAATGCTGGCGTCGTGGCGACCGGGCGCTATGAACTGGAATGCCAGAAATTGGGAAACTTTACATATTAAGGTGATTTGCATCGGTGTAATTTCAGCAGTGTGAGGTGACTTATCAAGGGATACAAAAAAACCTTCGAAAGGGGTGAGAAGTTAAGGATTACATCCGACGACTCAGAAACGATGGAGTAAACTATGGAGCCATATTATATGATGGGAAGAACCGAGGATTTGTATAATTGTAATAGCGTGTGACGATCGGATCCGAATGATGAGACGTAATACAGCGAAATAAATTGAGTCTGTGAAACCATTTGGTCTGGATGTGTTTGACGTGCTGGTGCATGGAAAGCTTGCGATCGAAAATAACACCAAGAAATTTGAACGAATTTACAAAATGTATGTCAGTGTTTCCGATGTGAAGTGGTGTATCTGGATTTGAGCATGGAGTTGATTTGCTGAATATCATTGTGGCAGATTTTGGAGCTGAAAATGTGAAACCGTATTTGATGGACCATTGGTGTATCCGGTCAAGTGCGTTTTGGAGTCTAAATAAGCAATGTGTTTCATTTTTATCTGTGCACCAAATTGCGCTGTCGTCTGCAAAAAGGGAGTGTGATATCTGAGGAGGCATGTCGGTGAAAATATCTCTAATGATGATGTTGAATAAGACTGGTGATGAACAGCTTCCCTGTGGTAATCCATTTTTCATGAAATGTAACTCGGAAATCGCTGACCTGCACCGGAGATGAAAATGACGGGAACCGGACAAAAATCCTATCAAATTATGAGCTAAATTTCCTTTGACGCCGAAGTGAAGAAGTTTGGAAATTAATGGCGGTTTGTATACCATATCATACGCTTTACTAGTGTCTAAAAATACTGCAATGGAGTGTTCATGTTTTTTTATAACAAGGCGTATGTCAGTTTCTAGTCGAATGAGATGATCTATTGTACTGTGGCCATGACGAAAGCCGCATTGAATTGGAGATAACAGATGATTTGTTTCTAAGTACCAGGTCAGTCTTTTTACAATCAAACGTTTTAAAAGTTTTCCCAAAAAAAGGGGGGGGGGGGGGGGGTGGAAAAGTTTTGGGGTGTTTTTTTTTTTTGGTGGTTTTGGGGGGGGGGGGGGGATCCCTCCCCTTTTTTGGTGAAGAAAGGAAAAAAAAAAAAAAAAAATTTTTTTAATAAAAAAATTTTTTTTTTTTTTATTAAAAATATATTTTAAATTTTAAAAAAAAAAAAAAAAAAAAAAAAAAAAAAAAAAAAAAATTTTAATATATAATAAAAAAAAAAATAGAATTTTTATTTTTTTTTGAATTTTTTAAAAAAAAATTGGTAAAAAATGTTTTAAAATTTTTTTTTAATTTTTTAAAAATTTTTTTTTTTAGTTTTTTTGAGAAAATTTTTGGGTAATTTATTTTCCCTTTTTTTTTTTTTTTTTTTTTTGGTGTTTTTTTTTTTTTTTTTTTTTTGTTTGGGGGGGGGGAAAAAAATAAAAAGAAGGCGAATAAAAAGAAGAAAAATAAAAAATTAAATTTTAAAAAATGGAAAGGAAATTTTATTAAAATTAAAAAAAAAAAACGAGAGGAAGGAGGGGGAGGGAGCCGGGCGTCTTTTCCTCCCTCTTAATTAATTTTAATAAATTTTTTTTTGTTAGGGTTTAAAAAAAAAATTTTTTAAAACCCTTCTTTTTCTTTTTGTTTTTGGACCCTAAAACCCCCACCGACCCCCGGGGGTTTGTTTTTTTTTTTTTTAAGTTTTTTTAATGGGAAAAAAGGTGGAAAAGAATTTTAAAAAATTTTTTTAAATTTTTTTTTATTATAAAGGAAAAATGGGGTTGGATTAATTAAAAATAAAAAAAAAAAAAATTAAAAAAAAAAAATTCAACATTTAAAATAAAAAAAAAAAAAAAAAAAAGTTAATTAAAAAAGAAGTAATTATAAAAAATAAATAAAATAAAAAAAATCAATCAATCAATCAATCAATCCTTGTATTGGTACCAAGAGACACTCAGTATCAAATGTCAAAAACGCTAAAAAAAGGGGTGGGACAGGAGGCTACTAAAACATTAAAAACACATGCATACAATACTCAAACATTCCCACGTACAGCTCTTTTCAGCGCCTCCTTCAGCTTAAACTTAAAAGCCCGTCGCATATTCTCGGCCCTAACTTCCTCGGGGAGACTGTTCCAAAGAACTGCAGCACGGTACATGAAAGAGCGTTGCGCAAAAGAAGTTTTCAGGCGTGGGCGCTCTACTGAAAACGGTGTTGATCGCGTAGATCGAGAGCTGACATCACTTCTCAATGTCACAAGATCACGCAGGGTTTCAGGTGCTCCCGAGTGATGCACTGCAAGATGAACCAGTGAGCAATCCCTAATGTCGACAAAGCGTTGAAAGCTAGGCCAGCCTAACCGCTCAATAACATGCGATATATGACCATAGCGAGAGGTCCTAGTTATGATCCTAGCCGCCCTCATTATGACTTTTTGGATTCGCACGCGCTCGGTGTCACATGCAGCAGACCAGATTGAGCAACAGTACATTACATGGGGGAAAACCAGTGCAAGCACTAACTTCGACAGCGTTTCTTCAGTAAGAGAACGTACATGCTTGGCTAGAGGAAAGATAATGCGGTTACATTTCTTAGCAATATCGCCAATTTGTTCACTCCATGTTAACGATTCGTCCATGGTCACACCCAGGTTTTTGATAGATGAGACACGTGAAATATCCGATCCAAGAACAGAGAGGCTGATGCTAGGCAGCCGCGCGATCATCTGGCGAGAACCAAAAATCACAAATTGCGTTTTAGATGGGTTGAGCTTGAGAAGATTTACACGGTACCACGAGCTCATAGTTTCCAAGCACGATTCGAGACGGCGTTTTGCATACATTATGTCCTCCAATTTCGATGACAACATCGCCTGTGTGTCGTCAGCGTAAGCAACGACTTTAAAGACATCACCTATGTGCGAGAGAAGATCATTTGTGTACAACAAAAACAGAATTGGACCGCACAAACTTCCTTGTGGAACACCACAGGATACGTTGCATACAAGTCTTCCGGGCCGAACTACCTGTCTGCGATTTGAAAGGTAAGATCTAAACCAAGAGCTGTCGATGCCGTACCACTCTAATTTGGTCAAGAGTCGGCTATGAGACACGCAATCGAAGGCACTAGACAAATCTACTGATGCGAGCAGACAAACGCGGCGCCTTTCGATGCAATTTGTGACATAAGCTACTACATCAGCAAGGGCAGTTTCAGTAGAGTGAAGTGGTCGATAGGCATGTTGCGAGTTGTTAAGAAGACAATTTCGGTGGAGATACGCAGTGAGCTGGTTGACTACTATCTTCTCGCACAGTTTTGACACGTTACTCAAGATCGAGATGGGCCTATAACACTTGGGATCGTCAGGGCAGCCTTTCTTGAAGATTGGTACGATTTCAGCCAACTTCCACAGTTCCGGAAAAGTACATGACGATAAACTGAAGTTGATTATGTGCAAAATATGTACACACACCGAAGGAAACGACATATTGAGCAATTTCAGGGACACATTGTCGTTACCACGAGCACTGGTAGGATTTAAATCACGCAGGGCATGAGAGAGTTCGGGAAGAGTGGCGGGCTTCAGCTTGAATGCTGAGCTAACAACGCGCGGAGGGCGAGGTTGATGCGCTGTATTTGGGCCTAAATCCCCTAAAGAATGCAAAGCAGCAGCCACGCGCTTGCCAGTTGAAGAAAAATGCCGGTTTTGGTCGTCAGCGAACAACTCTTTCTCCTGGTTGGAACGTGATGGTTCAGTTGATGGTGGAGTTGTCTTCTTCTGAAAGAGATGACGTCGAACGTGCGGCCAGACGTTGTCATTTTCTTCCAAAGTCCGATCGAAGAAACGGCTTTTGGCGACCACGAGCTCAGTGGAGGTCCGTTGATTTAGCTCATGGTAGAGTTGCCAATCCTCGTCACTCCCGGATCGGTCCGCTTGGCTGTGAGCCCAGTCACGTCGAAGGGTCAGGGCGCGGAGGTCAGCATTCTCAGCGATCCAGGGTGGCACTGAGCGGCGATTCGCGAACTTCGTGACGGTAGGGCAGTGAGCATCCATGACGCATTTCCAGATGTTCAACCATGCGTCCCACTTGCCGTCAACTGTGTTGGCCTCATACAGGCCAGACCAGTCCACCATGAGAAAAGCTAGGGGCAGCTGACCAGGGAGGAGGTGACGGGTGCGCTGAAAAGTGATCCTTTGGCGTTGAAACGACGGACGGTTTATTTTAGCTGTGACTGTGACTGCCCGGTGGTCACTGATGTGCACCTCCATGACGTCACAAGCCAAAATTTTGTCGGTGGCGTTGGAGATCGCGATGTCGAGAAGCGTTTTTGAAGTGCGCCGTGTGCCATCCCGGAGGTTAACCGTCTGTACGCGCGTGGGCTTCTTCACGAGTTGATGCAGACACAAGTCGTTCAAAATGGTGTTGAAACGTTCAACCCCCGGTTTTGAAGCGTCTAACAAATCGATATTCACATCCCCCATCGCGAATAAAGGCAAGCCATGGCTAGTTGCGAAGTCAATTTGGTGCTCCAAATCATCCAGATCAGCACCTACGGTTCCATTGGGCGGGCGGTAGAGGCAGCCTACGATGACAGAGGTATCGCGCCGGAGCTTCACCCGGATCCAAAGGGACTCGAGGCCGGAGCGAAGTGGTCCGGGAGGGGGTGTCAGTAGCTGGACTCCGTAGCACTCTCGGACGGCGATGGCGACGCCACCCCAACTCTCTGTGGACGTCCGCTCCTCATCGCAGTGTCTATCGGCTCTCTTGATGTAAAAACCGGGTATGCAGATGGCTTCATCTGGATGGTTTGAAGACAAATGCGTTTCCGAAAAGCAGAAGACATCAATATCGCGGTCACTGATTAGCTGATTTACACTATCTAATTTTGGAATCAAAGAGCGCACGTTTAAATGGATCACTCGTAAAAAATCACCGCCGGCTCTGCCCCCACCCCCGCCATCACGTCTCCGCGCCGCCCGGCGGCCGCGCCGGGCGCGCCTGCCACGCGGGAGCGCTCCCGCTGCACCACTGGCTGGGTCACAGGGGCGCGGCCCAGCCCCGGCGCTCAGCTGGCGCGCTCCGGCCGTCTCGCGCCCCGAGGCGGTGGTGTCATGGTCAGCAGCCGGCCCGTGTCGCGCGGTGATTGGTCGGTGATCGCAGGGTGGCAGAGACAAGATACAGACGATTTTGTTGATGACGACCAAAAACGCGATGATTTTTTGTAGGTCCCGATGCATTGCGTCGTTTTAGCGGCTCACTTTCCACTCCACAAGTTCAGCACCTCTCACACAATCACTCAACACTCACAATATATAAGGCGGAAAAGGCTAAAAACGTTAAAAAGGTCTATGGTCCTTTTATCAGTGTCTATGGTCCAATCATAATCATTTGCCAGAGTCGGAGAGCGTATTGATAAATCAATAGCTGTTTCTGTATGATGTCCAAGGTGAAAAAGGTTGGTTCTCCGGTGTTCAGTAATACTAAATTATGTCGGTCTAAAATTTGTTCAATGATGCGGCCACGAGTGTCTGTAAGTGTGCGTGTTCTATCCCACGCTGGGCTATGGGCATTAAAATCGCCAAGTAATATGAAAGGATTCTTGAATTGTGTTATGAGGTTGTCTAATTGTATCAAAATGTTTGTGTTATCTGTTTGTAGTGGAATATAAATGGAACATATATCCACATTCCTGCCATGCAAACGTAAAGTACAAGCTACGGCTTGTAAAGGTGAATTCAGTGTAATTTGTGTATGTGTAAAATCATTGTTGATGTACCGTGCTGTACCGCCACTGCGATGTGGTCCACGGACCTCATCGTGACGGTACAGTGAGTAATTGGAAAGATTGAAGTTATATGTATCTGTAGGGAAAAACCATGTTTCTTGAAGTGCTATGAGAATAGGTGCGATAATATTGAAAAAGCTTTCATTTCGGCCCATTTTGATATCAAGCTACGATAATTCCATTACAAAAAAGTAGACATCGGGAAGAGTTAATGTTTGTCAGCACCTTTCGGTGCATGTCGGAGCCAGGAGTGCAGTTCAGGTGGGTACGTGTGTTGAGTGCGGCCGGCGGTGGTTGGCTCGCTCAAGCCGTCCGGCCGACCGGTGACCTTGGCAGGATCACGCCGGCCAGCCACTGCCGCGGGGGATGCCCGCCGGCTGGGAGTCGGTCGGGTCACGTGGGCGCCGGCCGGCGCTGGACAAGCCGCGTTGGACCGGCGGCCCGCTGACGGGGAACGAGAATTTGCTCCCGCAGCGGAGTACTGCGGGGCCTATCACTCCTCCCTGGAGTGGTCCGTTTGTTTGGAGCCGGAGTGGTCTGAATGTTGGGAGCCAGGGTGGTTTGTGTCGGAGTGGTCTGAGTGTTGGGAGCCAGGGTGGTTTGTGTCGGTGTGGTCAGTGGAGTAAGTTTTTTTAGTGGAGCGAAACCTGGAATCATGTCTGTTTGCATCGAGGCAGAAGTAGTGTTGACGCGACGTGTGGGGGGGGGGGAGCAACGGTAGCCGCCTGGGCGTAAGTTTTAGTTGATGGGGATGCGGCCTCGACAGACCGTCGGGCCTGGGGGTATGACACCCCGGTCGTGGCCTTGACAGCGCAGACCTCCTTCTCCTTGCGCCATACTGGACAGAGGGGTGATATGGTCAGGTGGTCGGATGTATTGCAGTTGAGACAGTGGACAGGTTTAGAGCATGTGGAATCAGGATGGGGTGATTCACCACACTTTGGGCAGCGGGCTGTTTGGCGACAAGTCTTGATGCCATGCCGAAAGCGCTGGCAATTGAAACAGCGGAGAGGATTGGGAATAAAGACACGGACTTGGAATCGGATGTAGCCGGCGAGGAGGGTCTTGGGAAGAGTTGTAGAGTTGAAGGTAAGGACTAGGAGACTCGTGTCACGTTTCTGGCCATCTTTGCAGGATGTGATGCGGCGGACGTGGGTCACCCCCTCCGGCCTGAGCTCCGTTTGGATATCCGCTTCAGACATGAAGCGGAGCTCCGGCGCGAAGACGGTGCCCTTGGTGGAATTGCGGTTGGAGTGGAGTGAAATGGTCACGGATTTACCACAAAATGTGGTGGTACGGAGGAGGGATTTGGTCTGGGCTCGGGATTGGGTTTTGATGACGAGGGTTCCGTTGGCTGGGGCTTCAATGTCAGGATTGGCTAAGGAACAAATGGCGTGGAGCTGCTTGGTTGGCCAGAAAACGTTGACACGACGAAAGGAGACTGACTCCTCGACAGGCTTTACTACGATGTATGATCCAGCACTGTCGAGGTAGGGTTCGATGGGTTCAGGTCGGGATGAAGTAGTCTTGTTCGAGCGTGGGTCAGCCGTGGAGAGTGATGGTCTGGTCTGGATTGCAAGGCGAGGTCGTGGTCTTGGGATGAGCAGGGGCGGCGAGGCGCAAAGGGCTTCCATGCTGTCATCAAGGGGAATAGTTCGGCGCGGGTTATCAACATTTCCATCAATCGAGGGAGCATCAGGGGCCAGGTCTGTGTTCATGCGATGGTCGTCGGGTGTGGTCAGAGGAGGAAAATCCGAGTCTGAGTCCGTTGGCGACCATTGGTCGGTGCCCTTTTTTTGTTTTTTCCCTATCGCGGGGAAAAAAGCCTTACCTAGCGTAACTTAAAGAAATAAGAAGGACACAGAAACACAGGGAACGAAAATACGATGCGAGAAAAAACAAATCCACGCGGGGTGACGGGTGTCACCCCAAGAAATGAACGAAAAGAGCGACGGGTGTCGCCCACGAAAATGAAAAAGTGGAACTGCGGCGACAGGCAGTCAATCGTGCCAAAACTGGCAGTGCGGAGTAAACAATTGCTCTGGTGGGGTATGAGCTTACAATATTGAATACTCCATGTAATGGATCCAATTGCTGGCTTTGTACCATGCTTTTTTCACATAAATATTTCACATTTGAACCTTCCTCGTCGATTTGACCTAAGTAGAAGTGCTGTCAAATCGCTACCATTTTATCTTCTTGATAAAAATGCACCGCTTTAAGGAAAAAATGACTTCCGCTACCGGAACTGTACGAAGGTTTATTTTTGGTTGCTTTCTCCATTGGAGCCTCCTTTGACTAGGTGGGATTTTTCGCCCCACTAGGTGATATTTCACGGCACTAGGTGGGACGCATCCCACCTAGTTAACATGTTAGAGGAGGCACTGCCCTCCAGCGACTACTTCTTGGAAAAGAAAGCATGTTTGTGGTGCATATTAGATGGCATGTTATCATAGATGGTGTGTTTTCACTAACAGCCCACGGAATCTGTTCCTGTAATCACACCAGGATCATCATTTTATCTCGCCACGCACGCATTTAGCGTGCACAGACAGGGGCCACATCTAGATGGCACCACTGCGCAATCCATGGTCTGCGCCGGAGCCAAGTCTGGCGTAGAAGCGACAGCTGCTGTTATCAGCTGGCACGACACTGATTAAAAAACAGTCCTACCTTAAATGGGATGATGATGCAGAGCTTCCTGGTATTTTTGGTCAGGTCTGCTGCTAAGCACCTGTCCGTCGGTTTGGTGTGTCTCGCGGTTTGATGTGCCTTTGCTGCAGATTAAGCGACGGCTTGTTTCCGTGGTTCATTCATTCGGTTCACCTGTGGCGGCGGCGTCCGCGTGCGGTTGCATCACGTCGGGTATTTTTACCGGCGTCCCTTTGAGTCGGCGCTGCTGCAGATCACCTCCAGCCGGCCAGTGCCAGCTGGTCAGGTCACAGCGCACGTGGTGACACGTGACCCCGGTGTGATGGTACATCTGACCCAGGTGTGGTAACGCATCTGACCCCGGTGTGGTGGCACATCTGACCCCGGTGTGGTGACGCATCTGACCCCGGTGTGGTGGCACATCTGACCCCGGTGTGGTGACACGTGTGACCCCGGTGTGATGGCACATCTGACCCCGGTGTGGTGACGCATCTGACCCCGGTGTGGTGACACATCTGACCCCGGTGTGGTGGCACATCTGACCCCGGTGTGGTGACGCATCTGACCCCGGTGTGGTGACACGTGTGACCCCGGTGTGATGGCACATCTGACCCCGGTGTGGTGGCACTTGGGACCCCGGTGTGGTGACACGTGTGACCCCGGTGTGGTGGCACGTGTGAGCCCGGTGTGATGGCACATCTGACCCCGGTGTGGTGGCACATCTGACCCCGGTGTGGTGACACGTGTGACCCCGGTGTGATGGCACATCTGACCCCGGTGTGATGGCACATCTGAACCCGGTGTGGTGACGCATCTGACCCCGGTGTGGTGACGCGTGTGACCCCGGTGTGGTGGCACGTGTGACCCCAGTGTGGTGGCACATCTGACCCCGGTGTGGTGACACGTGTGACTCCGGTGTGACGGCACGTGCGATCCCGGTGTGGTGACACGTGTGACCCCGGTGTGATGGCACGTGTGACCCCGGTGTAACGGCACGTGTGACCCCGGTGTGGTGGCACATCTGACCCCGGTGTAGTGACACGTGTGACCCCGGTGTGATGGCACGTGTGACCCTTGGCGCAGCTTGGCTACCCGACTCACAGTCGGATGGGCCAGTGACAAGTGCTACTACAGTGTAGGAATTGTCGTAAAGGAGGGTCTGACATCGTCAGTTCCGAAGATACCCTCATTGAGCGGCTTCGCCAGCAGGCTGGAGACGATCTGAATGCTGCTGGAGCTGGAGCAAGATGGGCTCCTTATCGTCTGCAGTGTGCTCCGCATTTGGGGGATCTCGAGACCCAGTGCTTTGATTCCGTCACCCGAACATCGTTGTTGTCAGAGGCGCAGTCCTGGGGTGGGGGTAGGGGTCGGATGCCCGCTCTCCTTAGCAACCAAAAATACATCAGATCAGGAAAGATATTTTTAGATTTTCACCAGGCAAAATCGGAAATTTTCTGCGCTCTTCGATCGCCCAAAACGGTCTCTGCTTCATGACATTTTTGCGGGTCAGGCTCCCCTTAAGAAAATCCTGGCTACGCCTCTGGCTGTTGTGATCTGTAGTCCTGTTGCTTCTTGAAGACTGATGCTCGCTTGAAGACGTGAGGTTGTCTCGGCCTGCAGGGTGTTAGGGGAGCTTGGTGTTAGATCTGGATAAAGCTTCCTAGGAACTATTGTTGGGGTGGGGTATGCAATTTCAAAAACGTTTTTCGAAGCCTTAATGACTTTATGATTTAAAAAATCCAAGCCTGCTGGTGTTTCAAAAACTTTTTCGGATTTGAACAGCTAACAGTCATCTGGCATGCTTGAGACAATATTAAGGGAGAAAAATGCAAAACAAATATTTGAAGTACTAAAAGTGCTATTTGACTTAAGAAATGCTATTTTAGAGCAAAATTTCATGAAAAATTGGTCTCTTGGCAGTGGGGTTTCGTCCCTTGGATATACCAGTGCATGCAGGAGTACGCATGAGTTCCGGTCTGACTATTCCCTTTCCGAACTGGTCACTCCGGGGGCTTACTCGACTCGCTCGCTACTTGGCATCTACATAGCTTTTAATTGCGGCGTTGAGCTTGCCTCTAGAAATCATCTGTGCCATCACCTGTGCCATTTTGCTATCCGTTGCCGTATCAAAGTAAGTGCAGATGCTCAGAAAGTGTTTTGTCATTCGGTCCCGCTGTCTCCGAGGAACGTTCAACTGAACAATGTCCTCGCCAACTGTGCAGAGTCGATTGGTGCGACCATTGTACCCATGTTTCTACTTCACTAGCCGTGACTAACACGTGGAGCGCACTCATGCTTTGTTTTACCGGTGCGTGCTGTAATTTATAATGTACTAAGACACCCTAAATGTATGCTATTTCACTTTTGTGTACTGCTTTTCGGGTTTCTGTGGCCTTTCGGCATTCACTTGTGCCATTTTAAATAATCGACTAATTCTTCGATCTTTTGTACTATTCTTCGTGTCTTTCTGTTTCAAAAGCACTGCTTCTGTACGATTTGTGCTGGACTTCAGCACAAAGTCAGTTTGTTTGTTTGTTTGTTTTCTTATAGTAGAATTTGGTGAGCGTATGGCAAAATCGTGCTTGAAATCATAAAACGTTTACGCAGCCAAAAATGATATCAAGCTGACAGCTGAAGCGTGCCCATGATCAATGGTCGGCGATAATTTGGCGCCAACAGTTGCTTCCTGTGCTTCGGAGGTGCCATGTGCAGCTGGTGATGTCGGGTGTTGCCTAAATCATTCGTTTCCATTTTAATTGTGTGTTCTAGCAACTGGACAGAGGGCTGACTGGAATTGTTCCGTGAGTAGCCTGTGGCGATGAATGGGGATCTCGACAGTCGTGACGACTTCCGCGATGATAAAACACTGAAAAGCACCAGGGAACTGTTGGGGAAAGCTGGTCGAGGAAGAATTAGATCATGAAATCTAGTTCCCACATTTGAATTCCTTGATGAGTTTTTCGATCGGCTTTGAAAAAAAAATGTGAGAGCTATGCTGGAGGTGCGATTTAGAAAGGTTTTCTGGCATCATTAGCTATCATATACCACCTCTCCCGATAAAGTTCCAGGTGTCATATTTTGGCCTGGGGAAACATTCTACTTTCAGCGCTCATATTTCACATGGAAGCAATACTTAGTTCTTATAACTGGTTGCGTGCGAGCACCTTGAAGGTTCATAAGAAAAAACCAACCTTAACGCTCGCTGTAATCGCCGGAATCTACACAACTTGCCTAACCTTAAGGTGACCTGCCCCTCGAACCCTGCACTGCCGTGAGACAATATGATCGCACAAGTTAGCCACCTCTGCATCGGTCAGATGAGCTCAGCTCACGTCAGCTCAAAAGCTTGGGGAATCGAGGCTCCGACACCCAGCCATATCCTTCCCGGCCAACCCGCCCTCATCCTGCCTCCTGGAACTGCTAACCCAGCTGAGGTCGCGAAGCATGAGGAGCTGGAGACGGACGCAGACGGTAGTCGAACAGTTCTAGCCACGTTGGCTGAGAGAGTACGTCCACACACTCTCTCGGCTTAGCAAGTGCACGCAGGGTGGCAACTGGAACCTTAGGAATGGTGACCTGGTGCTGGTTGCTGAGAGCAATACCCGGCGTGGTCGGTCTGGCACAAATGGTGCAAGTGTTAGAACGTACCATTTGTCGGGTAAGATCCGTAGAGCTGATGACAAGTGAGAGGAATTTTTGGCGCCTGGCGACAAGGGTATGCCTTTTCGAAGGTGGCAAATGACTTAAACGCTCCCGGACATAAGTGTCCTCCCAAGTTATACACTTAAGGGGCAGGATATATTCACCGAAGTGGTGTATTACGATATATCGCGTGCTTCTCGAGTAGTTCATTTTCTGGTCGAAATGTTTTTCTGAATGATGTGAGACAGGAATAATGAATGGCACTCGGCTAAGTGGAATGAATTCGTTATTGTACACAATCGCCTCTCGTTAATGCTAACATATCAGTGAGAACCATGAGTGCAAATGTAATGCACACTGGGCCAATGGTGAGAGCAAGCAAGTTAGCTTTTCTCTTCATGTAACATGAATCAAAATATAGCTAGACAGGGAATCACAGTGCACATACAAAGTACAAAGTGCACATGTGGATGAACAAAAACGAAGCTTCTCCACACTCCATCGTGCGTTGCTTCCTCTACAATGAAATCAGAACTGAGATATTTGTAAAGTATCAACCTTCGTACATTCGCTTAGCACTTCTTTCCATTCATTTCAATTGGGCATTTTTCAATGGATCCGGACTAACAGAAGAATACGAGCGTGTTGCATACGTTTCCACCCAAAAACAATTCGAAGCAAACATTCCTATATATCAATCATAACTTTAAAACAGCCAATACACAAGCCAATCATTTCTAACTTCAATGAGAAAAACACGTTATTCCTGGAGTCTCGATGTGCTGTTTGTGCTGATCATTACCAACACAACTCGGATCGAATGCGGGGTGGTGGTATGGATAAGATTGAATGTGTCGTTTGCATATATATGTATGTGTACATGCATGCATATATGATGTGCATGTATGTGCACTTATGCACGTATGTAGGCAGCACTTGATTGAAGCTCATGCTTCTCTGCCCCTCCCCAGAATGCGTGAACTATGCTGTGTACTTAATGAAGTGCATACCTAATGATAGTAAAGAGCCCAGATTCATCGGCCTAAATATGGCTTATTAAAGGACGCCTGCGCCAGGTGCGGCGACCCCGGGCGCACCTTTCTTTACTACTAATCGGATCGAGCCACAAGGCCAGCAGTGGAGGGGAATTACGGCCTCCTAAGATCTGGCTGCGCCCGTCCGGTCCTCCAACGACTTCATCTTATTGACGCTTCCGGCTTTGCGACCCAGCTCATCTGATGGCGCCCCGAGCCTCTGACCAGCAGGCGCTGCGCGTCCCGGCTGGTAGCATAGCAGCCCGGCTCGGTCCGCAGCCTGGCTGGCCACGCTCGAGCTTACAGCTGAGGCCCGACCGGAGCACCTGGCGGCCTGACCGGCCACGCCCGAGCTTACAGTTGGGGCCCGAGCACCACCCTGGATACCGGGTGGCCGGCTGCAAGTTCTCTTCTGGCTCTGAAGCTCACTGATGTTCCGTGGTGTGTAGCTACGACGTAGCGTGAAGCTGGGGTGGTCTAGTGTGATGCATATTCCAGTGAGGGCGAAGCCAAAACAAAGTTGCAATAAAGTTGTAAACGGCAATAGGCTACCGCCAGTTACATACAGGCTCCAATGAGCTCCAGAACCAGAAGAGGCCTCAGTGAGCCGGCCGTCCGGGGTCCACTGTGATGCTCGGGTCGTAAGTTGACACGAACCCGACGTAACCGACACGAAGTGACGCGCGACAAGGTCGTCACACTTTGTACCGTGAATTGCTTGCTTTTGTACAAGGTTTGAAACCTTGATTCCTGAACTCACATACTCTTTAAATGTGTATTGTTGGAAACAGGCGCTAGTAGAAGTAGAAAGTGCCACCACAATAATGCACTGCAAATCCACTTAACAATGCTCGTACTGTAGGCAACTTCGTTTCACCTGACAGTGATAGCCTGGTAATCGCCTCGCATGTACGGTGACTGGTTGAGAGGGATGGCGTGGTAGAAGGACTGATTGATAAATAATTATTCAATTGTTCATCATCTCCAACAGCGCATATCTATAGGCTGCTATTTCTATCGAAAACACTTGTACCAACGGCTTGTGATGAGTGAATCTCTTTGCAGCCAGTACCCAACGCCTTTCGAGTCAGGTTGGTCAATAGCGTCAGCTGCTGTGGTGTCGTTTAGCTATACACATATGACGCGTATGACGATTGGGATCGATATCAGTTCTTTTTCTGTGCGTGCACAAATTTAGCCAATTACAGTGTACCATTTTAGTGACAAGAGCTTAATTAGCTTTCGCCGAAGCGGTTTCAAAATCCGTCGATCAATCGCCGAGTTTGCTTCAGACAAATTCACCGGTTGACAATTGTATAAGCGCACGTACTGCCAAGCCGGCCAAGCTCCCGTGGGAGGGATTTGATATGTGAGTATGTATATATATATATATATTATTATATATATATATATATATATATATATATATATATATTATATATATATATATATATAGCTGTGTTATATAGCGTTGCGTTCCACGAAAGCTATTCTTTTTATTGTCATAGCAATTCTGCACTGTAATTCGTTAACTTGGCGCGCGCACAGGTAAAAACTGTTATCGATCACAATCGCCATACGCGTCATATATGTCGCTCAACGATATCCCAGAACCAGAGGCCAATTTCACTGACATCACAAACTGTGTATTCACACCAAATTTGGTGTGAATGCACCTTTACGTAATCTTCAGGTATTACCCATCACATTTTCTTTATACCAACAAGGTATTTAAGTCACCATCAGCTGACTGTCAGTCAGCTGTTGGTGACTTAAATATTAAATAAGATTATATATAATTAATTAAATAAATCTGAACAAATTAAATATCTTTAAATAAGATTACCTAAAGGTGTATTCACACCAAATTCAATGTGAATACACAGCTTGTGATGTTAGTGAAATTGGCCTCTGGTTGCTATTGTCCAGGCCTGCCAGTGCCAAGATAGGAAAAGCTAACGTCAGAAAATGTTAGGTTGGCTTGAAACACCACCACCAGGCACCTAAACCAAGAACAAATACATTCAAATTAGGTTTGATTTGGAGTTGGGCTAGGAGTTACATGGTATCTACCTGATGAATGCCCATTATGAATGCAATATTGAAATAAAACTTGCAGTGAAATGGTCCTTACAACATTACACAGAACAAGTAGGGATCGCACATTCCATTTGTGCAGCGTCCTACCACTACTGCCTTATGCGATTGTCGCATGGAACACTCACGAACATCTTTCCTGCTGTGGATTCATCTGTTTTGACAGATGGGCACAAATACTACGTATGCTTCCCTCTTCGCGCCACTCCTTCCTACAGCTGAAATACCCACAGCGTCCTGCATCTTCATTTTACCCAACAAAATGAAGATGAGAAGGCAGAAGTAGAAGACAGAAGGCAGTCTTACCGAATTCATTCGTTGCACAACGCCTCTCTCACGCTATGGCGCTTTTGGAGCCTTGGCTCGAGCAGGGCGCAGAACAAGAGCGTGACGTCACAGGCCATCGCCTCAATCAGCGTCCGCTTTGCGGTTCAGTGACATTGAGAGCATGTATTGAGCCTTATATTTTCGATATTTGCAATTTGAGAGGATAAAACAAGACTTCTAATGTAAAACAACGTATTTGTGTCCATTTTAAGCATACAATTTAAAATATGTGGGCGATTCGAAAACAATTCGCCCAGATATACCCCAAATTGTCTACCCCCCCCACGATTTTGGCCAAACTGGTGCACGGAGTTATTTGAAGTCCAGATGACGACTTTGAGGCGCATGGATTTCTAGGTCAAAGGGGTCACAAGATGCAGGTCATGAACATGTGGAGGTCACTGAGAAAGTACACGTAGACAATCATGTTTATTTGTTAATGGTAGCAATTAGCTTATCAAACTTATATAACATTTGAAAGCATAAGTTCTCATCAATGCGATACAAATAGGCGTGAGCTCCTAGTGTCAACTTTTGACCTCGTTATCTGGTGACGTTTTATTGATATTGTGGCATTTCAAAGGAGTCATGCTTTTATATTTTTCCTTTTTTGTGCTATTTGATGACCAATCAATTGTCTACATGATGGCATAATTTTTATTTTGGAAAGCCTAATCCATAAGGGGTCACAGTGGTCAAATGCCAGTACCTGACTGAAGCTACAGATAGTGTTATTTTATTTGACAATGAGAATAGCCGGTATCAGAGGCGTAGTAAAGGGTGCCCAGAAACCCGCCCTTAGGAACCAAAATACATCAGATCTAAGAAGACATTTTGAGATTTTTAGTACGTAAAACCAAAAATGTTCGGCGCTCTTCGCGTGCCGAATGAGGTTCCTTTTCATGCCAATTTTTGCGTCGACCCACACGTTAGGAAAATCACGGCTGCGACACTGGCCGGTATGGATGTCATTTCAATCCTACTTGACCATAGATCACGATAGTGATATTGTTAGGTATATCAGGGATCAGAAAGATCACATGTGGGTCAGTAACCTGACCTCGATATTGTGGATTTGTGTGTTTTGTAGATGTGGTCGATATGGCCCATATCGATAGCAAATAACTTTCGAATGAGACCCACATCATATTGGTCTCATCTGAAAGTCCTTTGCTGATAGAGCACGATTATATCAACTTGAATTGTATCAGAGGTCACGGTGGCCACATAGGGTTGGCGACCTGCCTTTAAGCTGAAGTTTGAGGTGTGCATCATGGAAAGTATTCCATCTAGGTGTCGTTTGGGAGCACCTTGCTGGGAGAAGAAAACAAGAAGGCAATAAGATTGTTATGAAAGGTGACGAAGGTCACATTTAAATCACATGTTTTACTATGCCACGGTGTGCGGTGCGTTGTAGGATTTCGCCACGGTGTGGCCTTCTCCTGTCGCTGGGTGCGGTTGACGCGTGAACGACGGGTTATCGCCTCTTGGTCGTCACTATTTGATTGCGCTTTTCGGAGGTGTTGATAGAAGCCTCCGTGGCCACGCACGTCCCTGAACGGGAATTGAACAGGAAGGTGATTTAATTTGTCGAATCCGATGACGTTCGCTCGTTGTTCCCTGGGAGCCAGGGTGTTACGCACATACGATATAAAAAAAAACACGAAACGTGCAATACAAAAGCGAGCACTTTTGGGCGATCTTCGAAAACTGCACACTGCTTTTCACGACGAACACGACGGCCCCACTATCAGGTTTCCAACCTTTGCTATCGGTCCGAGACATCATCATTGCGTGCCGAACAACGTTTGGCCATTGATGACGTCTGCCGTGATCTGCGGATCGTTGCACGCTGATTGATGTTGTGCTTCCGGCCGCGAGCATGCTTCCACGCTCAATGATGCAGCATGACGCGTCACCGCCTTATCATCCATGCGCAATCGCAGTACTGCACACAGCTGCGTGACTCCAGCAATGAGGCGATCGTGGGCCGAATTTTTTCCGATCTTTCTTTTCAGTCGTCATCCAGGATGTGACATCAACTTCCTCGTCACTCTCAAGATCACCCTCCCCCACCCCAGCTAGAAATTACATTGCGGAAGAGTAAAGTAAAACTGACATTATTTAGACATCCGAGATATGTCCTCCGCCCAATCCCCGCTGTCAGCACCTTACCACCACATACCGTAAATGTACACTTGCCTTAGCCTTGCTTGCAAAATGCACTCGTTTTAAAGGTGGCACAAATGGCCTTTTGGTCCGGCACGCCTCTAAAAATACCCCCCCCCGTCCCCAACGTTTTCGTTCCAACGACTTTCAATGCACACTTTATCCGCAAAGGTTATGCACCTTCGACTCATGAAGAGGCCATTATACAGTCTCTGACTCCCTGAAAAACACGGCATAACACGGCCATTATACAGCCTCCAACTCCCTGACACATAACACGGCATAACACGGCCATTATCAGTCTCTGACATAAGGCGGCTGCAGTGGCAGCGTTCTACTCTGTGTTGACTCCTTCCATACGCCAGAGGCATTCAGGATTGGAGAAAGTCCACTACTTCTCCGATGGTTACGCTGGGAAATATTTTTTTAAAACAACCAAAACATTGTAAATATTTGTACGGACCGACTGGAGTATCAAATGTAACCGGAGTTTATTTTGGCAACTACGAACGGCAAAAATGCATGTGATGACATGGGTAGGTTGATTAAGCGTACGGCAAATCGCGCCGTCTTCCAGCGGCTACTAGATGGGTACATCTCTTAACCCCTGAAGCATTCTTTGGAAGCCGAGCAGTGTCTTAGCACGAAGATTGCATTTGTCTTTGTCTCAGCGCCCGACATTAATAGTGTGGCCGATGACTTTCCTCTTGGTTACGTGAAGCGCGTCCCGCGAAGAGCAGTTTAAGTCTGGCATGAAACATTTGCATAGAGGCACATTTGCATGCTCTAGTGCATAGAGGCTGGTAGCTACCTATAACTATTTTAGGTAAATGCCTATATTGTTCATGATATTGACAGTTAGTTACGTGCGAACAAAAACACAATTTTAGCAATTCATTTTGAAACTGATGTTACACTTATCTTATTTAATCTGATGTCGTTTTTTGTCTTGTTGGTTAAAATATTTTATAATGCTGATGGCCCACATGCTATTTATTACTGCAGCCAATCAGGTTTCCGCTAGTTTCCATTTTAAATATAGATTGAATAGCAGATGGATATCCTGGTACAGGTTTGGATACTGATTGGATAACAGACGGATACCTATCCGTACCATATCCGGTACGGATTTGGAAGCGGATCGGATTGGTCCATACGGATACGGATTGGACCGGATTTGAACATGACAATCCGTGTTATGCTGTAATATGTATGCATATATACATTATGAGAAGGAGCACGTACATTGGCGCCGCGAAGACTTTTAGATGCAGTTGGGACGGGGGGGGGGGGGGCGAGAGTCTCTTGGTGAATTCTTTCCATACTACGCCACAGACGCACTGTTAAATTCCACGAAGTGCAGATATTTCCCTTGTCCCCACGTTGGCACCGTGCGTACCTAAGTACTGAATTGGATTGTGATTCAACATCCAACGGTAATCACCGAACTGTACCGAAACAAACCACGCGGGTAGGAAGGTACATTGTGTCTTTTGCAGATGGGAGGGACCGTAAAGCAGCACGAGCACATTTATTGTCATCAATCGTCATAGTAGCCGGAATCACTACTAGAGAAAAGCATTGCCCAAGCTCAGTCGTGTTGCCAGTCCTCGGCTCAGCATGCTTATTCCTCGATGAGCTGAAGCAGGAACTTCCAATAGCCAAGTTGATATTCAATTTTTTTAAACAAGCTTAATCTCACAACACAAAAATATCATCCAGGTCTACACCCCAGTTCAAGCCCCTGACGCGTTAATTTCTCTCACCTCCGTTGACCAGCTGCGGAGAGCCTTCCTGGCTTCCATCGGTGACGTCGTGGCTCTATAGCATCTCAAGTAGAATTTCCACTTTTGGGCACGATGGCACGACACGGCAACCCGTAAAATGCACATGTGCTCTTTGCTGTGCCATCTCAGAAATTGCCGTACCAGTGCCGGTCGGTACTTGGCAATACAAATAAAGCGTATATGTAAAGCTGCTTTCATGCTGAACCCAAGGTTCTAAGGTTGCGAGGGGAACAGTTAGGGGTAATGATATATCGAAGAACCTTGAAATGTACAAATAGTGTTGATTTAGCGATTGTGTGGAGTGTTTTGCAGCTCTGGTATGGTTTGTTTTTGTCCTCAATCGAAATTTTCCTCCTTCTTAAGACGGGTCCTTTTCCTTTCCCATTCCCTTTGGCGTCCCATTATTCAGTTTCCTGTGCCATGCGTCGTGCCGTGCTAGAACTTGCTGTGTCCGTGCCGTGTCCCGTGCTAGTTTTTTTTGGAAAAGGTGACAACCCTAATCTCGACTGAGAAGCCAGCCAATGGAAATATTTCGTATGATAGCCCGCTGACTTAACCAAGGTAAAGACCATCTACCTTTCTCACTCCCATGGCACTCGATTTCATACAATTCAGCAAATCGTCTTGCTCTTGAACGGGGTAGGTACACTACCGGGAGACGTGCTGTGAAGCTTAACAATGACATTCATGGCACGAGTAAAGGGACACCGGTACTGAAGCAACGTGTCGAGCATTCTTATTCCTCTGCTTTTCTTGCAAATCCAATTATCGTTTCATTTCCTGTTCTTGCTCCATGACCTCCACCCGTTTTGCTGCCACCGCCTTGTTGCCCGCCCCGTCCCCATCACAGTTCTCGTCACGGAACGTCTGCGCGTTCCCCGCCACAGTTCTCGTCACGGAACGTCTGCGCTTTCTCCGCCACAGTTCTCTTCACGGAACGTCTGCGCGTTCTCCATCACAGTTCTCGTCACGGAACGTCTGCGCGTTTCCCGGTCACAGTTTTCGTCACGGAACGTGTGCTCGTTTTCCGTCACAGTTCTCGTCACGGAACGTGTGCTCGTTTTCCGTCACAGTTCTCGTCACGGAACGTGTGCTCGTTTTCCGTCACAGCTCTCGTCACGGAACGTCTGCGCGTTCTCCGCCACAGTTCTCGTCACGGAACGTCTGCGCTTTCTCCGCCACGTTCTTCCGGAACGTCTGCGCGTTCTCCATCACAGTTCTCGTCCGGAACGTCTGCGCGTTTCCTGGTCGTTTTCGTACGGAACGTGTGCTCGTTTTCCGTCACAGTTCTCGTCACGGAACGTGTGCTCGTTTCTCGTCACAACTCTCGGCACGGAACGTGTGCTCGTTTTCCGTCACAGCTCTCGTCACGGAACGTGTGCTCGTTTCCCGTCACAACTCTCGGCACGGAACGTGTGCTCGTTTTCCGTCACATTCTCGTCACGGAACGTGTGCTCGTTTTCCGTCACAGTTCTCGTCCGGATCGTTGTGCGTTTCCCGTCACGCTCTCGTCGGAACGTGTGCTCTTTTCCGTCAGTTCTCTCCGGATCGTCTTGGTTTCCCGTCACAGCTCTCGTCACGGAACGTGTGCTCGTTTTCCGTCACAGTTCTCGTCACGGAACGTGTGCTCGTTTTCCGTCACAGTTCTCGTCACGGAACGTGTGCTCGTTTTCCGTCACAGCTCTCGTCACGGAACGTGTGCTCGTTTCCCGTCACAACTCTCGGCCGGAACGTTGCTCGTTTTCGTACTTCTCGTAGGAACGTGTGCTCGTTTTCGTGTTCTCATCGTCTGTGTTTCCGTGTCTCGTCGAATGTGGTTTTCCGTTTCTCGTCACGGAACGTGTGCTCGTTCCCGTCACAGTTCTCGTCACGGAACGTCTGCGCGTTCTCCGTCTTACTGCCACGGCCCAGTATGATGTTAATGATGATGTTTGCCGACCACATGCTCAGGTGTTCTGAAAACAAAATGGGTGGAATAAATGTGCATTGTTTTTATTGAGAAATAGTGCTGATGTTGAAATAGCTGCTACTTCAACGGTAGCGTTCATCTGCTCAATTGCACGAAATCGTCAATCGCAGAACAGAAATGCTTCAATATTAGCAAACACGCTTGCTGGGCAGCCACCCAGGAATTCGAGAGCTGGCAGGTCGAATTAATAATTGTATTTCCACAAAGCCGGAGAGCCCGGGAATATTCCCAAAGACGCCAGAATGGCCTACTGGTATGATGTGCTTCATGTGTCTCCACCACACGGGAACCATTCTTTCCCTGACTATTTTTAGCTACAAGGGGAGCAAACTGCGTTCTTCTATATACGATCCGTGACCTGTACTATGACGACTATTTTACCTACTTCGTAGGCGGCGTGTACCTACTTAGAGAATGGCGACGTATATTAAGTTGTACCAATATAAGAATATAGGACGTATAGGATGGAAATGCACCGATATGGATGTTTCTTAGAATTGCTACAACTTCCTGCAAAATAGTACCGAAGCAGCAAAATATTACACACCTGGTGTATTTAGTACACAATAATTTACACCCCTTCAGCGACACCGCGAAGGTACACCGCTCGTTGTCCATTAGTCGCCTCCATTCATAGGTGCACCGAAAGGGGACAGAGGGGGTTAGGATACTCTCCATGGGGTTCAAACCTTCTGTGATCAGAACATGAAAACGTGAAAATAAAGACCGGCCCCAACACCTACCCATAATACAACCCTGGGTGCGCCCCTGCCCGTGCGCCCTGCAACATTGTCTGCTCATGACACAGACATGGATGGGATGACCGGGATGAGGAAAATCTGCTTCCATGAAGTAATCTGCAGTTCCTTTGCGGCGGAACCACTTATAAATGTAGGTACACTCGCTTTCGGTGGGATGTTCGGGGGTACCCTTAGCATGGCTGGCTCACTAGGAACGTAGGCTGTGACGCTGCACACCAAAAAATACTGGTAGGCTGCGCCGTTTCACAGTTATGAGTTGCGTGACAGTCTACCCGCTTCGCCACCGGCCAGCGTCCGAGCCATGGGATTCGCGTGTCACGCGATCATTTGCCCTGCAGCCATGCAGTGGTAAACACGAGTCTTCCCTGTTCCCGCCTTGCATTCCTCTGTCGGCGAAACAACATTGGCAGTTAAACGAGCAGGTTACTGGACTTCTGTCGATAAGCAACAATTGATAGCTGCGGATTTCTGACTCCAGCAACACAGAATGAGCAGGAAAGGTTGGATAAAGCTCAGTTGCAAAGATGTAGCGAAAGGAGATGGGAGGTTTATGATGTCAATGAAGTATTCTCTGGCCCCCAAATAATAATAGAATTTCCAACATTTATACGTTTTAGAAATGTAGTTCGAACTCTTGC
This sequence comes from Ashinkailepas kermadecensis, assembly GCA_034440615.1. NCBI lineage: Eukaryota > Metazoa > Arthropoda > Thecostraca > Neolepadidae > Ashinkailepas > Ashinkailepas kermadecensis. Next base: position 391,590 of record JAOTOM010004825.1, read on the forward strand.
TGGGGTGGCTTTATGAACCAGGATCCAATTGCTAAGAAGAGCTGGTTTCGTGAACCCTGGCCATGATTCCATTAATTACATTTTACAGTCTAAATTTGGCAAAGTGCTTCACGTGCCGTCAATACACCGACACGGCGACCCCGGCAGCTCGCTCTCGACCTTATCGTGCCAATTGCCAACTGACCCGCCCAGCCGAGGACTAAAAGCGAGCACGCGAAGCGACTCGAACCCAGCATTGCCCACGGAATTCTTATCCCCACAGTTATCCCCACGGAATCCTTATCCCCATTTATCCCCACGGAATTCTGAATATGTCGCTTGCAGTACAGTGCACAACATATGCAATAAATAATATGATATCATGCAACACATTCCTTGCGCCCTAAAACATGTGATTCTCCATGAAGTAGATGCAATTTAATCAAGTAACTAATTGACTTGTCAATGAATCTGAATTAAGCAAGCAAGTGCCTCCCTGTGACTTGCCGCCTCGGTAACATATCTTCAGCTTTCAACAACAAACGACCTAAAAATACCTCATTCACTGAAGAAACAGCCGATATCACCAACTGGTGGCAGCCTGGTAAAACCGCATTGTCCTCCCACACCCGGCAAAAACAGGAAAGTCATAAAGTGCTAAGGCTTACAAGGCATAAGAGCCACAGGGGCTCATCTGGGTCAAGCCTATCTAGAAAAGATGCCAGAAAAGTACATGCTCACACCCCAATCAATCCATTATCCCAAGTTCCAAGGGAACTACATATCCCAGCCTATCTCGCACCATTCACCGGCGATTGCATATCACACTCCTCAACTATTCCAAACTCCTCCAATCATGCCCCATTGTGCTGAAAGCTGATCTAACTGTAAAGTCTATGAAATCTGTGAAATGTGAAATCTATGAAATCTGTGAATTGTGAAATCTGTGAACATGGAGTATTCAGGACTATCCGCTCAGATATAGACAGAGCCCGCTGATTACTCCGCTGTGCCATTTTTTGGCGTGACTGACTGCTCGTTACCGCAGTTCTTTTTTACCCGTCGCTCTTTTCTTATTTCTTTTTCTAGTGGGGTGGCTAGACGTCACTCCTAGTTTTCGTCGTCGTCGTGTTTCCATTCCCTGAGTTTCTGTGTGTCCTTTATCTTTGTTTAAATTACATTAGGTAGGATTGTTCCCCGTGATGGGGAAAAGCGTAAAAGGATACGGACCCATGCTCGCCAACGGACTCAGACCCGGAATTTCCTCCTCTGACCACACCCGACGACCATCGCACGAACACAGATCTGGCCCCCGATGCTCCCTCGATGGATGCGAACGTTGATGACCCGCGCCAACGCCATGGAAGCCCTTTACGCCTCGCCGACGCCTGCTCGTCCCAAGACCACGACCTCGCCTCGCAATCCAGACCAGACCAGAATTGAAGCTCCAGCCAACGGAACCCTCGTCATCAAAACCCAAACCCGAGCCCAGACCAAAGCCCTCCTCCGTACCACCACATTTTGTGGTAAATCCGTGACCATTTCACTCCACTCCAACCGCAACACCACCAAGGGCAACGTCTTCGCGCCGGAGCTCCGCTTCATGTCTGAAGCGGATATCCAAACGGAGCTCAGGCCGGATGGGGTGACCCACATCCACCGCATCACCTACTTTAAAGATGGCCAGACACGAGATACAAGCCTCCTTGTCCTTACCTTCAACTCTACCACTCTTCCCAAGACCCTCCTCACCGGCTACATCCGATACCAAGTCCGTGTCTGTATTCTAAATCCTCTCCGCTGTTTTAATTGCCAGCGCTTCGGCCATGGCAGTAAGACTTGTCGCCAACCAGCCCGCTGCCCCAAGTGCGACGAACCACCCCATCCTGATTCCACCTGCTCCAAGCCTGCCCACTGCCTCAACTGCAACACATCCGACCACCTCACCACTTCCAATCTCTATCCAGTCTGGCGACGGGAAAAAGAGGTTTGCGCCGTCAAGGCCACGACCGGAGTCTCCTACCTGCAGGCCCGGCGGACCGTCGAGGCCACTTCCCCAACCACCAAAACTTACGCCCAGGCGGCCACCATTGCTCCCTCTACACCTCGTGTCAAAACAAATTCCACGTCCACACAAACAGAACTTATACCAGGCCTGGCACCACTCACCAAACTAAAACCAATCACCATCACGACACAAACAAATCCGGTTCCCAATACACAGACCACTCCGGTTCCCAACAAGCGGACCACTCCAGGGAGGAGTGACAGGCCCCGCAGTCATTCGGCTGCGGGAGGAAATTCACGTTCCCCGTCAGCGGGCCGCCGATCGAGCCCTGCGCGTCCAGCGCCGGCCGGCGCCCACGTGACACGATCGACTCCAAGCCGGCGGGCATCCCCCGCGGCCGGCCACCGTGACCTTGCCAAGGTCACCGGTCGGCCGGACGGCTCGGGCAGATTCACCGCCGCCGTCCACACCCAACCCACATGTCCGCCAGAACTGCACTCCTGGCTCCGACATGCATCGAAAGGTGCAGACAAACATTAAAACTTCTCTTCCCAATGTCTACACTTTCACAATGGAATTGCCGCAGCTTGATCTCCAAATGGGCCGAAATGAAAGCTTTTTTTTTGCATCTCAGCTCCTATTTTCACCGCACATCAGGAAACATGGTTTTTGCCTACCGATCAGTATAATTTACATATTTTCAATTATTCACTATACCGCCACGACGAGGTCCGCGGACCACACCGCAGTGCAGATACAGCCCTTTACATGAAGAATGATTACACACATACACAAATTACACTTACTTCACCATTGCAAGCCGTAGCTTGTACTTTAGTACAAGGCAGTAAGTTGTAGTAAGGCAGTAGTAAGGCAGTAAGTTGTACATCAGTTCGCCGCCAGGTGTCAAGGTGGAAACACGTCGCTGTGGAGCTCCTGCTTTCCAAGATAAGTCGTTGCAGAACCGGGCAGTATACTAGGCTTAACTGTGGATAGGTATTTAGCAATTACTTCTGGCATATATTTGCATAGTTTTATCTCATAAGTTTCTTTTTTAGCAAGTTGATTATAATATTTATACCTAGAGACGCTGCCCAGCGCCATTTTGTCCATTCTGTCTGTCTTTGTCTAGTGTGTCAGTGTGTTCAGCTATTTATTTCATTTATTTATTTATTATTTATTAATAAATAATTATCATTTATTTATTTATTTCATTTTTGGCAGTTATTCACCGAGTGATTTCTTCTTTCTTTAAAACCACTGTCAACTTTCTGCACAGTGAATACCTTGTAAGTGCTGCATAGTTAGGTAAGCTGCAGCCTTTAGGATGGTTAATACCAGGATGCAGGCACTAGAGGATGAGGTTAGGGCCCTTAAGGCAGAGCTTTCCAAGCTCAAAGCTTCCCTTGCTTCACAGGGCAGGCCAGAATGTAAGGGGCAGTCTGTAGCAGGGGCATCCTATGCCCAGGTGGTCACAGGCCACCAGGTAACTGTAGCTTCCCCTGCTGTGGAGGTGGCAGGGAGATCTGAAGGGATAAGTGTTCCTAGTGAACATAATATTTCTAGTCGTAGCTCACAGGAGGGGCAGTGGTTTAAAGTCAGGGGGTGGAGGATTTGGAGGCGTGAGCCTAAGCAAGGGGGCAGTGAGTGGCAGGTGGTAGGTGGTAGGAGTGGGAAGCAACCTAGTGAAGCAGCTCAACAGGCAGGAGTAGTAACCTCCAATAGGTTCCAGGCATTGGAGGACTGCCCCCAGGATAGTGATAGCAGCAAGGAGAAGGTGCTAGTCGTAGGAGACTCTCGTGTGCGGCATTTAGATAGGGTATTCTGTAAAGGTCGGAGAGGTAGGAGGTGCATCACCAGGCCTGGTGCCAAGGTTAGAGACCTGGTCCAAGTGGTCACACAGGCCACCAGTGAAAACCAGTTTAGTACAGTTATAGTGCAGGTAGGAGTGAACAACATAGGTCCTGCTAGGAGTGAGGAGCTGATGCAGGATTACAGGGCCCTTCTGGCCAACCTGAAGCAAAGCAATAGCAGAGTTATTGTGACAGCTATTCTGCCTGGGGCTGGAGTCTCCCCTGAGTGGAGCTCTAGGGCACTGGCAGCCAATGCCAGGGTAGGTAGGCTTTGCAATGAGTTAGGTTTGACTTTTGTTGACAAGTGGTGCAGGTTTTATGGCTCATCTGACCTCTATCAGAGGGATGGCCTGCACTTCTCCGAGAAGGGGGTGCAAGTGTTAGGCAAAGTATATGAACATGTCCTTCAGGGAAACTAGATAATGGGGTGGGGAGGGAAGAATTGGCATTGCCATCTCGGGGATATGCCAATAGTGACAGCATAGGCAATAGAACCTCACAATCAGCAAACAGTGGTAGCAGTAGATCAAGGGGGCATAGTGGTAGCTCATCCAGAGATGATAGAGCTACTCAACATGAAAAAGCCAAAGAGGGTCATGGAACTTTTGTTCAGTGTATGATGCTTAATGCTCAGAGCATTCGATCCAAATTTGATGAGTTCAAGTGTTATGTTGCTGAGGAGAAACCAGATTTTGTTTGCATTACTGAGGCATGGGTCAGTGAGGGATATTTTGGGGATAACTTGCAGGACTATGAGATCCAGGGATACAATATGTTTTCATGCAATAGGGGTCCAGCAGTGAAAGGGGGTGGTGTAATGCTCTATGTGAATAGCTTATACAGTTCTCAAAAAGTAGCAGCTGGGGTAAAAAATGTGTCTGTGGAGTCCATTTGGCTTCATGTTGCTGTGAGAAAAAGCAACAGCAATAAACTGAGGATAGGAGCTTTGTATCGATCAGGAACCTTGCCACATTCTCAGCAACTGGAGCTCGATAAGGTGATTTGTGAGGAAATCAGTAGAAACTTTCAGAGGAAATGCCTTATTCTTGGTGACTTTAATCTAAAAGGATATGAAAATGTTGGTGTTGGCTCCCCATCATGTAAACTGTTTAGGAAATGCCTTGAAGAGGACTTGTTCTTACACCAGTTTGTAACGGAACCAACCAGGCAGGGCTCATTTTTGGACCTTGTCTTCTCAGATTTAAGTGATTTAGTTCAAGACTTGACTGTAGGAGAAACTCTGGGAAGAAGTGACCATAACATAGTGAGATTCAAGGCACAGGTATCAGGGACAATCAAGAATAATTTGGCAAAGATTCCAAATTTTAACAGGGCAGACTTTGACTGCATGAGAGGGGCTTTAAGTGCCATACAATGGAAAGAAGAATTCTTTGATTTAAATGCCTGTGAAATGTGGGAAAAGTTCAAATCCTACTTGAGGGAAATTCAGATTAGACATGTCCCCCAAAAGCTAAGACGCAAAAGAAGGGTAGGAAAGCCAGCATGGCTTACACCAGATGTGATGAAAACAATTAAGGCTAAGAAAGGTGCATTTAGAGTATTTAAGGAAGCTTCAAATATCGTAAATCTCAGGTCGTATAAAAAATATATAGATGCTGTGAAGCAGAAAATCAGAGCAGCAAAGCGAGCAAAAGAATTGGATTTGGCTAGGAACTGTAATGGGAACAGTAAAAAGTTCTTTAGTTTCTACAAGCTAAGTAAAGTTTCAAGCACAATTGGTCCACTGGAAGTAAATGGGACTATATTGAGTGAGGATGGTGAGATGGTTGAGGAGCTGAGCAAGCAGTTTAAATCAGTGTTTACAGTGGAGGATGTGACTAATCTGCCAACCGATAACCACAGTTCAGTGACAGGTGATCAGATACACGATGTTGATTTCATTGATAGTGATATTGTTTTAAATTATATCAAAAAAATAAAGCCAAACAAGGCGGCAGTACCAGATGGAATTTATGCTAGGGTATTGCCGGAAGCTGAAAAGGAAGTGGCAATTCCACTTAGTATAATATTTTGTAGATCAGTTTCGCAAAATGAAATTCCAACAGATTGGAAAAGGGCAAATGTAGTTCCTATTTTCAAGAAAGGAGAAAGAGGGAAAGTTGAAAACTATAGGCCAGTAAGCCTCACATCCCTAGTCTGCAAGGTACTCGAACAAATTATCAAGGATAGAATAGTTAGTTTTCTGGAAGGGAACAGATTGATTCAAGATACTCAACATGGGTTTAGAAAAGGGCGATCGTGTCTCACAAATCTCTTGGACTTTTTGAATTTTGCTACAGAACAATTTGATCAGGAGAAATCAGGTTGATGTAGCATATCTTGACTTTAGTAAAGCCTTTGACAAGGTACCCCATAAACGGTTAATGATGCAGCTTCAAGTCCATGGTATTGCAGGTAGCATCCTAAAATGGATAGAGTTGTGGCTTTCAGATAGACAGCAGAGAGTGATGCTAAATGGTACAAAGTCATCATGGCAAAATGTTCTTAGTGGAGTCCCCCAGGGGTCGGTACTGGCGCCACTATTGTTCATTATATATGCGAATAGCATTGAATGTGGCCTTAGCAGTAAGGTTTTGAAATTTGCTGATGATTTGAAGATCTTTAGGGCAATAACAGGGCACAATGAGCAGGTTTTGCTGCAGAAAGACTTAGACGAGCTAGTGAAGTGGTCCGAAAAATGGCAAATGAAGTTTAATTTTGATAAGTGCAAAGTCATGCATGTAGGTAGGCAGCATATGAAGGCTCCATACTTGATGGGTGGCCAAGTACTATCTGTGACTCAGCAGGAGAAGGACTTAGGTGTTATTTTGAACACAAAATTGGGGGCATCAGAACAGACCAAAGAAGCCAGGAAGAAGGCACTAAGAATGCTTGGGGCAATACAGAGGAATGTGTCATACAAAAGTGAGGAGGCCATCAGGAAGCTTTACTGTGCATATGTCAGGCCACATTTGGAATACTGTGTACAAGCTTGGTCCCCTAGTTATGAGAAAGATTGTTGGCTTTTAAAGAGAGTACAAAAGAGGGCAACACAAATTGTTAATGGTATAGGCAACCTGGCATATGATGAAAGACTGAAGAAGTTGAATATGTTTTCACTTAGATATAAAAGGCTGAGAGGAGATCTCATCGAGGTTTTTAAATTTGTTCATGGTCAGGAACAGGGATATCTCAGGGAAATGTTTGAATTTAACAGAAATGATGCAATTAGAGGTCATCAATTCAAAATTAAAGTTAATCACAGCAGGACAAGGTTAAGACAGCCTTTCTTCACCAACAGGGTAGTAGAACACTGGAACCAGCTGCCAGGAGCCATTGTCAGTAGCAACACACTGACCATCTTTAAAAACGGCATAGACAATCATTATCAGACTAGGGGGATTGTTTTTCTGTATTCCAGGGAGGGTTGATCAACAGGGAGAAGTTGGGAGTTGGGAGGAGTTTGTAATTGTTGAGTGTGTTATGCAATAGCAAGTGAGTCTCTTATTAAGTCTAAACGCTTTATAACTTTATATAGGGTGTACCTAGCAGTGGATTCAGCACCTTCCTTCGGGATGTGATACTGATGAGATTGTCTATGGTAGCACAATGGGTATGATGGGAGGAGTTTGTAATTGTTCAGTGTATTATGCAATAGCAAGTGAGTCTCTTATTAAGTATGAACGCCTTATGAATTTGTGTGGGATGTGCCTAGCAGTGGATTCGGCACCTTCTTCGGGATGTGATGCTGATCAGATTGTCTATGGTGGCACGATGGGTATGATGGGAGGAGCTTGTGATTGTTGAGGGTGTTATGCGGTAGCAAGTGAGTGGTGCTAGATAGGCTGGGATATATAGCTTCCTAGGAACTTTGGATAAGGGATTGATTGGGGTGGGAGTATCTACATTTCTGGTACCTTTTATAGATAGGCTTAACCCAGATGGGCCCCTGTGGCTCTTATTAAGCCTTAATACTTTATGACTTTATGACTTTATGACTTTACTTTTTCATGGCCGAAATATAGATGTATGTTCACTATATATTCCACCATCTACAGACAACACAAACATTTTGACACAAGTAGAAAAGCTCATAACACATTTCAAAAACCCGTTCATTATACTTGGCGATTTTAACGCCCATAGTCCAGCGTGGGATAAAAACGTACACAACCAGACACTCGTGGACGCATTATTCAACACATTTTAGACCAACACAATTTAGTATTACTTAACACTGGAGAGCCAACTTTTTTTTCACCTCGGACACAACACAGAAACTGAAATAGATTTAACAACTTGTTCTCCGGCTCTGACCAACGATTTTGATTGGACGGTTGACACCGATATTCGTGATAGTGATCATTATCCTATTAAATTAACACCAACATTTTCAACTGCGGCTGATACCACACCCAGTTTTATCCGCGCTAGAAAACTTCGAAAGCAGACTGGATCAAGTTTCAGGAACTCTCATATGTACAATACAACCCAGATCTTTCCCCTGTGCAAAACATGAACTTAATCACAAATACACTTCTCGAAGCAGCATCTGTGGCAATTCCAATTACAAAACCTTTTACAAAACGAACGCCAGTACCTTGGTGGAGTCCCAAAATATCACATGCCATCGCGGTAAGGAAAAGAGCATTTCGGAAATATTTAAGACACACTGATCAACAAAATTTAATCATTCGTAACCATGAACGAGCTAGGACACGCCGCCTCATTCGCGACGCCAGACGTCGTTCGTGGTCAGAATATTTAAAACAACTCACTTTTCGAACACCCTAAAGGCAAATCTGGCAATTAATCCCCGGACTGTCCGGACGCACCCCATTCAAATCACTGCCGGCCCTCAAAATCCAAAATATCGCCATTACAGACCCAACAGCAATAGTGAACACAATAGCGAACACCCTGGCTCAAAATAACTCGGATAACAAATACAGACCTGAATTCTTACAAAATGCAGAACACACTTTTCAAACCGATTTAGCACAATTCAATTCTGACAACACTGAAACATATGCTCCTTTTCAACTTCCGGAACTAGAGACTGCAATTTCCTCGGCCGGTAATACTTCTGTAGGGCCAGACAATTTACATTATTCTTTTTTTCAGACATTTACCCGACCACACGAAACATTCCATCTTACGAACATTTAATTCATTATGGTCAGGTCATATTTTTCCCGAATCTTGGAAAGAAGCCACCATCATTCCGATACCGAAACCCGGCAAAGATCACAGCGACACCAACAATTTTCGACCCATTGCGCTCACCAGTTGTCTTGGACAACTTTTTGAACGTATTATTATAAAAAGACTGACCTGGCAACAAATTCTCTTCTATCTCCCTTTCAATGCGGTTTTCGGCGAAGACGCAGCACCATAGATCATCTTATTCGATTAGAGACAGGCAGCCGCCTAGGCTACAAAAAACGCGAACACACTGTAGCAGTATTTTTAGACATAAGCAAAGCATACGATATGGTTTTCAAACCCGCATTACTCTTTAAAATTCGGCAACTCGGCATAAAAAGACACTTAGCACATTATTTAGTAGGGTTTTTTTTATCTGGTTCTCGTCCATTCCATATCGGGTGCCGGTCAGCCATCTCCGATCCACGTTTTCTTCAGAACGGATTACCACAGGGAAGTTGTATTTCACCAGTATTATTTAACATCATCATTAATGATATCTTCGATGGCATGCCTGCCAATCTATCATATTCACTATTTGCAGACGATAGTGCGATTTGGTGCTCCGGCAAAAATCATGAACATTGTTTAATTCGATTGCAAAACGCACTTGACCGAGACCGCACACGAATGGTCCCTAAAGTATGGTTTCTTTTTTTCGGCCCCAAAATCTTCAACACTGATATTTAGCAAATCGACACCCTGCCCAAACCCAGACACACCGCTTCACCTCGGTAATAACAACATACGTTTTGTAAATTCATTTAAATTCATGGGTATTATTTTTGATCGTATGCTATCCATGCATCAACACATCAAACACATTCAGACCAAATGTTTTCATCGACTCAATTTATTTCGCTGTATTACTTCTTTCTCATTCGGAGCCGATCGTCATACGCTTTTACATCTCTACAAATCCTTAGTTCTTCCCATCATAGAACATGGGTCGCTTGTCTACGGTGGTGACAGTACCTCCGCTTTGAAACTTTTGGACACCATACAAAATAAATAAATAAATTTATCCGCTTAGCACTTGGTGCAATGATAACTTCTCCCATCAATTCTCTACAAACAGAAGCAGGAATTCCACCATTAGATCTCCGAAGAATGGAACAAACACTTAGATATGCCGCAAAAATTAAATTTGAAGAACACCACCCCACACATGCGTCACTACAAGTTCTCCCAAATTTACACGACGACTATTTAAGTCCAACCGAAAAGCGAACCGGCCTTACCATAGCTTCACGCGTCAAAACATTTTCAACACAACTTCAATATAACATTCCACATATTACTGCTCTTCCTCCACCCACTACACCACCGTGGCAGATGGCTGAACGACACATTTTTTATCTAACCACCACCCCAAAATCACAACTTTGTCCAGAATATGCACAACACAAATTTCACCAATTTCGTTCTCGTTATCGTCATGTTCCTTTTGTTTTTACCAACGGATCAAAAGACGCCAACCTCACTGGAAATGCCATTGTTTCGGATACACACACAAAACAGCATCGCTCACCAAACGGAACCTCCATTTTCATCGCAGAATTGCACACCATTCTCATTGCTCTTCGCTATGTTCGCAACCGTTCAATTTGTCACCCCATGCGCAGGGTTGTTGTTTGTTCCGACTCCAAATCTGCTCTTCAATCACTTTCTTCAGTTCCTTTTTCGCACCATTGCCATATCTCCATTTACGATACCCTTGAAATACTTCATCTGATGGGCGTGAAGGTCCGTTTCCTGTGGGTGCCAGCCACTGCGGCATCCCAGGAAACGAAGAAGCCGACAAATTAGCTAAAGCATCATTACACCTCCAAAATATAACAGCAATTCCACCACATTTTGAAGGCATTAAATCATCCATACAACAGAGCATTCGACATTTTCGGAACACAAACTGGACACAAAACACAAAACATACACGATTACGTTTCATTAAAACTGCCGTAGATACCTGGATCACATCATATGAAAAACCGACACGAAGAAAAAGTCCTATCACATTTACGCATCGGCCATACTTTTCTTACCCATCGATATATCTACACGGCCTCACCTCGACCTTCATGCCCATCATACAAAACATATCTTACAGTTCCACATATTCTCCTTCATTGTCAGAAGTACCAAGGCCCACGAAAAACACTGACGGATTTTTGGCATACACACAAAATTCCTTTTACTCTGCCTACACTATTAGTGGACGATCATCAAATTATCATCAAACTACTTTTCAATTTTCTCCGCAATACAATCCTGTTCCAAGATTTATAAACTGAATTATTTAGCATAACACAATATACATTTTCTCATTATGGCACGAAATGGCCTCAGGAGGCCGAAATGCCTAACTGAACAAAACTCAAACTCAAATCTGTGAAAACTGTGAAATCCGTGAAAACTGTGAAATCTGTTAAATCTAACTGTGAAGTTGAGTGGGTAAGCACCAGCAAAGTATGCAAATAGCTTCAAATGCTTGATTGGAACAGTCACAAAGATGCTAGAGGGAGTGTCGTGCCAACTTCAACGTACCTAACGGCATGTATTGCTTCTTAGGTACCCAAGTACCTATGAACTATTTTGATGTGTGCGTATGGGAAGGGGGGGGGCAATAGCTGATTTTCAGCGCGTCCAGTCCATCAAGCATCATGCCACTGCCCGAGCCCAATGCTAATCCAACATGTGCATGCATGTAGAAGTTGCATTCACCTTGCTTTCCCAAGCCTTCGCTATATCACGCTTTTCTACCACACACATTTCAGCTCGACCATCTGGAGGTCACGCTGGGTGTAGGTGTGGCTCACCCCATAAAAATGTCGAAGGCTGTCTGACAGGTGGTTTGGTGTGCGTGAGCATAAAACCCATCGGTTTATCTACCTACATATATGTATATATATGTATATATATATATATATATATATGTATGTATATGTGCATATTAATTCATGTGCATATACTGGTAGCCATTATATTTTAAAACGTAAACACTTGCCAATTACGTGCTTAAACGTGCTTAAACAGGATGCTAAGCTGGTATGATATGAATATGTTGACATGCAAGTGATGATATTGGTGCCAGTATGCATATGTGGAAGAGCAACAACGGTGATGGTGCGAGAACTTTATATCAATGTTTGCTTTTGTGGAATCCAAGCACTTCCAGACACTTCGCTTCGTTAACTTTACCAGAGCTCTTCATTTCCTCGGGAGGCTAGGTAAAGCAAGGCGCTTTGAGCAGGATGTATTTCTGGACAGCAAATTTCTGCGCTGGAAGTTCGTCATTTAGCTTCTGCGTTTGTTCGGTGTACTATTATAAATGTGTGTATACCTAGGAACCTAATCATTGCTGTCGCGTGCCCGGTTTCAAGGTTTATTTGTTGGCTGTCGTCGAATGTCAGCATGTACCGCAGACATGCAGCTGGAGTCCGGTGCAGCGATTGGTCGAGAGGCGGCACGTCACTGAGGCGTTCTGTTACTGAACGGTGAGCTGCCACTCCTTCCCCACCAGCGTGCAGTATGCTTGTGGCTAGGCTCTCCGTCCCCCACCGCGAGACCCACTCCACCGACGCGGGCCGTTTGGAGTTGCCGATTTGCACGCTGCCGTGTGTGCGGGGAGCGCTTTGTTACCGCTCTGCGTAGCGTGGAACAGGCTCCCTGTTGCCGCAGAAGACAGTCGTTTCTCTGCTAGCGTTCAAACACTCTGTGAGGCGACCGCTGATGATGAGCCAGTGCCATAGGTATAAACCAGTGTTCGAGGTGTATGCGTGAGTCTTCATATTATTGATGCAAACCGATACAGCCATGTAATGGAAGGATCGGAGTTAAAGTACACTACAATTCAATATGATGCAAGATATGTTAATGAACCATGCATGAAACACGCAGAAATATCTCGAACTAGGGTTCGTACTCGGCATAGACTCACTGATACTGCATCGGATATACATATAGCACCACATCGTAAATATCGTCCCGGTGTAGCAGTACAATGCTTTGGTAACTCGCAGCGTGAGGGGCATCCTTCTCCAATGAGAGGCACTCCTGGTGATCAGGAGGGAGGGGATGGGCAGCTGCTAGTGGTGGTACTGATAGCGTTACCCACGCATTGGGTGCGGCATGAAGAGAGTTGATGCCCGAAACCGATGTTTTTTTCCGAAGGGCAACCCCGAAATATGCGGCAATGCGTTGCCGGGCGGTGCAGTCTGCTGATGGCGCATTTTCGGGTACGCCTGGTTTACCGGGTCTCATAGGTCTGTTCCGTGGCAGGCTTTTGGTCAGCCGGCTCGTGCCTGCAGGAGATGGCAGAAACTGGGGAGTGTTTACCGTGCCGCTGGACAAACGCTGACCGACCAGCGCTCGCGGCATCTGGTTCACGGACATGATCTGCCTATATGATGGTATAACATTGTTTAATATAACGAAGAATGGCTCTTAGATGTTCCTGGGTTTTAGACATTGTGTGTAAATAAAATATATATACGACCTTCAATATACCAGGAGTTACCACTCTCCTGACAATGGCCCCTGGCCGAAACGTTGAGCAATAAAGTACAACCCTTATCGTTACTTTTGATGTCAACTCAGCACCTCCTGGTATATTGAAGGTCGTATATATATTTTATTTACACACAACATATGCAGGTATTTCAATCCGGTGGTACACCCTGAGGGCACGACCTTGCATTGTGACACCAGAGCACTTCTCTGTTAACCGAGGCCCAAGAAACCTAGATTCCTTCCCGTGCTTACAACGTGCCACGCGGTGGAAAACGTGAACACAAACAAACGCGTGAACAAGACTGCCCGGCATGCGTGTCGAAAATGACGCATATGCCGTGTGCATAGCGTGTGTATGTGGTAAGTGAGATTGCACTTAGGGAAACATGTTTAGACTGTATTTGAAATTTTGGGTTTTGAATTAAACTATGTGGACATATGAACATTTCAAGTACAGTATATACACGGTTGCCCAGGTATTTCAAACCCTGGTAGGAAATTAGTGCAAGCAGACCAAAATTATAGGCTAACCTACCTTGCTTTAACTTTCGTAGACGACACGCTAATCAGAAGAGTAAATTCCGTCGTAAAATCATCGGGCTTGCCCTTGAAAGTTGCATGTGAGTGTGGGAGAACGCTCGGTGACATCGTTATCAGGTCTGCCCTGTGCCATCCTCCATGCCCGGGGGACGGAGGCACTGCGACACGTGTCATGCAGGCTTAGAAGGAAAGTGCCATTAAAAAAAATCCCGTGTATGTCATAACGTGCCTACTATGTCAACAGGGAAATATGCATGCAACGTATATTGGAATGACCAAACGCAGCGTCAGGGAGCGGTTCCACGAAAACTTAAGAGACGCCAAAGACGGGACACTAAACACACCATTAGGAGACCACACACGCCGCAGTCACATGGAGACACCCATAAGCTCAGCTTCTTTCAGGATGAAAATGTTAAGCACATGTAAAGACGATGCCGAGTTAAAAATAGTTGAATCACAGGGAATTAGAAATGGTAGACCAACACTTAACACTCAGACATCCTCTCGAACTCTGTGACCACCGGTCTCATGCCGCACTACACCATCAGCACCAAACACCGATGTACAGACACCAGGAGCACAGACTACAGAGCACATCAAAACACATAGCTATGCGTTAAGATCGCGTTCGTCGTAGCCGATGGCTATTATTCTCCGCAGTGGAGTGAGTAGGTATATGATATGATAAGTGTTTTCCGTTTCGTGTTAATTCATAGACTACCCATGCCTAACATATAAAGTGTGTTCACATAATATCATGTACTAAAATCACGTCATGTCAGTCGGGTTCCACTGGCTGTGAGATCATTAATTTACATAGTGCATGCTGCGACACGCTCCACGTTTTTTTTGTACTTCTTGTTTTCTCACCCTCAAAGTGTCAATGTTGAAAAAGACGCCGTCGGAATATGCAGTTACTTTTGGCCTAATTTATCTTTTCAGTTATCATGAGTATAAGGCCGAAGATTATTCTGACAATAGTTCACGATTTCGCCGAAAAATGAGTCCGACATGTTTTCTCTTATAAAACTACTGCTTAATGACAAGACAAATTTTCAATTGGTTTTTAGTAGCGTGACGTCGGCAAAGGATGCCCCATCAGCTTCACGAAGCGTCGGCAAACTGAATAGCACCGTTTTTCTGTGGTGGACAAAAATAAAATCTTAGGCAGTTACATCAAACCCATGTGCCATGCAGGAAGAGCTGACTCAGTTGAAGAGTAAATTGTTCTCAGTGAGAGGTGTAGGTTCAACTACAACTCGAAAACAGATAATCTGCAAACGAAAAATGCTTGACATCTTCTTTTAAAATTTCAACGTACATTTCGTTTCGAATAAAGTTATCAGAATTATAATTATTTCACCTCAATCATAAAATTCGTTTACGGCCAGTATTATAAAAATCTTTACAATTGTTGGTATCGGGCCAAACTGCGTTATAAATTTTGAACTTCCCAGTGAGCAATGCAAGCATATGAACTAAATACCCCGTGAGCTATGTAAACATGTGATGGGTGTTCATGTCTGTATGTGTGTGCATGTGTGTACATGTATGTGTGTGAATGTGTGTGTGTGTGCGTGTGTTTGTATATATATATACATATATATATATATATATATATATATATATATATATATATATATATATATATATATATATATATATATATATATATAAATGTGTGTGTGTGTGTGTGTGTGTGTGTGTGTGTGTGTGTGTGTGTGTGTGTGTGTGTGTGTGTGTGTGTGCGCGACATCTCGCTGCTTAACCACCATCTGGGGAGACGAGTGGTCTAGGGGTAAAATGCTCGTCTCACAATCGAAAGATTGTGGGTTCGAGTCTCACCTGTCGCTACTCTTCGCCCGCGACCAATCGGCGTGAGAGATTGGCGACGCTATATGACTCAATGGTCGACGTGTCGTAAAACCAATAACCAACCAACCACCATCTGGATCCACTTCCAGGCGTAGTAAAGAGAAGCAACTGCTGACTGAGATCATTCATTTATATGTTTGTAGTAATCGGAATTGGACAAACAAACATTAGACGACCGCCATATGGACGACACTTGACTAATCAGTCATCCAGTGGCTGCCAACAAAACACGGGCGCGAAACGTCATGGCCAGCTGGTGGGCAGTGACGTCAACATTCAGCGCAACATCGTCACCGTCGCCACCCCGACACAAATACTTCCGCCCACACAATAAATAAGCGCCTCGACATCGCTGCACACAGCTCAATGGCACCTAGAAATATATCACAGTACATCAGCCGGCGGCGAGATCATATGAGAGGGCAGTCGTAGGTCAGTCGGAGGTCAGTTGGAGGTCGGTCTGAAGTCAGTCGGAGGTTAGTCGGAGGTCAGTTGGAGGTCAGTCGGAGGTCAGTTGGAGGTCAGTTGGAGGTCAGTCGGAGGTCAGTCGGAGGTCAGTCGGAGGTCAGTCGGAGGTCAGTTGGAGGTCAGCCGGAGGTCGGACCGGTGGCCAGGGCTGTACAGCGCTGGCGGCGCCGCGGGCCGAGTGCGACCCAGACCAAGGTTAACACACTGAAGCAGCTGTAGACGCCATTACCACTGATGTGACGCGCCTCTTCCAACAAGGTGGCGCCCCAGACCAAGGTCAACACACTGAAGCAGCTGCAGACGCCATGCCCACTGATCCGATGCGCCGCTTCCAACAGGGTGGCGCACAAACGGTGCGCAAATGCAAACAGAGTCGGTCCCACTTGGCAACACGCTTCACACTAGCCGGCGTGATGTGCCGTTTGCTAGCGCGAGAGTCGACGTTCCGGTCACTCAGCAATGCTACGGCATCGCTCGGCGTCGGCATCCAACAACCGTTGACGCCAATGAAGGTGATGGTGAAATAAATACAGACTCCAGGCGCCTGCATGGGAGATGTGACTAGCACCAATATGGTGATACGTGACGGTGGTGGTGATGTCGGCCCGTTTGCCGACACGCAACCACCCGAGGTTGGCGGGGCGAAATGTCCGGCGGGGCTCGGGACTACGTGCACCGACACTCCTCCGCCACCACCTGGTTCCAGAAGGTGAGCGTCGGCTTGCCGTCGTCGTCTATGTGATAAACGGGAAGGTCGCTCAGTCGACTGGGCACGCAGCACGGCCGGCGCGTCTTCGGCATCCGCTTGTCGCCGCTCCGGCGCTTCTGGTGCACCCAGCCCTGCAGCAGGGCGTGGTCGTTGGCTGGGTTGTACGAGGACGGACACATGCCGCGGCAGTAGTAGGCGCTGAACGTCACCGGCTTGATGATGAAGTCAAGTCCGCCGAGCTCGCGCAGATTGATCTCCATCTTCTTGCGGCGGCAGCAGCGCCGTCGGTTGCCGCCGGCGCAGTCGACGGACGCGCCGCGCTGCGTGCGCGCCTGCAGCTCGTCGGCGAACGCGGCGCGTCGCGCCCGGCGCGGCTGGCTGTAGCGCAGCTGCAGGCGCGGCGCCGGCCAGTCGACGTGGCGGCCGCCGCCGGCCGACGGCCGCAGGCGACCGCCGCACCGGCCGCACCGACTGTGCAGCTCCAGCTGCAGCACCAGGTGCGCGCTGGACCTGACGCCCCAGCCGCGCGCCAGCCGCGCCAGCGCGTCCACGTCGGCGCGCAGCCAGCCGTCGGCGTCGGCCGACACGCGCAGACTGGCCAGTCGGCGCCGACGCGTCGGCCGTCCGTGGCGGCCGACGGCCGTCACCGCGTAGATGAGCAGACGTGCCGCGCGGCCGGCGCCGACGCCAGGGGCCGGCGACACCCACACGTCCACCGTGGCGCCGGTGATGGAGTCGCGCGCGCCCGGCGGCACCGTCTCCAGCGGGAACAGCACCGTCAGTCGGTCGGCGGTCGGTCGGCGGATGCCGCCGCCGGGCCGTGCAGCAGTCCAGTCTGTGGGAACAGGCGGCGTCACACAGTCTGTCGGAACAGGCGGCGTCACACAGTCTGTGGGAACAGGCAGTGTCACACAGCCTGTCGGAACAGGCGGCCTCACACAGTCTGTTAGAACAGGCGGCGTCACACAGTCTGTCGGAACAGGCGGTGTCACACAGTCTGTTGGAACAGGCGGCGTCACACAGTCTGTGGGAACAGGTGGCGTCACACAGTCTGTGGGAACAGGTGGCGTCGCACAGTCTGTCGGAACAGGTGGCGTCGCACAGTCTGTCGGAACAGGCGGCGTCGCACAGCCTGTCGGAACAGGCGGCGTCGCACAGTCTGTGGGAACAGGCGGCGTCACACAGTCTGTGGGAACAGGCGGCGTCGCACAGTCTGTCGGAACAGGCGGCGTCGCACAGCCTGTCGGAACAGGCGGCCTCACACAGTCTGTTAGAACAGGCGGCGTCACACAGTCTGTCGGAACAGGCGGCGTCACACAGTCTGTCGGAACAGGCGGCGTCATAAAGTCATAAAGTCATAAAGTCATAAAGTGTTTAGACTTAATAAGAGCCACAAGGGACCATCCAGTTAAGTCTGTAAATGGAAGATACCATAAGCCCGGTAAAAAGACCCACCCCAACCATCACCACATCCTAAAGAAACCATCCACCAACATCCCAAACACATATAAATGCCTATCTACCCTAGCTATCCAGTCCTATTCCCTTGATCCCTCTTAACACATGTGGATTGAATGCCTTGCCAATAATTTCCAAACTGCATCCATGTCTGCTTAAATGGATCTGTGCCATGCACACTTAGCATAAATTCCACCACATCCATCACAAATTAGAACTCAAAAACAAGATTTTCCAGTCTAAAAAATTATCCACCATACTTTTAAATACATTCAATGAGGAACTCCTCACATTAGCAGGCAGCCTATTCCACTGATCAACAACCCTTTGACTGAAGACCTGTTGTCGCTTAACTGTCATACACCTCAACTTGTCTAACCTGAATTGATGACCCCTATGTGATACTCTAAATCGAAGGGCATCATTCAAATTGACCTGATCTAGCCCTTTCAGAATTTTGTACATTTCAATCATGTCCCCCCTTAATCTCCTATACTTGAGTGAGTACATATCTAATGCCATAAGCCTTTCTCCAAATTATAAGTTACCTATTCAACTGATGAGTCTAGTTGCTTTGCGCTACACTCTTTCTAACATATTTATATCTTTTTCTAGGTAAGGGTTCCATGCTTGCACATAATATTCCAAGTGGGGTCACACATATGCTAAGTACAGTTTTTTTCCACTACTTCCTTGCTCTTATATCTCACACTTCTATTAATGAGTCCCAGCATTCTGAGTGCCCTGTTCCTAGCTGAGATACATTGTTTTCTGCTTTAAGGTCTTTTGAAACCAACACACCTAAGTCTCTTTCCTCTTCAATAACATTCAGTTCCCTTCCTCCCATTGTATGGGAGGAAGGATATATCATACGATATATGATATGTCGTATGATATATCGACCATATGATATATCATATGGTCCAGAAGCTTTATTAGGCTTTATATTCTGGAACTGATTTTCTACAGCTTCTGTAATTATTGTAAGATAATCCAGCCTATCACCTGTCATGGCATAACCTTCAGTTCTTTCTATTGTACCAGAGTTCTCTTCAGTAAAGACTGATGACCGTCACACAGTCTGTGGGAACAGGCGGCGTCACACAGTCTGTGGGAACATGCAGCGACACACAGTCTGTGGGAACAGGCGGCGTCACACAGTCTGTGGGAACAGGCGGCGTCACACAGTCTGTGGGAACATGCAGCGACACACAGTCTGTGGGAACAGGCGGCGTCACACAGTCTGTCATCAAACATCTTACTGCATTCGATAGCCAGTCCACCATCACTCCACTGCACTCGATAGCCACTCTAACAGCACTCCACTGCATTCCATACACACTGCACCGGCACCGCACTCCACTCGGAAGCCACTCCACCGCATCGACGCGAGCATGTCCAAATCAGGTGTTCCCTGGACCAAATCAGGTGCTCCCTGGTTCAGGTGTTCCCTGGACCTTGTCATCTGGACACGGCCAGCTGTTAAGAGTTGTTGGTGCAGGCGAACGTGCGAGTGCAGTCGATGATGCCCCAGCAGTTCGACGTGAACGATTGACTCGTGGAGCGCCCGCCCGCCCGACATTCAGTGTAATTGAGCCGGCTTCTTCACACCACCGCAGATGTGAACACAACACGGGCGCCACCCATCCGGCCCGTGCTATCGTCGATGGGAGGGGGGGCGGCACGAACAGGTGCAGCCCGTCGATATTGTGCAGTCGTCCGGTGAATGGTCGAATCATACTTCTAACGACCGCCGATGAGCGTGACCGATGAGCGCAGGCATGCACCTGACGGCAGCAGCCGGCCAAATACGAGCACACGCGCGCCAGTCCCAGCCGCCGCATTGGTGCGCCATTCCGTCACCGGACATGTGCCGCCCGCCGACCCGCGACGGAGGCCGTGCGCCCGCCGTCCGTGCGACATACATTGTTGCACGTTAGCGTCATCAGTGGGACGTCGTTAGGCGGCCGCGGCGTGCCGGCAATGTGCCGATCCTGCTCCGGATGCGGTATTTGGCCGGACAAACTGGCTGTGAACGGCACGGAGGTGGCCCGAACTGCACGCGTAATTCAGAGAAGTGGGTCCGCGCCGGCCGCTGTTCAGGACCGGACCTCTCCAGCCGTGCCCAGGACTCGACCTCTCCAGCCGTGCCCAGGACTCGACCTCTACAGCCGAGCCCAGGACTCGACCTCTCCAGACGTGTTCACGACTCGACCTCTCCAGCCGTGCTGAGGACTCGACCTCTCCAGCCGTACCCTGGACCGGACCTCTCCAGCCGTGCCCAGGACTCGACCTCTCCAGCCGTGCCCACGACTCGACCTCTCCTCAGGACCCGACCTCTCCAGCCGTGCCCAGGACCCGACCTCTCCAGCCGTGTTCAGGACCCGACCTCTCCAGCCGTGCCCAGGACCAGACCTCTCCAGCCGCCTCACAGTGCGCACACCTGCACACACAGCTGTATGAAATCTCTGCGTCGCCGCCACCGCAGGCATGCACGGCATACCACGCGTGTGACGTCACGCATTCAGGCGGCTATGTGTGGAGTGGCGCAATTTGGCATACCGCAGTGGAAGATGGCAGACTGATACGATACGATTGATGGGCGCTCAGATGTGACGTGATAGTGAGACGGCGTTACGACGTTGCACCGCCACGACGCTACGTCGCCTGCAGGAGCCGCCAGATCCGAGCAGATGCTCACGAGACCGCACCGTTGCGTCATGCTACGCTGGCCTGTCCGTGGGTGTGGGCGTTACGCCGGGTTGTCCGTGAGTGTGGGCGCTACGTTGGGCCGTCTGTGAGTGTGGGCGTTACGTTGGGCCGTCTGTGAGTGTGGGCGTTACGTTTGGCTGTCTGTGAGTGTGCGCGTTACGTTGGGCCGTCTGTGAGTGTGGGCGTTACCCTGGGCCGTATGTGAGTGTGGGCGTTACCCTGTGCCGTCTGTGAGTGTGGGCGTTACGTTGGGCCGTCTGGGGTTGTGGGCGTTACGTTAGGCTGTCTGTGAGTGTCAGCGTTACGCTGGGCCGTCTGTGACGACCTAATTGCGGCATTCCACCGAAGGCGCTTTAAGGAAAACCCGCGCCGACGCTCAGTGGTGCTGTAATTAGCACTCTGGCTTCGGAGCCCCAGGGTTGCCGTTTCACGGCGCGCTGACCCGCTCAGTTCCGGCTCCCCGCAATCGTTTGGCACTGAAGCGGCGCTCGGGATGAAACCGGCGGGCTGTGTCGTAAAAGAGCCGAATGTTCTTCATCTTTTCTGCACATTTTGCACCGACTGATAATGGTTCGGTGTCCGCCTGTGGCGATGGGTCTGGCGATGGGTCTGCGGTGGGTCTGGCGGTGGGTCTGGCGGTGGGTTTGGCGGTGGGTCTGGCGATGGGTTTGGCGGTGGGTCTGGCGATGGGTTTGGCGGTGGGTCTGGCGGTGTCCGCCAGTGGCGGTGGGTCTGGCGTTGGGTCTTGCGGTGGGTCTGGTGGTGGGTCTGGCGGTGCTCTCCAGTGGCGGTGAGTCTGGCGGTGGGTCTGGGCGTGCACCGTCCGGCCGGCCGCCAGTCACCTCCGACTCCGCGTCCGGCGGGCTGTGACCATCTAGGGCCGGTCGTCAGGATCGATGACGTTCGTCGAAGGCGACAAGGGTGCGTGAGTCACGGCCCGTCGCTGGCCCGGCGCGGCCGGAAGCGGAAGCGGGCGCCGGTGGCACCCTGCTGCCGATCCTGCCAGCCGTGGCCATTCGCCTTGACGCGATCACCACCTCCGGCGGCGGCTATGTCGGCGGGCCAGCTCAGCTGGGCAGCTGAGCAGCTGGACAGTGTTTCCGGCCTGCTGCGCTCTGCGCCGCCGCCACCGCCCTGTCCGCGACTGGCCGGCTGACAGCCACTGCCCACTCCCTGATGTGACAGGTGTCGTCCTCTCTCGGGAGGAGTGACAGGCATGACAGTCCTTGATGTGACAGTTGTTGCCCTCTCTCTGAGGAGGAGATGCGTCTCAGTCCCTGATGCGATAGGTGTCGCCCTCTCACGGGGGAGGCGACGAACGTTCCAGTCCCAATGTGACAGAGGTCGCTCTCTCGAGGAAGACAAGGGGAGGGGTGCTCCCAGAGGTCGCTGCCGTTCGGGAGCGGCCACCAACGGTCGTCCGTTGTCCACCGGAAGTGGGAGGTCGTGGCCCCGGGTGTAGGTGAAGTCACGATCCGGTCCGGCCTGACTCGACAGCCAGGTGACGCACGGCGCCGGTCGGCTCTACCAGCCGACGGACGCGGACAAGTTCCGGCACAGCGCTCGCCTTGCTGTTCGTGGGATGTTTGCCTGGCGGTCACAGAGGGAGACGTCGCAGAGGGAGACCAGAGCTGGGTCAGTCGGCGAGCTTCATCTCACAAGTTGTCGACTCGCGCAGGCACAGCGAGGTTTTTCATACCGCGCCGCGGTCGCTTGGAACAGGCTACCACCCTCACGCAACATTGTCTGGGTGCAGAACAGCCACCACGTGGAAGTATCCCAATACTTGATTTGACTTTGACTTTGACTTTGCGGTGTGCCTCGGCTTTGGCTACAGGTCCCGAGCGCAGCACTCTAAGTCAGAGAGAACAGGTTATCTCCTTCAGAAGATGATGAGCTACTGGCCGTGTTTTCTTCTCCCTCTAACTCAATTTCATTCAGGTCAACTTCCAAATCAATATAACCTCAGCGTGCAGCGTGTGCACACCAAGCGTGGCTAACGTTCAGGAACGGCAACACGCACCGGCAATGAATATCAATAAATTGAAGCGGATGTAGGCTTATCGAACCGACGGAGGTTTAGCTGGCGTTCGCCATTGGAGCGCCAGAAGTGATTTGCGCCAACGGTTTGTCTATTGTCCTCGTAAATGGGCTTCCGGTGAACACCCGACGGCAATCACAGTGCATCCGATCCGCCAATTTTGACGACGTGTCAACAGCCGCGCGACAGATAATCTATTCCCGCCGCACGCCGAGCGCCCCGCAGTTCCGGCCCGCCGTGACGTCACACCCAATCGACTGAGCATGACGTCACCCCGGGTCGGGTGACGTCACGGAGCGGGCGGGCCTCGGGCGGTGGGCCGGCTGTGGCGGGAGAGCGCGCGGCTCGCGCTGTGTCCGGGGCGGTGCCGGCCGGCGGTGGGGGCTGTGTGCGCCAGACGGCCCCGCCCACCAGGACGCCGGGCGGCGGCGGCTCGCAACGTGCTTGCACGTGGCGGCGATTGCTCCATGGCAGGTGGTAACTGGCAGTGCAAGAGCCGACCAAGTGGGAGCTGGCACGCAAGCGCCACTTGGGTTCGGCTTCTGCTGCGCAGCAGAGCGACACCCACACTTTGAGAGGAGACTCGGCATTCTTTGCCCCGTTGCTGATTGCTTAGATGAACTGACCTGACTCTGCCGTCGGCAAAAAGTCTTGTTGTTTACCTTACGTGTGCATGGAGTATACGCAAACTTACAAGCGTTCGACAAGCAAGTGGGGAGCGTCTGCCATGCATGCATGTAGACCATAGGTGAAGACCTCTCGAGATTCTAGAGGGATCCAGCAGCAAGAATTGTACTTTCACAGGCAAATCATTCAAACGAGAATGAATGCGATCGATTTTTGAGTGTTCTCATCTCATCCTATTGATTGCATTGCAGTTATGTTGATTTTTCATGCAAACCAATTTTTTTTTTCAGGGAGGATCCAGACAAGGTCCAACGAACCCAAGGTAGATCCTGACTGCCCCCCCCCTCCCCTGGAATTCCCACCCATAATGTACATACAATTTAAAATCATCTGGTCATGGTGGTAAGGTGGTGTGCGCACGTGTCACAATGAACGGAAATAGCACCGCACTCTCGCCGATTTCGAAGGTCTGTGCATACGACTGGTCGGAAGTATTAATAGCATAGTATTAAAACCGATTGGCAGCACTTACGATTTCCACCAACACATGTGAACACGTCCACAAGTCTGGGATTAACTGCTTTTAGCGCATCTCTCCTAGAATCGCAAAGGCGAGCGTGATTCACTGCTGATGAGCTACATCGGCCATTTTCCAGGCAGGGTTTAGCAGCTCCAATTCACAAACTGAGAATTCCTCGGATAGCATCAGTCTGTAATCGACCAACAGCGTCGGCTCCAAACAGCTCAGGTGGAGGCCAGCGAGGTGGACGCGCCCGTTGCAGCGGCATGCACGGGACGTGGACAGGACGTGGACAGAGCGTGGATAGGACGTGGACAGAGCGTGGATAGGACGTGGACAGGACGTGGACAGGACGTGGACAGGACGTAAACAGGACGTGGACGGGACGTGGACAGAACGTGGACAGAGCGTGAAAAGGACGTGGACAGGACGTGGACGGGACGTGCACGGGACGTGCACGGGACGTGGACAGGACGTGGACGCAGTGTGCATGAGATGGAGCGGACGCGCGTCACTGCGTGCGGCTCCCACCGTGTCCCGCCAATCGTCTGCGGCACGAACGATCAAGCCGCACCGGCCAACCCCTGTTGCACGGCACATGAGCACGTCTGCAGCCCCAGTGGGGAGGGGGGGGTTCTACCGCGCCTGAGAGCACGTCTGTAGCCCCAGTGGGAGCGTGTCTACCGCGCCTGAGAGCACGTCTGTAGCCCCAGTGGGAGCGTGTCTGGCGAGCCAGAGAGCACGTCTGTAGCCCCAGTGGGAGCGTGTCTACCGCGCCTGAGAGCACGTCTGTAGCCCCAGTGGGAGCGTGTCTACCGAGCCTGAGAGCACGTCTGTAGCCCCAGTGGGAGCGTGTCTGCCGAGCCAGAGAGCACGTCTGTAGCCCCAGTGGGAGCGTGGCTACCGCGCCTGAGAGCACGTCTGTAGCCCCAGTGGGAGCGTGTCTGGCGAGCCAGAGAGCACGTCTGTAGCCCCAGTGGGAGCGTGCCTACCTCGCCTGAGAGCACGTCTGTAGCCCCAGTGGGAGCGTGTCTACCTCGCCTGAGAGCACGTCTGTAGCCCCAGTGGGAGCGTGTCTACCGCGCCTGAGGGCACGTCTGTAGCCCCAGTGGGAGCGTGTCTACCGCGCCTGAGAGCACGTCTGTAGCCCCAGTGGGGCGTGTCTACCTCGCCTGAGGGCACGTCTGTAGCCCCAGTGGGGCGTGTCTACCGCGCCTGAGAGCACGTCTGTAGCCCCAGTGGGAGCGTGTCTACCTCGCCTGAGAGCACGTCTGTAGCCCCAGTGGGAGCGTGTCTACCGCGCCTGAGGGCACGTCTGTAGCCCCAGTGGGAGCGTGTCTACCTCGCCTGAGAGCACGTCTGTAGCCCCAGTGGGAGCGTGTCTACCGCGCCTGAGGGCACGTCTGTAGCCCCAGTGGGAGCGTGTCTACCGCGCCTGAGAGCACGTCTGTAGCCCCAGTGGGAGCGTGTCTACCGCGCCTGAGAGCACGTCTGTAGCCCCAGTGGGAGCGTGGCTACCGAGCCTGAGAGCACGTCTGTAGCCCCAGTGGGAGCGTGTCTACCGCGCCTGAGAGCACGTCTGTAGCCCCAGTGGGAGCGTGTCTACCGCGCCTGAGAGCACGTCTGTAGCCCCAGTGGGAGCGTGTCTGCCGCGCCTGAGAGCACGTCTGTAGCCCCAGTGGGGCGTGTCTGCCGCGCCTGAGATCACGTCTGTAGCCCCAGTGGGAGCGTGTCTACCGAGCCTGAGAGCACGTCTGTAGCCCCAGTAGGAGCGTGTCTGCCGAGCCAGAGAGCACGTCTGTAGCCCCAGTGGGAGCGTGGCTACCGAGCCTGAGAGCACGTCTGTAGCCCCAGTGGGAGCGTGTCTACCGCGCCTGAGAGCACGTTTGCAGTCAGTGACGTAACCCCAACTGCCCGCGGACGGTGTTCGACCAGTGTGCAGATATGAGTGCTCAGATCGCTGTGGGAAGGTGCCCATAATCTGAGTTTAATTTCCAAACGGGCTTACCTTGTCTTGAAACGTTGCCGACCATGTCGAATGTCGCCTCTTCTGCGTGATCGTCGGAAAGGCTGTACTCTGTGAGTCTTGCCGCCTCTAGCTTTCTATATTCGCGCAGTACTGCTTCCATTTCTTCGTCCGTTGCGTTCTGGAATACAACACAATGCAAATTAGATCAAATTATTTTAATCTATCACCTGGGACGTCATGAAACCGGTCCTGGTGTGCTTAATCCGTTCCAGACAATGGATATGGGTGTTTCACCGATTACCAGGATAAATATATTTTCAAGCACGACTTTTGACAGGAAACTTCCTAATAACCGAGCCGAATGCGAGCTTATTGACGAGGTTATCGTGAATCTTTTCTACTAAACGAGTGCCTATAAATGTACATCGAATGGCGCGCACGCCTGCCGCAAAATATTTGTTTTAATCAGTCGATTAAGGAACGGAAGAAACCATTCCGGATGAGATGTTCTCAGATATACATTAGGACATGATTGCACCGATTTGCGCAATGCCCATGTATCAAGCGCATACATCAGGGCACCGAGATGTCCTACTCACGTACGCATATATATATATATATATATATATATATATATATATATATATGCATAAGGCTGCCAGTCTAAGTTCAAATGTAACTGCCACAGAAAACCAAATCCAACCGGATTATTTTTTGCGAGCCTGGTTATTATGAGCCCGCATAATAACTGGGCTGCAGAAAGCACGTGCTTCAATTAGAAACACGTACTTCCATGATGTGATAACTCTCACGAAATATTGGCTGAGATCAGACTGCGGGAGCTAATGCATCACCATGTCTCTGGTCATCGTACCGCTATACAAATGCTTATTCGGCAGCTGCAGCATTCGTTCTCGGATCGGAGTGTCGGAAGAACAGGCACAATCTTGTCTTCACGCAGGCCACACCCCACGTCCTGGCGCTCATCCGCAACCCCCGCCCACTTGTCCTCCGCCTACGCAGTCAATGCGTGACACAGTGAGGCACGACTGGTGCCGTGTCACGTGTTCCTGTAGCCGCACCTCGCCCCCCCCGTCCTCCGCCCACGCAGTTAATGCGTGACACAGTGAGGAACGACTGGTGCGGTGTCACGTGTTCCTGTAGCCGCACCTCGCCCCCCCCGTCCTCCGCCCACGCAGTCAATGCGTGACACAGTGAGGCACGACTGGTGCCGTGTCACGTGTTCCTGTAGCCGCACCTCGCCCCCCCCCCCTTCCTCCGCCCACGCAGTCAATGCGTGACACAGTGAGGGACGACTGGTGCCGTGTCACGTGTTCCTGTAGCCGCACCTCGCCCCCCCCCCCGTCCTCCGCCCACGCAGTTAATGCGTGACACAGTGAGGCACGACTGGTGCCGTGTCACGTGTTCCTGTAGCCGCACCTCGCCCGCCCCCTCCCCCCCCGTCCTCCGCCCACGCAGTCAATGCGTGACACAGTGAGGCATGACTGGTGTCGTGTCACGTGTTCCTGTAGCCGCACCTCGCCCGCCCCCTCCCCCCCGTCCTCCGCCCACGCAGTCAATGCGTGACACAGTGAGGCACGACTGGTGCCTGTCACTGTTCCTGTAGCCGCACCTCGCCCGCCCCCTTCCTCGCCCACGCAGTCAATGCGTGACACAGTGAGGACGACTGGTGCCGTGTCACGTGTTCCTGTAGCCGCACCTCGCCCCCCCCCCGTCCTCCGCCCACGCAGTCAATGCGTGACACAGTGAGGCACGACTGGTGCCGTGTCACGTGTTCCTGTAGCCGCACCTCGCCCGCCCCCCCCCCCCCCGTCATCCGCCCACGCAGTCAATGCGTGACACAGTGAGGCACGACTGGTGCCGTGTCACGTGTTCCTGTAGCCGCACCTCGCCCGCCCCCTCCCCCCCGTCCTCCGCCCACGCAGTCAATGCGTGACACAGTGAGGCACGACTGGTGCCGTGTCACGTGTTCCTGTAGCCGCACCTCGCCCGTTGGCCGTCCGACAGTCACGTGGGCAGTGACGAGCGCAAACTGCGGGCTGTCGACCCGCGCCGCTACGTCACTGACACCTGTGAGTCACACGTCAGGTCCGTCGTGTGACACGTCACTGGGCCTGTGAGTCACACGTCACACCGAGTATCAGGTTGGCCAGTCACACGTCACTGGGCGGTCGAGACAGCAGAGACAGCTGTGTGAAGCACCGTGCGCCATTCACCTCTGCCGACCGAGATGCGTGAGCGTGCCGACTTTGATCGGCGAGTTGCACGCGACAGGATGGCCCAGTTACGTCGCGTTTCGGTTCGTTTTAGACCCCGCGGCTTGGCAGCGGCGAAGTTTGCTCCGTGGAGTCGGATTGTTCCTGGCCGAGTTATTCACCCGGAGCTTGACCAATACAGAAGCCTGACCAAAGCCTGACCAAAGCCTAACCGAGACGGAAGCCTGACCGAAGTCTGACCAAAACAGAAACATGTCCAATGACGCGAGCAGACCGGCACAGACATGGATATAACATTTCGTGACTTTGGTGTTTCCAGTGAGGCGTGAATGATGACGAGATTGAACGCCACGGGTATTCAAGAATCAAAAAGAACAAGCAAACTTCAACTGCGTCGTCCTTGAAGAGTCACGCAAGTGGATAACATCGGATTCAAAAACGTCCCGGGAACTACCCGTAAAGCGCTACATCACCCCTTCAATGTTTTCCTCACTGTTGCTTGTTGCAACAGGCACAACCATTCAAAGCCCGCACAGTCCCGATCCACAGAGTGGTTTGCATCACAGTCTGCAGCTTCGTGACCACGACTCGCCATGGCACGGCCGAGACGCAGCCGCATCAGGTCCGGCAGACCTGCATCAGGTCCGGCAGACCTGCATCAGGTCCGGCAGACCTGCATCAGGTCCGGCAGACCTGCATCAGGTCCGGCAGACCTGGCGCGTCGAGCGAGACCTCCGGCGCCGGGGCGGCCGTCCCACCGGCCAGCACGGAACCGGCCGCAACGGGACGAGGGAGGGCAGGGCAGGGCAGGGCAGTGGAGGAGGAATGGCGAGCACGCAGGCTGACGCAGCGCCCCGGGCTGCTGCGGTGAGGCCGGCACGGCGGCAGAGCTCGCCCTGTCTGGCCGACCGTGCCGACCGGCGACCACTCGCCCACGGCGTGACGCCACCGCCAGACTTCGCCTCCGGTCACACACGGAGGCGAACGGACGGCTCCGACCCCGGCAACTGGCCGAGAAATGGGAGCTGGTCGAGATAGAGGTGCGACGCGGTGAAGCCGGCCCATCTGGCTGGCCTTTCCAACACCCAGCGTAGACGAACAGCTTGGTAGTAATTAGTGCAGGAACTCAGCTGTCAAATCACCTCATCGCTGATCCGACTAATTTCTCTTCGAGGCACAAATGAACACAAATGAACACAAATGAAGTGTTCATTTCGACAGCAAGAAAACGGGGACTTGACGGGATTGATGGCCAGGACGCAGTACGTCCGCATGCGTGACGTCACAACCGACCGGCCGCACGACCAAACCGAACCGAACCGAACCGAGCCCAACCGCCACTTTCCACTCCGGTCGATGTATGAACCGTGCCTCGCACGACTGAGCATTATGGTCGCGTCTGGCGGCTGTGGTTGATATGGGTTTTAGTGAGGAAAGGTTTCGCTGCGTGACAAACGAATGGCAAGCCCACGAGGCAGATCTCTAATCCGATCAGGTGTCATGGACCGCGGCCTGCTATCCGCCCACAACGTTGATGCGCCGTCATCAGGACACAACCGGACTGTCCAGGTAGAGGTTCAGCTTGTTTGCGACAAGCAACAAACGCCAGACTACAGATGCCAGACGCCAAACACCAGACGAGAGACGACAGTCGACAGTCGACAGACGACAGACGAGAGACGACAGACGAGAGACGAGAAACGAGAGACGACAGACGACAGACGACAGACAACATACAACAGACAACAGACAACAGACAACAGACAACAGACAACAGACGACAGACGAGTGACGACAGACGACAGGCGACAGACGAGTGACGACAGACGACAGACGACAGACGACAGACGACAGACAACAGACGACAGACGACAGACAACAGACAACAGACGACAGACGACAGACGACAGACGACAGACGACAGACGACAGACAACAGACGACAGACAACAGACAACAGACAACAGACGACAGACGACAGACGACAGACGACAGACGACAGACGACAGACGACAGACGACAGACGACAGACGACAGACAACAGACGACAGACGACAGACGACAGACGACAGACGACAGACGAGAGACGACAGACGACAGACGACAGACAACATACGACAGACAACAGACAACAGACAACAGACAACAGACAACAGACAACAGACAACAGACGACAGACAACAGACGACAGACAACAGACAACAGACAACAGACGACAGACAACAGACAACAGACAACAGACAACAGACGACAGACGACAGACGACAGACGACAGACGACAGACGACAGACGACAGACGACAGACGACAGACGACAGACGACACGACAGACGACAGACGACAGACGACAGGCGACAGACGACAGACGACAGACGACAGACGACAGACGACAGACGACAGACGACAGACGACAGACGACAGACGACAGACGACAGACGACAGACGACAGACGACAGTCACCCGGCGCAGGCCCGACAACACGACAGCCGGACGTGCCTGTGGCCCTGGTCAGCATTGTTAGTCAGTCTGGCCGCGCGCGTGTCAGCGGCGCGCGAGACCGCCTGCCGACTGCCGGACCAGTTCACGCGTGGCTAGCCACGGTCAGATGCATCTCGGCGGCCACGTCGCAGCGGCGCTGATCCGCCGGCCGTCGGATGAGCCGGCCCGGCCCGGCAGCAGCTGATCTGGCCGAGTCACGCCACCCGCGGGCGGCCAGACTGCGTGGGGCCGAGCCGGCAGCCACCGGCCAGCTGGCCGCCGGCTGAGCCGGCTGAGCGGCTGAGTGGCTGAGCGGCTGAGCGGCTGCACGAGATGGATGGCCGCTGCGGACGAGGTGAGCGCCGCCGGCGGAGGCGCGCCGCCCGAGCGGCGGCGCGCGCCCCGGCGTGTCCGGCGCGCTCGGTGTTGAGTGGCGCGCCAGGTGCCGCCGGCCGGACGGGGGGCGGGGACGAGGCGGACGGGAGGCGATGAAGGACGAGGCGGACGGGAAGCGATAACGGACGGCAGACGGGAGCCAATGACGGACGGGGCAGACGGCGCTCCGGCGGACGACCGGGCGGCGGCGGCGGGTGTCGAGAGCGGCCGGGAACTGTCCGGCGTAGCGACCCGCTGGTCGTGTCGACGACAAAGGCGATTACGCGGCGCGCCGCGCGGCCCGACACGACATCGCCAGCCGCGCTTGCACACGACCGCCTCTGGCGCGGCGGGATTTCCAGCCGGCAGCGCTGCGGGTGTCGCCGAGCGGCCGCGGCCGCTCCGCACATCCTGGAGCGGGCCGCACGGTTCCGGCGGCACCGACCCGATGACATCAGCGTCACTCCCGCGCAACGTGCCGCGCCGACGGCGGCGCGCCGTTTTTACGTTTTCGCGCCGAATTGGTGACAGGCGACTGTGTCGGCCGGCGCGGTAAGCCGTCGGCCAGCTGATCGCCGTGTTTGAGATGCTCTGAGCCGATCGGAGCGGGAACAGGATGTTGGAGCGGCGCGACAAAGCTGCGAGCGTTGCTCGTGCATCGCGTGGACAGTGTGTGGACATTGCATGGATCTTGTGTGGACAGTGTGTGGGCAGTGTGTTGACATTTTGTGGACAGTGTATGGACAGTGTGTGGACATGTCGTTGACATTGAATGGATAGTGTGTGGACAATGTGCAGAAAGTGTGTAGACAGTGTGTAGACAGTGTGTGGACAGTGTGTGGACAGTGTGTGGACAATGTGTGGACAGTGTGTAGACAGTGTGTGGACAGTGTGTGGACAGTGTGTGGACAGTGTGTAGACAGTGTGTGGACAGTGTGTAGACAGTGTGTAGACAGTGCGTTGACATTGTGTTGACAGTGTGTAGACAGTGTGTAGACAGTGTGTGGACAGTGTGTGGCAGTGTGTGGACAGTGTGTGGACAGTGTGTAGACAGTGTGTGGACAATGTGTGGACAGTGTGTAGACAGTGTGTGGACAGTGTGTAGACAGTGTGTGGACAGTGTGTAGACAGTGTGTAGACAGTGCGTTGACATTGTGTTGACAGTGTGTGGACAGTGTGTAGACATTGTGTTGACATTGTGTGGACAGTGTGTAGACAGTGTGTGGACAGTGTGTAGACAGTGTGTGGACAGTGTGTGGACAGTGTGTGGACAGTGTGGCAGACAGTGTGTTGACAGTGTGTAGACAGTGTGTGGACAGTGTGTGGACAGTGTGTGGACATTGTGTGGACAGTGTGTAGACAGTGTGTGGGCAGTGTGTTGACAGTGTGTGGACAGTGTGTAGACAGTGTGTAGACAGTGTGTGGACAGTGTGTGGACAGTGTGTGGACAGTGTGGCAGACAGGTGGCGGGAGGGCAGCTGGGCCGGGCCCGTTTCCGTCGCCGGAGCCGGCGGACCAGAGCCGCC
Organism: Ashinkailepas kermadecensis; assembly: GCA_034440615.1. Taxonomy (NCBI): domain Eukaryota; kingdom Metazoa; phylum Arthropoda; class Thecostraca; family Neolepadidae; genus Ashinkailepas; species Ashinkailepas kermadecensis. The sequence goes on from JAOTOM010004825.1 coordinate 424,683, forward strand.
GATGTCGGCGGCGGAATTCCGCCAGCTCACGACGGCGGCGATCAGATTGGCGCCGGCGCTGCTGATGGAGCGATGCGCGGACACGGCGCGTCACCGCCGGAGACCACCGGCAATGACGGACGAGGTGTGGCCGTCCGTCACTGTGGACGAGTGACGGACGAGGTGTGGCCGTAAGCCCATCCGTCGCGCCGACTCGCCGCTGCTGGTGGCGTGTCAGTTGCCAGGCGCCTCACGTGTGTAGAACACTGCCAGTCTGGTGTTTACACGCGGGGTGAGCACTGCGTGTCAGGCAGATTGAGTTGGAGGAACACATGCGATTGTCAATGAGTTAGCTGTAATGGTGGCTAAGAGTACGTTGTGTACGTTGTAAGCGTACGTTACAACAATCGAGTACGTTGTGGCGGTTGTACTTTTGCTCAGCCTCTTACAAGCTGTGTCGTATTTACACCTAACCGGCCGTCACCGTACCAGTGTTCTTGTCGGTAGTAAAATATGTTAATTTCACTGCTCGCATTCGTGGGGTCTTCTTCAAGTGCGTTCAGACAGTTTGAATCAGCGCGAGACCTTATCAAATGCTCCCCCTGTTGTTTATAATCCATCAGGTGCGCATTCATCAGATAGGATCGAAATCAGAGAAGATAATGCTAGTACGCTGCGGACAAGTATTGTGTACACAGCATAAACAATTCCAACTTCGAAACAGTGTGTCAGGAATCGTACGCCATGCACACATTCAAATGAATGGGTGGTCACTTTGACATTTGTTGCCAACAAAAATGAACTGGGTTAGATCACAAGACACTAAATGTGTCACTTACTGGAATCTTCTTTGATGAGAATGTTAATAAATTCTTAGAGGCGCTCATGATGTACTTCCCTACCGATATACATGCTGCCCCTATAGCTTGAAATGAACCATGCAGAGGGATGAAGTCGTAAGTACGTTTGCCGCTTCTCCACTTTCAGTTTTGCTCTGGCTGATTACTGGCGAAGTGCGTGGTGTCGACTAAAAACGTAGACACGAAAGGTAGACATGAAAGGTGGACACGCAAGGCTTGATCTGATACGACCCACGCAGATACGCCGCCCACCACGGTCGGTGGCTATTCTTAGAGCGAGCTGTGGCGGAAAACAACAGCCACCATTTACATAATTTAAGTGCAATTATTCATCCTGGGTAAAACTGCTTTGGCGTGCAAGTTTGCTGACCGATGAAGTCACGTGGAAGGCTGCACGCGAGATCAACATAATTACAATAATTTTCAGTGTCTGTTTTCGTCATTCAAATCAAGTGCGGAGCATTGTCAGAAGTGAGAAAGGGACACGTCAGCGTTCGAGTCGATTCTTTCCATGAATCGCCCATGGATAATGTTAACCATATAATTAGTGGTTGAAATTCCGGGAAAACGCGGCCCATGGTCCCCTGCCCCGCTATTCTCCGTCCGTATCTCAAATGCACATAACAAATAGGTTGCCAAGCCCGTAGAGACACTAGATAGTATACAGGACTTCAGACCACACCAATGCAGACCAAGTCAGACTGGACAAAAACCTGTGTGTATCAGCCGTCATGTATCCCAGCAGGCTTAAGATAGGTCAATCTCCATTCCTTTGGTTATCTCGACAAAGCTCTGTTGTTTCAGGCGAGAATGGAAGTGGAGATCCAAACATTAATCCTGTGGCGTCGTATATCTAGCAGGAAGTCTTTAAAACGAAGCGCAAACATTTCAAACGACAATAATTGGTAGATACAAGAAGTATGCGAATTAGTTTGTCCGAAGGTGGCCATGAAGGAATTGATTGGTTGGTGAGATTGGCCGGGATAAATTTGCACAATTTGTTGGATTTTTACCTACATGTAGCACGTCACGTACATCCATTAACACCAATCAGATGCAATTGTCACCGGTAATTGTCATTATAACGTAGCTATTGCATTACATGGAATATCCTCGAAGCTGGCAACTAGTCGCCAAATACCTTAAGTACGCAGGGTTGAAGGAACCGCAATTTAAGCTAGCTAGCGGTACCAGGCCGAGCGCAACGTGGAGAACAAGATCATCATGGAGGAGCAAGCCGCGACAAAATAGAACTAATGCACGAACAAATAATTGCCCTGTCGATCTACTTTGTGTTTGTCCCCGGCCCACGGATGTCGCTTCAGGTGCATGGTTCTATATTACTTAATGCGCCGAGCACACATACTGGTCCTGTACCGAAAGCCTATCTTAGCCTTCAGTGCGCAACATCTGCAAGCATTCATGCACTGAAATGCGACACACGCACCGCAGAACGACCCGGATGTGGGAAACGAATGACATCCCGTAGGCAGTTAAAATTTCGGTTTCAACACGTCTCCATCGCCAGCCGTAAACTGGAAGACCCTGATTCCTTGCATGCACCTGGTCGGATACCCTACCAGCACGTGCTCTCATGACGTTATCGTCTGGTGTTGCTGGTGCCATTGTGTGCATGTACATGCCAGACCCGGCCAGACTCGCAGCCGACGGTTGACACGGTCGTCAGCCGTATGGTAGTGTCGCACGTCGCGCCTAAGGCAGTGCCGCAGTGCCGTCCCGCTATGAAGCACGCCGCGGCGGTCCGGCAGCAGTAGCCGCACCCTGTTTGCTCGGGCTCAACATGCTGGCTCACACGAGCCAACATGCGCCAATCTGACCCTTGGATCATGGCGGAGGTAGAAAGTCGATCGTTGGGAAAGTAAGTGACGGCGCGTCCCTTGTATCCGTGCTCGTTGAATACCGGGAATGTGGTGTTCATCATGTCGCAGAGTTGCTCAGGATGCCGAGCACTATGTTGGAAGTAAAGGAGTAATAGTGGGAGATGACGCTGACCTGTGTCACCCAGCTCGGGCGTAATGCATAATGTCACCCAGCTCCGAGTTTGCGCTTTGAATGAAAGACGTACGTTGAAGTTGGCTGTTGTCGACTTCGCCTATTTGAGTCCCAGTGATGTCTTAAGAAAGACCTCGAGTTTGCGCTTTGAAAGAAAAACATACGTTGAAGTTGGTTATTGTCGACTTCGCCTATTTGAGTCCCAGTGATGTCTTAAGAAAGACCTCGAGTTTGCGCTTTGAATGAAAGACATACGTTGAAGTTGGCTATTTTGGACACCTTGGCGACATGCTGAACTGCTATTTGGGATCCTGTATGTTATTTATAATTGCCCAGTTGGATGGTGAGTTTGAGGTGAATGCAATAAACTACTTAGACAAGGATATATCCTGGGTCAATGATGTTAATCCCATTAAGTGATTATAGGGAACGTTCGGGTTAATTTGTCCGAATGCAACAAAGCGTTTGCTCATCCATTGATTTGTGCTTTCAAGTTAGGCCATAGCTCACAAAACATTGCCCATTAATTCCTTAGCATCGTGTGTTTGCGCAATTATGCGTAGTGAGAGGTAGTGAGAGGAACGCTAATCTTCATGCGACTGTCTCAAAGTAGAACCTCAGGCTGGAATTCAAACTTGAATGCATATCAATGCCTAATTGTTGGGGACACGCTATGTGCAACATTACTTCCATTTCCATCTTCACATTTAAGATTTTCATGCCTTTTTCTGAACTGTGATTTATTCGATACTACTTCTGCACAAATAGGATAACCGTCCGACGCCAGGTTTCTGGAAAACTTTCGTCATGAGTTGTCGTCATGGTGCACATTTAAAGAATTTCGCGAAAAAGTGATAAGAGGCTGGTTAGAATAAATCCGTCCATGTCCATCCTTGCGACAACATTACAAGGTACCTGTGCTGCTGCCATTTAAAAGCCAATCAGGACACTATTAGTGGGAAACCGGATGCTTTGCTAAAAAAAGCGACCCTCGCAAGTATTGGCTAATCCTTGCTGTTTATCAGTGCTATCGCTGCAGCTGTGTGGTCAGAGACTGCAAATTCGGTGCAATCATTGATTGCATGCCTGAAGAGGCGTCATGTGTGGTGCGAAGACGGTGCCAACTGCCAAACATAAGAGTAGAGCAATTTGCTTCGTCTTTCTGAACAAGAGTCTAATTCTGTCGTGATTCCTAGCCGTCTTCCAAATAAGCTTCCTGTTTATCTTCAACGTTTTTGTTTCGTCTTAAAATTGCCAAAACACGATTCAGCCCGTACAGATTGCTTCATTGCACGTGCATCTATATTGCTGTTTTGGCACAAACACTTCAGATGCGCTAAGTTATGTTATGGTATGTGGGCCGCACGAGAAGCAGGAGTGCATGAGATATAAAGCTCTCCAATCTCGATTTTTCTTCGCTTACTTGTTACATTTCGATAAAGCAAATCATTCATCTCCTACCTTAGGCCTCAGAGGACCCGCATGATACATTTGGACCTAATGTTGGAATTGAACGATCACAACAACTTCACATTATCAAACAAGAAAATGTTATCACGTTAACCCTGTCATCACAGGAATTCTGAGGGAACATTATTTTCGGTGGGCGGGAGGAGGATTAAGATGTTCCAGCCCACCAACTTTTACTCCCATGATATTGAGGAATAATAAATGTTCCAAAGGAAAATTCGAAAAGTATTGGAGGGTTGTTTAATTTTCGGCTAGAAAAAGCCTCATTTGTAACACTACATTTCATTGGTTATCCACTGGGTCAAGTGAAATGAACCCATTTGCTCGATTTTCAGCAATTACTGCAATGCCGTGAACTTCTGAACTGTGAAAGGATATAGATTAACTGGAAATCTTGAGAAAGATGCGCCAATATGCCATGTAACATGCATGCGCATCATTGTCACCAAGTATGTGAAATTGTACAAAGCAAATATACCAAAGGTTTCGAACACGTATTCTCATTACCTACACATTTCGCAGTGTGCCATGACGTGCTGCATAACCGCATCGCCTCATCAGGTCGAGCCACGACCCATTTTGAGGCCAGGTCGCTATGGTTACCACCTATGGCTACCGTCACAAGGAGCCGCAGATTAAACAATCGGACAACAGGTGGTCACCAAAAGTTCATTCAATGTGTTCAAGACGCGTCATAGCATGCCTATCGTCGACCTTCCCGACACCATTGGAGCCGTGACCGCTAGCATCCAGAAATGGTGCGAACTTGGAGGTTCAGGTCACCTTGAGATCATGCCATCTTGGGATCCAATTCCAGCATGGCATTTCTCCATCCATAGTTGTACCACCTATGCAAGCCCATTGTTGAAGAACTGGCACCGCGGATAATCGAACCCCGTACCTCTGGCATGCCAGACGCTCAGCCTAACTGTTGACCTATCCGTATTCGTGTAGCTCGAAAGTAATCTTTCACAGAGATAAAACATAGCATTAGCAAGACGTTATTAATTCTGGTGTATATACTTTTCAACACAAGGGCATTACACGGGGACCTGAAATGCTTGGCAGCTGACATTTTCAGCGTAGGTGTCACTTGATGTACATTTAGCTATGCAAAATTCCACCAAAACCGCTCTATTGGATTTTTGTCAGATCTGCAAAAATACCGCGGGAAGGGTGATGGGGACAGGGTTCGGGTCTATCTCCTTGTTACAGGAGTGCTAAGAGACTCAGAGTCAAGAGGAAAGCAAATGCTCCAAACTCGGGCTATGTAACATCAATGCAAAAAAAATGCAGCATTGCATTGCATCATCATTGCATCATTGCATCATTGCAGAACTAAACAACATTGCGAAGTTTAATCAAGCACAAATACTTGAAATCTATCAATGAAATCGATTTTGTCATGATTGTGAAAACATACCAGTGGGAGGGTAGTTTTAGTCAAGTTACTTCGCACATTTTGTGAACGTCTCATGGTCCACCAGTAGCGCCGGAAGTTGCTTGCCTTTCATAAGTGTACCTACACGGTCTGTTATCTTAGTCACTATCAAAACTCAGAAGAACAGATAAATAGGGTCATCTTGTGCAAATGACTGCAGCTCACGGCATTTTTGCATATCTGGGTTAGGAGCGGTATACAAAAATAGAGCACCATCGGCGCAAATAATAGACCAACGCGCATCACCAATGTTAGGTGAAAACATACATATTCAGACGTGTGAGATGGTTTTCGGAGAGACAATGTACACTGGCAGGCACTCCAGTGACATTCTCAAGATTTTGATGAGCGGGAAGTTCCACTCGGCCCCGAGTTTACTGTTCCTTCGGAGGGGAAGTGCTAATTTTTTATCGAAAAAAACTTAATTTTTCCACTTCAGAAATGGTTCCAATGTCCCGGTCATCGAGTGCTTTATTGACCATCAAAAGAAATGGTATCACTTAACGCCATTTCAGTTTGCTAGCGCCACGTGCATGGACAACCAACTACCAGAGTTACAAGCTCAATGACAGCATTATCTAATCAAGGCACGTTGCAGCTATCACTGCAGCACTACGCACTATGCACGGTGACGCATTGGTATCGCTTTAAAGGAAATCGCAAATTCTTTAAGATGGTGGCATAATTTGCAAAGTTGAAGCAGTGCAAAGTGCGGAGAGTCTTGCACTTTTCTACTCAAAATGGAAGATTTTAGCTGAGTAGGTGACATCTGGATGGGCTAAATAGCTACCACCCCGAGTGGTGGTAAGGCCATCGTGTAAATCACGCATGCATTTATCGCTGCACCAGCGTTATCATGGTCTCCTATTCGAAGCAACTTCCGTCTGGCGCCCCCGTGACATCAGGCCGGCGGCCCGCCGGGCGGCCCACCGACACCGGCAGGCGTCACACCCGCCACCTACGCTGTCGCGACTGACCTGCACCGGCACGCGTGTCACGCCCAGCTCCTGCATCACCCTCTGGCGGATCCGCTGTGCGACGCGGTCCAGCTGGACGGCGTCGTGCCGCATCGGCTCGTCGTGCTCGTCGTCGGCCGGCGCGTGCCGACCCAGCCACAGGCCGCCGTGCGCCCCGCTCAGCGTGAGCAGCAGCGGCAGCAGCAGCGGCGGCAGCAGCAGCAGCAGCGGCGGCGGCGCCGGCCTCACCATGTCTGACACGGTTGTCGCGCGCGCGCCCGCTCTCGCTCGCCGGTCAGCTGCGGCCGGATCACGGTGCGCCCGTCACTGGCCCAGCCGGCCCAGGTGACGTGCTACTTAAGTAAGAGCGGCCCGTGTGCGCCGCGCCGACGCGAGCCGGCCTAATTGAACAGGGAATCCCGCTCGACGGCCGCCGCCGCCCCCGCCGCGGCGGGGGCGGCGGCGGCGGCCGTCCAGCCGAGCCCCCAGGGCACAGCGCCAGGCGACGACATCGTCGGCCTGTGGGCTCGGCTGCGATAGATTCGGCCACGACGAACGCGACTGCCCGCTTGGCGTGTGCACTCGGAGATGCAATGGGCTGCGTCACGGCTGGTCGTGCGCCACTGGGCGGCCGACCGATGAAGGCGCGGCCCGCCCACGCACGCCCGTGTTTACCGACCGGCGTGCGAGCTGCCGAAGCTTCTCGAGTGTGTGCGTGCTCGGCCTCAACGGCGATCGATGTCATCGACGTGAAGTCCGGTGCGTGATCGGGTGGCCGGCTTCGCCCATTACCTCCTGTCCTCCATATTGGGTTCCGGAGCCTTGCCGTGGCCTGAGGGGACGCCGTTCGAGCCCAGGGGCGGATGCAGAGGGGGCGCCGGAGACATGTTCCTCTCATGGAAAGGTGGTGCCCCCCCCGAGGAGAAATGGCGTCCTTGTGAGTGGAAAAGGCGTCCCTTCAGTATGCTCGGGTATGCATGCATCTTTCCCCCAGCTCAACAAATTTTCAGCCGAAGGCGCCCCTCCAGACTTTTGCAACGGTGCTTCTCCCACGAAATGGCGCCCCTCCAGAGACAAGTCCTCCCTCATGCAAATTCATGGATCCGTCCTAGACGATTTACGAGTTGCCCGTGCAGAAGCGTGACTGGACTAGTTCGGTAGTTAAACTGAGCATTTGGCATGCCAGACGTACGGAGTTCGATTCCCTGCAGTGCCCGCCCTTCCTGCCAGGGTGAAAGGCAGGCGACGCCATATGGCCTCAGCTGCTGAGTGCGTCGTAAGGTCAGAACCACCACCACCGCGATGCGACCACCCTGTGCCGGGCAGGGTGCCGGACAGGGAGAGAAGGTGATGCAACCGTGCCAGGTCGGGCCAGGTGTGTGTCCCGGTCGCGTCCGAACAATCGTCACTAAGATGATGATGTCATTGTTCGATCACATCAGCGCGTCCCCACTGGCTGGGATCGGGTCCCATCCCCATTGGCTGGGGTCGGGTCCCATCCCCACTGCATTTGATGAGGTCGATCCCGGCCGACCAGCAATGGGCGACAGAACGCACCGTCGTCCGTTCCCTATGCTATCTGGCGCTAATCCCCTGACGCTTACAGTCGCATGCATTGGCGGCGGGGGGGGGGCGCTCAATCGCTGCTCGTACTATCTGCTGTAGGCATGCGCGGTTAAAAATTTCATGCGGTCGGTTTATTTCAGACAGGCACTTCTCACCTCAAAACGGAGCTCGCACCTCACATGACAGTCACGCTGATCTGTTGTCTGCTGCATTCGTGACGATGGTCGCATCTCACACATCACGGGTCACATCTCCATTACACGCCATCTTCTGACGCTACATCTCACTCATCACGGGTCACATCTCCATTACTCATCATCTTCTGGCGCTACATCTCATACATCACGGGTCGCATCTCCACTACTTGTCATCCTCTGGTGTCATGTCACAATCACAATCTAAACGTGCATTGCTCGTCATACGTCTCGCGCTTTAATTCACACATCGAAGATCACGTCTTCATTGCTTAGCATGCTTTTGACGCCACATTCTACAGGTGCCTCATACCTCTGTATCCTACAATACGCGTGAAATAGTAATACTGCACTCGTCAATCCTGGTCAACGTAAATATCTTCTCCTGCCGGTACGGCGGGATTATTCACCGTGTCTGATCGCGAGTGACCCGGGTCAAGGTGCCTCAGGGAAGGTACTCCGAGTGGAGGTGCCCCGAGCAAAGGTGCCCCCTGCGGAATATATATATATATATATATATATATATATATATATATATATATATATATATATATATATATATATGTGCCAACTGGCCTCTGTTGAGGAGAGGGTATATGATCAGGTGTAGTTCAAGATATGTTGCTCAGCGCTCGACTACCAGGACTGCTTCAGTGAATGCCCAGTGCACCTCCGCTACAGTGCACACAGTGCCGACACGACCTGTGTACGGACGGTGCCAGCCAACACAGCGCAAACGTGACAAACCCGTGCTTCAATTGAGAGCCAGGAGTATCCCGGGGAGTGAGTGCCCGGCGCACCTTTGTTCCAGTCACGCTCCAGACGAAGGTCAGTTACATATGCATTATCAGGGACGGATAAAGAGGGGGCACCGGAGGAATGTGTCCCTCTCCATGGAAAGGTAGCGCCCCTTCGCCATTTCTGAATGCACCCCCGCCCCCACTCAACGCATGCTTCATCCAAAGGAGCTCCCTTCAGAGGAAAAGACGCCTCTTGGATACGAAACGGCGTCCTTCAATAAGCTCGAGTGCACCCCCACCCGAGTGCACCCCCACCCCGCTCAACCAGTTTTCCGCCGAATGCATCCCTCCGAGTAAATGTGTCGCCTCCCTCCCCCCCCCCCCCCATGCAAATCCATGAACCCGTTCCTGAGTGTATTGTGTATAGCGTCCTAATTACCCAATGGCGATCACCACAGGTGCAATATCCCGCGTGGCAGTTGTGGCCATGATCTCACCACAAATGCCGATGTTAGCCACGAAGTGGGAGCCTAACCACTGCTTAATCGACCGCATCAGATAATAATGGCTGCACAGCCAATGTTCGCCAGTGCAAGGCATCACGACAGCACGAAATTATTCACGATCTAGAACGGCATAGTTTTTAGGAGGTGGGTGGAGGTAGGGAGTTTCTCTGGGGGAGAGAGGAGAGCGGGGGGGGGGGGGGCTGCCTTCATTATTTGAATAGTCTACACTCACTTAGATCCGATACGAGTTCGGTTCATCGTTCCGATCCGGCTCGGTCCGGCACCGTTCGGGTCCGGCTCGGTCCGGCACCGTTCCACCCCATATTTCGAATTCAAAGTCTTGTTACCACGGCGTTTCACGTGATAATTCCTTCTCGGGTAGAATTGCATCTGAAGTGTGCTTCATAAAAAAGAAGAACGCCGAATTTAAGACGCTTGTAGAAAGCATGCGATCGGTACAAATTCTACGTGGCTATGCAGACTTGTTTCACCTACGTCGTACTTTCCTTCATATAATTTCTTGCCGTTGTAGATATTTTAGGGAATGACGTCATTCGCAATGCATTCGCAACAGTAGTTACCTCATCAAATGTAATTGTGGCTGTGTTTGAAATAAATAGTGATAATAATTAACTAAACATTTATTTTAGATTCATCATTATGTGATTAACCCTCAATATTCATTGATTTGCTTACGTTTGTTCGAATTTAAATGTTATTACGCCACAGTCCCTTGTTCCTGCGAATCGGTGACGAAGCGAGTTGCTAAGGCCGCAGAAGCTCGCGGAGAGCAGCTGACTGTTTCGGTAGTACGTACTTGGCGGGGAAGTTGAAGCCAATTGACCGGAAACATTGTGCATATTATAAAGTATTTATATTCAATATAATGGCTGCTCAAACCTGCCAATAATGAAACACCTTCCCACTGAATTCCTGACCAAGCCATAGTTGCAATTATCGATCAATCAAAAAAATATTACGCAATAAAGCATATAAAGCTTGGCAATATCGATCCAAAATACCACGATTGGTGTGTAGGTAGGTACTACGTAGATACTAACCTGAATGAGATCGGCCACGGCCATTCCATGTCAAGATTAATCCTTGGCCTGGACACCGACTGTCCTCTCGCTCCGCCTGCTTGCCTAGCCTTTTCTCTCAGCCTCAATGATCACCGTTTCCTTATAATTATCCTAGTCTCATTAAATCATCGTCTCCATAGCATTATCTCCCAGATTTATTAGATTATCATCTCCATAATATTTTCTCCTAACCTCATTAGATCATCATCTCCATAGCATTTTCTCCCAGCCTCATTAAATCATCGTCTCCATAGCATTCTTTCCCAGCCTCATTTGATCATCGTCTCCATAGCATTTTCTCCAAACCTCATTAAATCATCGTCTCCATAGCATTCTCTCCCAACCTCATAAGATCATCGTCCCCATAGCATTTTCTCCCAACCTCATTAAATAATCGTCTTCATAGCATTCTCTCCCAACCTCATACGTCTTCATAGCATTATCTCCCAACCTCATTAAAACATCGTCCCCATAGCATTATCTCCCATGACATCGTTATATCATCATCTCCAAAATATAGGAGTTCTTCCGTCACAAAATATAGTCAATGACTCACCACCAACTAGTCGCGGAACCACAAGATTCATTCCTCGGGAAAAAAAACAACGACACTCGAGTGTAGCTTCATCAGCTTGAAATGTACGTTTTCATGTTATGGTGCAGAAGCGACGGCATCTTCTCTATACTACTTGTGCAAAAAGACGATCTGTCTGTAGCATTTTAGTTCCTGAGTCGATCGCCAAAGGCTGAAGCGAAAGCTATATGTGCGATATGTGATAAAACTGCTTCCAAGATTTGGAGGCGGCGCTTATCAAGGGCTGTAGCTAGGACATTGGTGTTCACAATGTTGGTGTTCACGTTGGTAATCGCAAGCGCCGACATGTTGGAGGCATCTAACATTTAGAAAGTCAACATTAGTGCCTATGGGGATGTGTGGAAAAGCACGACAGATAAATCGCAAGGCATGCAAAAGCACCATTCGAAACCAGCACCAAAAGCAACGCTTGTGTTCCAAGTCTGGTTTTCATTTGAGATGATTGAGCGTCCCTGCTTCCATTGCAGCAGGGATGTTCTGGGCGGGTGTGTGGAGCGTGACCCCCCACCGAGGACCATCCGTGCTCTCGGCCCATCCCTGCTTTCATTGCAGCAGGGATGTTCTGGGCGGGTTTGTGGAGCGTGATCCCCCACCGAGGACAATCCGTGCTCTCGGCCGTTCTTGGCGGCCGTCCGTTGCAGGTTACTGTGGTTCTTGACGACGGCCTAGGTCCGTGCAGAAGAGTCCGAGTGACATTTGGGACTGGTCTCAATTGAGCATAGCTGCTTAAATTGAGAACAATTGCTATTATCAGTCTAACTGGTTTCACTTCAGACTAAAGGATATTCTCCTTCCTGAGACTTGAAAGTGGTTTCACATGAGTACATTTGTAAGTCTCAACACACTGGCATTCTCGTTTGAGAATGGTGTTCTCAGCATATCGCGAACAGAGTGCTCGTTTTGTGTGGTCTGATTTGAATAGGGAAAATGAGAACGTCTGCTATTCTCAGATAATATATACGCTTCTCACATTCTTCTCAGTGTGGTTCGTGGTGAGAAGGCCGCTGAAGCGACCGCCAGCATCGGCGAGGAGCTGCTCGCCTCGGCGATCGCGCTGCCGTTCGCCCTGCACGTGACCGGCTGACCAGCCCGTCGCCGTCGACGAGGACGTCGACCTGGTCGAGAGCGACAGCGACGACGCCTGGGCGGCCGCCCGACGTGAGCCCCGGCCTGCGTGACGGCGAGTGCCGGCCGGTCGGCAGGCTTCCAGCTGGCGGCCGACTGACGGGCCGCCCGACGTGAGCCCCGGCCTGCGTGACGGCGAGTGCCGGCCGGTCGGCGGGCTTCCAGCTGGCGGCCGACTGACGGGCCGCCCGACGTGAGCCCCGGCCTGCGTGACGGCGAGTGGCGGCCGGTCGGCAGGCTTCCAGCTGGCGGCCGACTGACGGGCCGCCCGACGTGAGCCCCGGCCTGCGTGACGGCGAGTGCCGGCCGGTCGGCAGGCTTCCAGCTGGCGGCCGACTGACGGGCCGCCCGACGTGAGCCCCGGCCTGCGTGACGGCGAGTGCCGGCCGGTCGGCAGGCTTCCAGCTGGCGGCCGACTGACGCGCCGCCCGCGTGCAGTCGGCTCGTCCCAGCTGTGTCCGGCTCGGACGAGCACGAAGCTGCCTACGGCGCCGCACCAGGGGCCGGACGCCGGCCGCGCCACGTGTCGGACACGTGTCCGGGCAGCGTGTTGTGCGGCGCGTGCCGGTGCGGTCTGCCTACCGCCAGCATGGCTGACACGTGCTCCGTTTATTTTCATCCGGAACTGTGAGCTACTGGTGCGTTTTGGATGTGTTGTGATGCCTGGAATCTCTCTTTCTACAGAGGAAGTGTACTCACCTCCAGATCACAGCTACCTCAAGCTTGCAGAGGCGTGTGTAATCTCCGCGGAGATTGGCAAGCTGATCAACAATTGTTTGCTTTTGTGCATTTAATTCTTGTGATTTCATCAGTCATTCAAAAGAAAACGAATTAGGTATCTCGTAACTTCCCAAAATTACATTTAATTGCCACTGTCCATTTATATTTCACATTATACCTGGCCTGCTCGCCATATTTTGCTGCTGGGTTTGTGAGCCCAGGTGCCTATTAATTGCTGCTTATGACTCGGCTACCAGCCCACATTCAGACTCGGCTACGCCCATGACAATGTATGGGACGGCCTTGAAATGTGTGACGTCATCTAGGTTGCGTTCCGCCACGGTTGGATGCGTCTGTTCTGGACCAGACCCATCCGTCTGCAGTGTTTCATGGCGGCGCCCTATGGCGGCGAAAGTGTGACGTCACCAAGGTGCAGTGTTTCATATCGGCGCCCCAGGGTGGCAAAAGGTGTGACGTCACTTAGGTTGCGTGCCGCTCCCGTTGGATGCGTCTGTACTGGACCAGACCAACCCGCCTAGAGTGTTTCATGGGGGTGGCATGGTGTGGAGAATGGTGTGACGTGAGTCGTGTGGTTGTGTGCTCTTGTGCGTGGTCTTTTTCTAGAAAAGCATATTATGATTTGATGTTTTGATGCACGGTTCTCTATTGCGCTTCAAATACTACACCTAGTTTTCCCAGTTATTCTGGACCATAGGTGTAGGTTTAAAACAAACAAATATTGGGTGGGCTTGCTTGGTGAAAATTATTGTGTGCAACTTGCTTTGGGACTAGAAGGCAAACCGAATAAACTTACTTTGATGCCATCATTTATTCAATTTCAAGCTAACATTGCCTGCCAAAAATAGTGATCAGCTGAGGACAATTCTTCGGGTCGGCTGCCGAATTATTTGTCTTTATCAGAGCCCTGGTTGTGCATGTATATCAAATCGTAATAGAAAGGTTTGTCCGAAAATAACCTGACGTAGTATGAGCTTAGGTGCATCAGTGCTTAGTTCGCAGTTCCTAAGTTTTTCGTCAGTCACATTGTACGTCGATATTTTGACTGACTTCCTTGTCGCGTCGTGGAATGATCGGTGGAAGGATGACCACTCGCTTCATCACGAGTGGAATTTGATGAGCTTCTGGATGAATTGCTTTCCCAGACTTTGGATGAACTGCCCTGAGGACATTGTCATTGCCAATCATGATTGGAAAGCTTCATCTGCTTTTCGACGCTGCTTACGTGATGTGCTGAGGCTGCTTAGTGACTTAGGCATGTGGAGCAGTCGGGAGGTAGTTAGTAAGGTAATATATGAAGATATGGCGTTGTCCAAGCAGTAGGAAGGCAGGTAGTAAGGTAATATGTGAAAAGATGGCGTTGTCCAAGGAGACGACACTACCAATCTGTCCGGGAGCATCTCTTCCCATTAAAAAGTCACATAAAGCTGCGGAAAGTGCCACGTGGGTAGAGGAAATAGGACATATTAGGTTGCGTCATTAGGTTTTAGATCAACTAACAGTTGATCGGTTTGCACTTTCTTTGGAAAGTATTGTCGAGGTATGGGGGGGGGGGGGGGTGACGGGCTTAGGCGGAATATGTCATTCACTTGGACGATAATTGAGCACTGAGAGGTTACCATACCTTATTTATGAAAATTCCATGAATGTGTCAAAGATACTCTCAGCATGAGGTAGGGGTAGGTGGTCTGGTTGGGTTAGGCTCAGCTGGATACAATTATCCGATTAGTTGAGAAGTTGTAGCAGTTTCATAGGGTGTGCCATCTGCTCTGATCTTATTGGCAAGAGATAGGTAGCATTTAGGGTCTATTTGGCATATCCACCTGTCATTATGTGGACTGTTCTGATTGAAATGATTCCAGCAGTCTTTTGAGAAGTGAACAGTGAAATGCCCCAACTGCTAATATTAATGAGTAATCTGCAAACATCACTGAAGCAGTCAGTTCAAGACAGATATATATTGCTTACAGAACCAACTAAAATGTACCACGGCATTCTGAAGTAGCTACACATAGCTCAGGCGTATCGTGACAGGGTCGGGTTGGCTGCCGGCCACAACTACAACAAAATTGACGAGCCCCAATTGGACTCGGGTCTCGTGGGTATGGGCATGGGCCGGGCCGGACTCAGCCAACTGGGCCAGGGTCCAACTCTGTCCGTAATGTCACCTAGTCGCCTTGCTTTTGTCCTTGTCCTAGTTTTTGTCCCTATTTCGTCCTTGTTGTATCCTTGTTTTTGTCCTTTGTCCATGTTTTTGTCGTTGTTTTTGTCCTTGTTTTTATCGTTGTTTTTGTCCTTTGTGCTTTTTTTTTGTCATCGATCTTGTTTTTGTCCTTGTCCTTATTTTTGTCCTTGCCCTTGTCCTTGTTTTTGTCCTTGTCCTTGTTTTGTCCTTGTCCTTGTTTGCGCATTGTTTTTGTCGTTGTCCTTGTTTTTGTTGTTGTCCTTGTTTTCGTCGCTGTCCTTGTTGTTATCGTTGTTCTTGTTTTGTTCTTGTTTTGTTCTTGTTTTGTTCTTGTTTTGTTCTTGTTTTGTTCTTGTTTTGTTCTTGTTTTGTTCTTGTTTTGTTCTTGTTTTGTTCTTGTTTTGTTCTTGTTTTGTCATTGTTTTGCCCCTGTTTTTTTTCGTTTTTTTGTCCTTGCCTTTGTCCCTGTTTTTGTCCTTATCCTTGTCCTTGTTTGTATTCTTGTTTTTGTCCTTATCCTTGTTCTTGTTTTATATTGTTTTGTTTTCCTTGTCCTTGTTTTTGTCTGCGTCAGGCACCAGCCGGCGCGACGGGTTGGGCTGCATGCAGCGGCGCTGTAGCTATATAGCTGAGCAGTCGAATGTGTCGCAAAAACTGAAGGTTCCTTCTGCAGCGATGTAAATCCGGAGCGATCCCCGCGGAGCCCAGCCAGGAGCCCAGCCTCATATCGCAAACTCTCCGAGATCAGCACAGATCTGATGATCTTTCATGAGGAGTGAACGTCTTACGGTTTACTTAAGGGGGTCAACATCTCCCTCAAATAGGACCCATTTTCTTCTTTTATTTCTGTTCTGATGGGACAGTCGAGGGCGGCCATGTACTGTCCTGTCCTGTCCTTTTGTCTGCGTCAGTCACCAGCAACGGCGACCGGCTGGCAACAGCTGACGTGGCGCCCCAGCCACGGCGACCGGCTGGCAACAGCTGACGTGGCGCCCCAGCCACGCCGACCGGCTGGCAACAGCTGACGTGGCGCCCCAGCCACGGCGACCGGCTGGCAACAGCTGACGTGGCGCCCCAGCCACGGCGACCGGCTGGCAACAGCTGACGTGGCGTTAAAACCACGCCAACCGGCTGGCAACAGCTAACGTGGCACCCCGGCCACCACTGTCCTGAAATTCATTTCTTGAAGAGTGTGGGGGAGGGATATCGGGTCAGAACGGAACCTCAAAACCTCCGATGACGTCGAATCAAGGGACAAAGTCGATGGTAATACAGGTATCAAATGGCGTTCAAAGTTGAAAAGACAGAAACAATTATTGTTAAATATGTTTCTGCTGACGATCCCACATACAAAAGGATATAAATACAAGGCAAGTGCTCAAATGGCCACTGCCATCTGCCATAATGAAAACAATATTATAAATTCGTCCACAGTTCTGCTACGTGACTTTCTGGACAAGGGTTCCATGCCAAGCAAAGCTTATTGCGTGGATCCTCGCCCCACCACCCAATCCTGGAATTCAAGTTCGACGAAATGATTTTTAACCGAGTTCAACGTGCCGTCGAGGCAACGACACAACCGCCCCAGTGGCCCGTCCCCAAACCTATCGGGCTAGTTGACAGCTGACCCTGCTGACCCAGCTGACCCCAACCTTGCCCGGTAAGTCATTGGAGACCGATGCAGGCGGACGCTCTGACCAACTGAGCTATCGTCTCGGCAAACAATGTTCGCAATGTTTTGGACAGGTGGTGTTGAACAGATCAGACGATAGCTCCAATGCCAAAGTGAAGTAGTGCAGTGCAGACGTGCCATGATACATACCAGGCGACCTATTATGAGGGGGGGGGGGGTACTTCTTTAGCTCATCTGAATATTCAACTTGTCACCTAACGGACACCCATGTTAGTGGGTTCGTCAACCGATTTAAGCACTAACGACATCGATGATGAGCGAGAACGGTTTACCTTGTGTGATACCAGCCGCTGATCGGCCCGCCAGTGTTGCAGGGCCTGGCTGACCTACCGGTCCTCATGATGTCCGCCCGACCCGCAGAAAGCCGCTGAATCCTCAAACTTGGGCCTCGTCGTGTTCTTCATCTTACATATCATGAATATCGATCAGTGGGGAGATGCCTGTGTGGTTCGATGATGGATCAGTGGGGAGATGCCTGTGTGGTTCGATGATGGATCAGTGGGGAGATGCCTGTGTGGTTCGATGATGCGTGCGCCTGTTGATTTTGTGAGAGCTTTCTGAGGAACTTGATAGCAATATATCAGAATGCTGTAAGGCTTGGCTCAATGATAGATACTGTATTATGCAAGATGGTCTACGGATTATGAGCTCACGTTTTCATGTCAGTCGTGTTCCCCTTTCCTTGCTAATTGCTCCCATAGTAACAACGTGAATGGGGAATGTCAAACCCAGGATCAGGAGTGATTGAGAATGTCTAGCATGTGATGTCTACCTATTATGGCAACGTACTATATATCACTAACCTTTAATAATAGCATATCGACACATGTATCAACGTAGTGTATGTTCACATGGATGACGATCACGCATCCAACGTGACTGTCCAAGCGCACATGGACAATTACACGTACAACCCACAGTGACAGCACCGATCGGCTGACGTTGCGTCCGAACCAAGCCGACCGGCTGGCAACAGCTGACGTGGCGCCCCAGCCACGCCGACCGGCTGGCAACAGCTGACGTGGCGCCCCAGCCACGGCGACCGGCTGGCAACAGCTGACGTGGCGCCCCAGCCACGGCGACCGGCTGGCAACAGCTGACGTGGCGTTAAAACCACGCCAACCGGCTGGCAACAGCTGACGTGGCACCCCAACCACGCCGACCGGCTGGCAACAGCTGACGTGGCGCCCCAACCACGCCGACCGGCTGGTAACAGCTGACATGGCGCCCCAGCCACGGCGATCAGCTGGGAACAGTTGACGTGGCATCCCAATCACGCCGACCAGCTGGCAACAGCTGACGTGGCGCCCTAACCACGCCAACCGGCTGGCAACAGCTGACGTGGCGCCCCAGCCACGCCGACCAGCTGGCAACAGCCGGCGGCGACTGCATCGTGCGGCTGCGGGACGGCCATTCGGACTGAGTCAACAAAAAATTAGACGCACACGCACGAATATCGTTTTAATTGGTTTTGGAGGATCACGTACCCCTCAAATAATACATGATTATGCTCACCCGAAGTGGGGAGGAATTGTTGGGCACGTGTAACCTATCCCTCCATGCTCAACAGATCCTTCCTCCGGGAACATGGCCCAGAAGAAAAGTGATGTCGACATCATGTGAATGATAGCTTTTGAGGACCTGAATTAAGGCTCCCAAATTAGGGTCCAAAAAATTAACTGGACCTTCGCCGCAACCTCTGACTGCACCACTGGGAACCAAACCGAGCGCCTTGGTGCAATTCGCTTCCGGCGCGTAGTTTTGTATGTAATGCTTAGTCAGCAGATAGTTGTGCATGACTGGATCCATTTACATTCTAGTATTGCGTTGTCATGTTTTCTGGTACGTCACCAGCTGAACTAACGGTAAATAAAATGAGTTATACAAGATATTTTTATTGGAGGACCGAAAGGCGATTTCACTGTCACTGACACTTTTACTTTCCATCCATTACCGATTCTACACTATATATTTGTGTTCACTTTCCATAGTCGTCAACAATTATTTTTCAAGTGTCCAATATCACATTTAATATGGTTTTAGAAACTGATTTGAGCAGGCAGTCTCTTTAAGCTACAGGATGTTGCAAGGCTTGTCTGGCTCATCAAAAGCGGGGCGTTGAATTTGCCGGAACTTTCTGCTTTTGACGCGTGTGTGCGAGTTCACCGGCAAGTTGCAATGCAGTGTATGCGCACCTAGGCTAAACGCAGGCAATATGTTTGGTACAAGTTGGTGAGTAAGGAAGGTGAGAAGTTTTTTTCGCATGTTAATGTATGCAGTATTGCGTTCATTACAGCCTCGTTCGTTCGTTCGCCTGCCATTTTCATACTACACCGCCAGCCAATAGTAGATTGAGAATTCAGAGCTGGCGAGCCGCCATCGACCGTTCGAGTTCGCATGTATCGGTCTGGAGCTCAGCAATTAGCGCTATGGGCAATGTCATATCAACAATTGAAACCGACCAAGATGGCATAAACCGACATACCTGGCATAGACCATCAGCGTGAACACAACACGCTATTTTTTGTTTGTAGTTGGTCTACTAGCACCGATACACAGCCACTATATACAGTACACACGGCACTTGTTAAAGTTGTTGCACCCTTGTGCGGCAGTCTGGCTCGCGCGCTTGCTGTCAGATTCCCAGGCGTAGCACACGGTGTGCGCGGCGAGACTATTTCGATTGTTTGGGAGCAGTGAGCAGAGCTCTGCAGCCGCCAGACGTGGCCGTGCCCTCGGAGCGCGCCACTGGATCGAATGATCTGTCTAAGGCAGATCAAGTCCGGCAACTTGGCCCTGCTGGCGCTGGTCGGTCAGCGTGAATCCTGCGGCGCGGCGAACGTGCTCGGTTAGAGCCGCGGCCGCGGTATGGAGCCGGCTGGGCAGATGCCTGCCCGGGGTCAGACCCCTTAGTGCCGCCACCGGGGTAGGAGCCGGCTGGGGAGAAGCCTGCCTGGGGTCAGACCCCTTAGTGCCATCACCGGGGTCGGAGCCGGCTGGGGAGATGCCTGCCCGGGGTCAGACCCCTTAGTGCCACCACCGGGGTAGGAGCCGGCTGGGGAGAAGCCTGCCTGGGGTCAGACCCCTTAGTGCCACCACCGGGGTAGGAGCCGGCTGGGGAGAAGCCTGCCCGGGGTCAGACCCCTTAGTGCCACCACCGGAGTAGGAGCCGGCTGGGGAGAAGCCTGCCTGGGGTCAGACCCCTTAGTGCCACCACCGGGGTAGGAGCCGGCTGGGGAGAAGCCTGCCCGGGGTCAGACCCACCACACTCAAAACAGAGCCATAAGCCGGCTGCGCTACTGAGGTTATTACACAGTACAGCAGTCGTGCGACCGCGATGATGCAAGATTAAAGAAGTGCGGCGCCGACGAAAGCCCCTCTATGACGTTGGCAGTAATCGCATGAGACGCGGAAGGCGCGAGTCAAAACCTGCTCATGTGATCTGAGATTAAGCCCAACAGTCCTGCAGGGGGCCCGCCCGGTTTATTGTCATTGCAACGGCGCGTCGGCTATCCTAACATTCGATGGATGACATAATGAACTCATGCTGATGCTGGTGTTGCGTAAATTTCGTGTGCTATTGCACCAGGGTGGTGGCACTTCAAACATTGGCGCGTCATGTCGTGACGTATGACGTATTCGCACCATGGTTATCGGCTCCTATCACGAAATGACGCGGGAAGCTGAAGCCGGGGATGAGAGGAGAGGACACCGGGAGGACGCCGGGAGATCCCCTCGCGCACCCTCACGCCGGCCGCGGCCGTAGTGAGGGAGGTCAAAGTGCTTATGCACACACACAGAGTCTTGTGAGCCGTGAAAAGCGAGCCACATGACCGTACGGTCACAACCGAGGACCACCATTTCTAAGCGTGATGGAACGCTATGACGGAAGCACATCATTGCCACATGGTGCTCGACCGTTACCAAATGTTGTATGACACGATAAATTAGAAAGTATGTTTTATGACGGGATGTACTTACGAGGTCCAAGTGACAACAGAGGTCCAGTTGTGTGAACTGGGCAGATTATCGTGTATTTCGAGGACCATGTGTGTGATGTGCATGTAAAACCGAGGCCCATGTTGACCTTTTGTACGTACATTAATTTGGACATCTCCAATGGCTAAACGGGTATTATTTATCCCAATATGTGATCTACTATCAACGCACCATTTTTGTGGTCAAGGATTTCGGTCACGGTGTACCCCACACTTCGATGCTGATTTGTGGACGTACCCATGCTGCGTTGTCGTGACACCATCTGGCTGCTGTTGATCTTCCTCTCGATGAGACCTCTCGATTGTTAAAAAAAGCTGGGTCTAACAGGATTCGCCCCTGAACAAGAGGTAAATAATGTGGCACTGGCGAGTGGTTCGCCAGGCACGCCAAGAGGTATATTGTAGGGGCCCAATGCATGAAGGCCATGTGTGCTTGCTAATTTGGTTGGCGGGGCAAACCCGATAGTGTCCCATGTTTACTCGCCCAGTCTTTCCGGTCAAATTCTCACACCCCGCCTCAGGGTGGGGGCATTATAAGCCCCCTCCCCCCCTATGAAATGTAGGTGTAGACACCCGCCCCAACTTCGTATATTGTGTGTAAGGACATGTGGCACATCTCCGCCATTCCAAGTGGTTAAAAATACGGTACGATCTGAGAAAGAGGGAATTAACTACCCGTAAGGAAAGATGAATGACCTTAATCGACATTTCTTGTTTGCCCAACTCGCATTCATATCTATTACTCTTTTTTCGCTGCTGAGTTAGTGGTTCCGTAAGGGTGTACACAGAAAATTAGTTCCGACAATTTAAAGCCTCAGAACCGTTCGACAGGATTTAATAAGTGGTGAAGCCAATCCTAGTGGTATGGGATCCTTTCCTGCATTTTGTTGGGGGACACTCAAACCCCCCACGAGGAGAGTTGATACAAGGGTTTGCTTTCCAGCGAGGTTCACTCAGATGCTGGAAGGTAGCGCGAAACATCGAACATCGTCATTGTAACACCGCTTAATTGACAACACTTAACATCTGAAGCGCCCCCCCTCCGCTCCCTGCCCTCACTCAACACTTTTTGCTGACGCCGTATGGGCACTTGTGGCCCACGTCTTCCAACGCCCTTACTTTAATAATTCCTTTTAGAAGGGGACTCTCCTCCAGTGCGGGACATCCCTTTCCAGCAAAGGGCACCTCTTTCCGGACAGGCACTCCTCATCTTTCATGGCGAACGCCACTGAGGTTCCGGGATTCACAGGGAACCTGCCCCATTTGGACCGGTTGGAAATTCACACAGAGCCGATGATGGTGTACCATTTGTTGCGTTGTTGCCATTGTTTGCGCAACTGCGACTGCTGTTTGCTCGCAGGCCGGCGCTATCCCAGGCGTTGAGTGGTGACGGCGCATGTCTTCGTGGTGTGCGCGATACTATTGCTGCTCACACCGGAGAAACAACATATTCAACGCGAGGTGACCAAATAGACTGATGCATATACCTGGGACTAGATAATACCAACTGACCAATATTGAACCTTCAGGACTAAATTAAGACAGAACGGACAGAGGCAGAGGCAGAGGCAGGCAGACAGTGAGGGACATACGGAGACACATACAGAGACAGAGTAAGAGCAACAGCAAGAGTAAGAACAAGAGAAAGAGAAAGAGAAAGAGGAGGTAGAGGAAGATGCAGAAGCGGAGGAAGGCGCAGAGACAGAAACGGAAACAGAGTGAGAGAGAGTGAGAGAGAGAAGAGATGGAGATGGAGATGGAGATGGAGATGGAGATGGAGATGGAGATGGAGATGGAGATGGAGATGGAGATGGAGATGGAGATGGAGATGGAGATGGAGATGGAGAGGGATAGGGAGATGGAGAGGGAGAGGGAGGGAGAGAGGGAGGGAGAGAGGGAGGGAGAGGGAGAGGGAGGGAGGGAGAGAGGAAGAGGGAGATAGGGAGATAGGGAGAGAGGGAGAGAGAGCTCCCTGGGGCGACGTGAAGGGCCCCTGGATCTACGAAAGGGCCCCAGGTTCAAGGAGAAGATTTTGGGGTGTAGGGGCGCATCGACTGCGCCTGTCATGCAGCCTCAAGGATAATGTCCCGGCCCGATGAAGAGGGCCTCTGGTCAACGAAGAATGCCAACGGGCAGATGATGAGGACCCTGGGCTGAGCCAACGTGGGCTTCTCGGTCGACTGAGGGGTCCATGATCGTTGGAAGGGCTCCCGGGCTGACGAAGGGGCCCAAGCCAATATGAAGGGCCTCTGGGCTGGTGGCGGTGCTCAAGCCGAAGCAAGTCTCCTGATTTTATGAGCAGGTCGTAAGTTAGGTCGTAAACTTTCGAAAAAAGGGCGCCTACCTGACCGAAAAGGCTCTGGATCGTTAAAGACGGCCCATGGGATGACGGATGGGCTCCTAGTTACCGGAGATGATCTCGCGCCGTCAGAAAGGGCCCCTGGGCGAACGCGCGGGGTCCAAGCCGTACAAGCAAGGGCGTCGCCACCGGGGGGGGGCAGAGGGGGCCAGTCGCCCCCCTGCCGTGAGACTGGGGGGCGCCGCCCCCCCCTGAAATTTGAGGAGGCCCCTATCCGGAAATGCACAGGAAAAAGGTGAGCAAGGAGGCCGACCAGACATGAGAGGAGGCATCCAAGACGTGAGAGGAGGCCGACCAGACATGAGAGGAGGCCTCCAAGACGTGAGAGGAGGCCACTAATTTGAAGAAGGAGTCACCTAGGAGAGGATAGGAGGCCCCAGAAATCAAGAGAGTGCCAACAATTGGCACGGATGCCCCCAGGAATGCAAAGGTGGCCCCCAGGATTGCAAAGGAGGCCCCCAGGATTGCAAAGGAGGCCTCCAGGATTACAAAGGAGGCCCCCAGGATTGAAAAGGAGGCCCCCATGATTGAAAAGGAGGCCCCCAGGGTTGCAAAGGAGGCCCTCAGGATTGCAAAGGATGACTCCAGGAATGCAAAGGAGGCCCCCAGGATTGCAAAGGAGGCCTCTATGATTACAAAGGAGGCCCCAGGATTACAAAGGAGGCCCCCAGGGTTGCAAAGGAGGCCCTCAGGATTGCAAAGGAGGCCCCCAGGATTGCAAAGGAGGCCCCAATACGGGAAGGGAGACCTCAGAAAATGAGAGAAGGCCCTAAGACGGAAGAGAAAGCCAGTGGATATGAGATGAGGTTTCGGAGACGCAAAAGCAGCCCCCAAAACGGGTAAGGTTCCACCAAGATAGAAAAGGATGATCCAGAAAAGTGGCAGGAAGCACTTAATTCGGAAGAGGACGATATAAGATTGGAAATAAGACCCTTTGATGAACGAGGAAGCCCCTAAAATAGGAGAGAAGGGCAATTAGATAAGAGGGATGGCTCCAGGCGAGAAAGAAGGCTTCAAAACGGGTAAGAAGGTCCCCAGGAAATGAGAAGGTAACTGAGATAGGAAAGGTTGCTTGAAATTTGGAAGAGGAGGCACCTGAAAGAGAACAGGAGTCCACCAGGAGACAAAAGGCCACCCTTAAAATGGGCAAAGATAGAATCAAAACGTAGAACAGGAGGCCCCAAAGACGTGAGAGGAGGCCCCTAATTTGGAAAAGAAAGCCTCTAGAAAAGAAAAGGAGGCCCCTGCCGGACTCGAGAGGAGTCCCTCGAGATGGAGTAGGAGGTCTCCAGGGCCGAATGAGGCCCGACGACCGGAAGGAATTCCCAGGAAATGAGAGAAGGCCCTTAAGATGTGAGTGGTAGGTAGCAGGTATGGAAGGAGGCGAGGTTTCCAAAATTGAAGATCCCCTCAAGACGGGTAAGCTTTGCGAGGACAAAGGAGGAAGCCCACGAGGCGTGGCAGGAGGCCCCTAATTTGGCAGAGGATGCCCCTAGAACATGAGAGGAAGCCCCATGCCATGTTAAAGGGGCCCCAGGATGTGGGAGGAGGCCCTCCAAAACAGGAGAGGCGGACCATTGAATATGGAGGAGGGTAGGACGCACAAGAAGTCGTCCAAAACCGGTAAAGAGGCTCCAGGAAATGAGACGAGACCCCTAAGACGCGAGAGGAGGTCTATAATTTCCAAGAAGCCCCTGAAATGGCAGGAGTCGTGCCGGGGTACTTGAAAATCACGATATGGGCCCAAAAAGATCCTGCCGGGGCCCCTGAAAATCACGCTGAGCCTAGGGGTACAAAAAATTCACGCCCGGACCATGAAAATCACGCTAGGGGCACGATGGGTCGTACCGTTCCCCAACAGTATCATTGGGACACAAATGAAGCCGGGGCAACGAAAAACAATCCGGACATGGATAATCACTCTGGGGCCCCAACAATAAAACCAAAAGCATCCAAAACGTATTGGACACCCACAAAGTGTCGAGGTCGCTAAAACTCGCGCTAGGGATCCAAGCAAATGACGTCGGGACACAAAAGATTACATTGGACTAAAAAAAGTCGCGTCGCAGCCCTTGAAAATCTCACTGAGGACCAAAAAGGTGGCGCCTGGACCCCAAAGTTTGCAGCTGCCCCAAAAATCAATTATCAACCGGAATGTCACTCTGCGCCCCAAAACATCGGGTCAACGTCCCCCCAAAACCCGTTGGGCACTGGAGAAAAACGTGTCAGGGCACGGAAAAAAAATCGCACCTGGAGACCGAAGAATCGTGCCAGGACCCAAAAATATCACATAAGGGCCTATAAAAAAATAGTACTCGATGTCCAAAAGTTCACACCGAGACTCGATCGAATCGACCCCAGCACCGGAAAATTAAGAACAGGTCCGGAAAAAATTACCCGGAGGGCATTTATACTCCGAAAGGTGCCATCGGCTGAAAAAAAGTCCTTCGGTGGCCGCAGTGACACATCAAAGGGGCAAATGCCCCCTCCCTCCTAAGAGGGATATGCTCCCAAGAATCGAGCCGAGGCCCCCAAAAGTCGCGCTGGGGCCACACAAATTCGCGTCCGTCCACCAGAATTCGCGTAGGGGCTCCAAGTAAATACGGCGGGCCCCAGAAAACTCGCTCCGAGGCACGAAAATCTGCAACAGGAACCGTCAAGATCGCGTTGGGGTCACAGCTAAGTATAGCGCGCCCCGCAAACTCGAACCGGTCGCACCAAATTTCGCGCTTGGACCCACAATTCCCATCGGTAGTACCAAAAATTTGGTCTGGGCATCACAAATGAACGTCGGGGCTGCCAACAATTGGCGTCTAGGGCCCCACATAGGCACCGTGTGACCCCCAAAGTCGCATCGGTATCCGAAAAATAAAGCCGGAGCCCTCCAAAATAAGGAGGGATTCAAAAAAAAGTCCGGGTCAGGACAATGGTTCTGGAGCACCGAACATGTCATCAGGTGCCTTGACAAATCGCGTACGGCATCGAAAAACATACCGGAGCTCGAAGAAAATCGAGGTGAGATACAAAAACAGGGCGCCAGGGACTCGAAAAATCAGGCCGGGATTCGGAAGTTAAAGAAAATTCAGAAGAGATCTACAACAATCGCGTTGAGCCCAGATAACTGGCGTTGGATCCCGGAACCACGCGCCTGTGCGCGATAAGTCGCGCTTGGACCCAGAAAAATCGCACCGAAGCCCCAAAATCGTACTTGGGCCCCACAAATGTGCGCCAGAAGCCACAAACAACACAGCGGGACCCTAAGAGCACAACGGGGACCGAAAATGCGACTGGCTCTCCAAAGCGCAGTCTCGCAAAAAGCGACAGGGCCCGAAAACATGCGTTGTAGCCATAACTATATATACCGGGAACTCTAAAAAAAAAAAAAAAAAACACCGGAAGCTCTCAAGGCATGCAGGGGCCATACGAGCGCACAAGGGCCTGAAAACGAGCAGGGGTTTCGAAAATGCGTTGGGCTTCTAACAAAAATGGATTGGAGCCCTAAGACACATCCGTAGACGAAGAAATACGAAACGGATCGAAAGAAATACGCTCAGGCAGGGCCTCGGTTCGGTAGCCAACCTGGAAGCATGTTTAATCAAAGATATGAGGTGCATCAAAGCTCAGCGGGTATCCGCATTTCTTCACCATAAAATATTGGAATTAGGAAACTTATGATCGAATTTAATTAATCGAATTTTCGCAGCGAACGCCCATACGAAGCATTTTATCACGTCAGATATGGCGCAAGTCTATCATGTGGCAGCAATTAGCAAAGCGTAGGAGGCCCAGCAGAATCCGTAGCATCGCACGAAGTGTGGCGAATGCGCCGAATGCGCAAGATGGGTGTGCACGTGCACTGACGTTGGCGTCGTGGCGACCGGGCACTATGAACTGGAATGTTTGAAATTGGGAAATTTTACATTTTAAAGTGATTTGTGTAGGTGTAATTTCAGCAGTGCGAGGTGACTTATGAAGGGATACCAAAAGAATACATTCGAACAGGGTGGGGGACCTAGGGTTGAAATCCGACGAATCAGAAACGATAGTGGTAGATTAGGCCCCTCCACAGGATAATTCAGTTGATCACTAATTATTTTACTTAAAAAGGTCCCCTTTGGCAAAATAGTGGTCGAAATCGGAAGACTTTATTGAGTAGTTGGACCCCCTCCAAATACGTTTGTCCCCC
This sequence comes from Ashinkailepas kermadecensis, assembly GCA_034440615.1. Classification (NCBI taxonomy): domain Eukaryota; kingdom Metazoa; phylum Arthropoda; class Thecostraca; family Neolepadidae; genus Ashinkailepas; species Ashinkailepas kermadecensis. Next base: position 452,369 of record JAOTOM010004825.1, read on the forward strand.
TCCCTTTAACGCAAATATAGGTACGTCACTGGTCCCCCAATAATTTTCAGAAACTTACGCCCATGGAGCAAAGCCAACATTGCGGGGACAAATTCCCCCTCACAAGCATACAAAACAACATCGATGCCCCATATGAAATTGGAGGAATGATGTTTTAAAATGTATTTTCTTCTACAAAGCTGTCTTCTGTGATTACAGCCTGCATGATTAGAGCTTCCCAGCTTCAATACCTTCTTTATAATTTACATAATTATATATTTATATTATATTATAATTATACATACATCTATAATACATAATTATACATAATAATACATACATAATATAATTTAACGACATAATTTACAAAACGGTACAGCACAGCGATAACCATGGGCGTGACCGCGTGGAATTCGAAGGTTTTGATGTCCATGATATTAGCAACGCATTCGCATTCGCATTCAGCATCCTATTCTCATACTCTTCGAATTCGTTCATTTTTTTCAGGATATGATCTTTGTCGCTTGCAAAAGTAAGGCACACAACGATTCTTCAGTAGGACGAGCGGTTCAATCTCCAGAGGTCCAGAGAAGTCACTCGGGTCAAAAACGGTGTACCGTATAAAATTCGAAGTATTTCACTTACCCGAATGATTCCAACGCCTAGATGTCCGCTGTCCATCAAAGATGCAGCACATCGAATTACGTGAACTTGAATGTCATAGTTTGACCTCAGGTCACCGAAGTTGGTTTTATTCATGCACTATATCTATGTACGGGGTACCGAATAAAGTCATGGTGGCACATTGGATATACCTGATTTTTGCAGGTCATAGTCTACATAGCACGTACATAGAGCACATCAATCAAAATGACCCATTATGGCCACTGATTCATCACCGTTCGCCCAAAAAAAAACCAAAAATGCAACTATACCAAATTCTTGTGTACCCGATAATTTCCGTAAAATTGTACCTGGCACGACGAAAAAACACCCAGACATTGGCTATGGCCCATGGATGCAGCACATTGAAGCATCTGGCCTACAATCTTATAGTTTGACCTATATTCGCAAAATACTGTTTTGACCATGCATTATTGCCATCTACGGGGTACCTGATAATACCCTCCTAAATACATTCATCGGATGGACATTAGCACCAAAAAATCTCCCATCGGACAAGAAAGCAGCACATCCAAGCATGTCACCTTCAAGCTCACCATTTGACCTCAGGTCAACTTAGACTTTAACATTACACCCTATGGGAATATCACGGTGTACCGAATACAATTTTCCTGAATACATTTATCGGATGGATATTAGCGTCGAATAATCGCCCACCGAGCAAGGATGCAGCACATCCGAGGATGTGACCGTCAGGGCAAGCGTTTGACCTCAGGTCAGGTTTGATGAAATTCAGAAAAACAAAGTAGTCCACTTGGGTACCGTATGTGGGCCAAACGAAGCATTGAATGTAGACTATCTCAACACTGATGCATGCACTAGCAACACAAGAAGTAGCACACTGCGTGACCTGACCTCTATCGATGACGCATTTCATCAGGTAGCACTAGCGTCCCATTCAACAACGCATTCAGAAACGAATTCACCAATGTTCTCCGATTCGTCCGAAAATTAGACACAACCTTCGCAGACATACCGGTACATGCATCCCGAAACCATTTTCTGCTATGACGAACCATTTCGGCTTCAGAGGCGAAAAGGTCAGCCGTGTCAAATCAGGGGTACCGCATAACTTGCCGGATAATTCACTTATTGGAATGGTTCAAACGCTTGTGCCACCGTTATCATGGTGGCATGCAGCGCACCAAGTCAACTGGTCATTCGAGGTCACCATTAGAACTCAGGTCAACGAGGACTTTAACATTACACCCTATAGGAAAATCACGGTGTACCGAATAAAATGTTCCTAAATACATTTATCCGATGGATATTAGCGTCGAATAATCGCCCACCGAGGAAGGACGCAGCATATCCTAGCACGTGCCCGTCAGCGCAAGCGTTTGACCTCAGGTCAGGTTTTATGAAATTCAGAAAAAGAAAGTAGTCCACTTGGGTACCGTATGTGGGCCAAACGAAGCATTGAATGTAGACTATCTCAACACTGATGCATACACTAGCAACACAAGAAGCAGCACACTGCGTGACCTGACCTCTATCGATGACGCATTTCATCAGATAGCACCAGCGTCCCATTCAACAACGCATTCAGAAGCGAATTCACGAATGTTCTCCGATTCGTCTGAAAATTTGACACAACCTTCGCAGACATACTCGTACATGCATCCCGAAACCATTTTCTGCTACGACGAACCATTTCGCATGCCAATATGATAGCGGTGGCACAAGCGTTTGAATTATTCCAATAAGTGAATTCTCCGGCATGTTATGCGGTACCCCAGATTTGAACCGGCTGACCTTTTCGCCTCCGAAGGCGAAATGGTTCGTCGTAGCAGAAAATGGTTTCGGGATGTATGTACGAATATGTCTGTGAAGGGTGTAGCACATTTTCGGACGAATCGGAGGACATTAGTGAAATGGTTTTTGAATGCGTTGTTGAATGGGATGCTAGTGCTACCTGGTGAAATGCGTCATCGATAGAGGTCAGGTCACGCAGTGTGCTGCTTCTTATGTTGCTAGTGCATGCATCAGTGTTGAGATAGTCTACATTCAATAGTTCGTTTGGCCCACATACGGTACCCAAGTGGACTACTTCCTTTTTCTGAATTTCATAAAACCTGCCATGAGGTCAAACGCTGGCGCTGACGGTCACATGCTCGGATGTGCTGCGTCCTTGCTCGGTGGGAGATTTTTCGACGCTAATATCTATCCGATAAATGTATTCAGGAAAATTGTATTCGGTACACCGTGATATTCCCATAGGGTGTAATGTTAAAGTCTTCGTTGACCTGAGGTCTAATGGTGACCTCGAGTGACCAGTTGACTTGGTGTGCTGCATGCCACCCTGATAGCGGTGGCACAAGCGTTTGAATCATTCCAATAAGTGAATTCTCCGGCAAGTTATGCGGTACCCCAGATTTGATCTGGCTGACCTTATCGCCTCTGAAGGCGACATGGTTCGTCGTAGCAGAAAATAGTTTCGGGATGCATGTACGAGTATGTATGCGAAGGCTGCGTCAAATTTTCAGACGAATCGGAGGACATTGGGGAAATGGTTTCTGAATGCGTTGTTGAATGGGATGCTAGTGCTACCTGATGAAATGCGTCATCGATAGAGGTCAGGTCACGCAGTGTGCTGCTTCTTGTGTTGCTAGTGCATGCATCAGTGTTGAGATAGTCTACATTCAATGCTTCGTTTGGCCCACATATGGTGCCCATGTGGACTACTTTGTTTTTCTGAATTTCATAAATCCTGACCTGAGGTCAAACGCTTACGCTGACGGTGACATCCTCGGATGTGCTGCGTCCTTGCCCGGTGGGCGATTATTAGACGCTCATATCCATCCGATAAATGTATTCAGGAAAATTGTATTCTGCACACCGTGATATTCCCATAGGGTGTAATGTTAAAGTCTAAGTTGACCTGAGGTCAAATGGTGAGCTTGAAGGTGACATACTTGGATGTGCTGCTTTCTGGTCCGATGGGAGTTTTTTGGCGCTAATGTCCATCCGATGAATGTATTTAGGAGGGTATTATCAGGTACCCCGTAGATGGCAATAATGCATGGTCAAAACAGTATTTTGTGAATATAGGTCAAACTATGAGATTGTAGGCCAGATGCTTCAATGTGCTGCATCCATGGGCTATAACCAATGTCTGGGTGTTTTTTTCGTCGTACCAAGTAAAATTTTGCGGAAATTATCGGGTACACAAGAATTTGGTATAGTTGTATTTTGGTTTTTTTTTGGCGAACGGTGATGAATCAGTGGCCATAATGGGTCATTTTGATTGACGTGCTCTATGTACGTGCTATGTAGACTATGACCTGCAAAAATCAGGTATATCCAATGTGTCACCATGATTGTACTCGGTACCCCGTAAATAGATATAGTGCATGAGTAAAACCAACTTCGGTGACCTGAGGTCAAACTATGACATTGAAGTTCACGTAATTCGATGTGCTGCATCTTTGATGGACAGCGGACATCTAGGCGTTGGAATCATTCGGCTAAGTGAAATACTTCGAATTTTATACGGTACACCGTTTTTGACCCGAGTGACCTCTCTGGACCTCTGGAGATTGAACCGCCCGTCCTACTGAAGAATCGTTGTTTGCCTTACTTTTGCAAGCGACAAAGATCATATCCTGAAAAAATGAACGAATTCGAAGAGTATGCGAATAGGATGCTGAATGCGAATGCGAATGCGTTGCTAATATCATGGACTATTTGCACTATTTGCACATGGTTTTGCACTATTTATGCATTGTCATTGTTACATTGTTGCATTGCCATTGATGCATTGTTGTTCAATGCTTGTTCTTGCCGTGAATTTATTCGCGGAGGATTTATTATTGTAGCTTCTGTGCCAAGTGCCTTGCAGCCAGCACCAAATGTTATCAAAAAATTAAAAATAAAAATCCCTAAGATGACGATCAGAAAACCAACTAAATCCACTTCTCGTTGTCACCTTCGCGAAATCGTCGTCCTAGGACTGATAAATGATCGTTTAAGCTTGTTTATGAGATCAAGCTGGTGGGGATGACTAACAGTAGTGATGAACCTAGCTATATTCAGTTAAACTTGGTGGACATAGAAGTGGGTTGATCAATGGGAGATATCTTTAAGATATGCTCAGCATGAGCCCCACCAGCCCGCTACAATCTAGAGGCCAGCGGGAAGATTCTTCTCGTCGATAAAGCATAAAGATATTGGCTTGTTTTGGCACTGACGTATTTATCTACATTTGCTTATTTATACCCTGGTATGGCTCAGTTCGCAGCGGAAAAAAAAATATTGCTATTGCGTTTTGCGTAAAGGATGCACCATGCCAAGAACAAACAAGACATCAATATGAAATCATGTTCCCATTCGGGAACCATACTAAGAGCCTAAAATGCAATAGGAGGCCCTAACACAGTGGAGGCCCCCTTTCGGGAGCAGGAGGCCCCCTATCAACATTGCCCCCCCTGGAAGAATTTCGTGGCGACGCCACTGCGTACAAGAGCCCCTGGACTGATGGAGGGGGCCCAAGCTGTTGCAAGTGAGCCACCGACCTGACAGAAGAGGCCCTGAATCGCCAAGAAGGGTCCCTGAGCCGACGGAGAGGATCCCTAGCCGCAGGAGGACCCCGAACCATCGGAAAGTGTCCCGAGCCGGTATGAAGGGGGCCTGGGCCGGCAGAGGAGGTGAAGCAGATCATGGGCCTCTGGAGTAATTGAGGTCCAAGCTGCTAAAAGAGAGGGGTCTGGTGGTACGGAGTGTGCTGCACCCTGAAAGGGAGCCCCTGAGCCGACGGACGGGGTCCCTGACCGGACATGCCGGGCCACTGGGTCGGCTTCTGCTCACACTGATGGATACGGACCCAAAGCTGACAGCGTTCCTCAGGCCGATATAGATGCTCCCGAGCCACGTAGACTGTCGAAACGGAGGGTTCCGGGTGCTATGTGAAGGGACTCTAAGCCCATGAAGGGGCCCTGGGTTGTTAAAAAGCAGTGGCGTAGTCAAGGGATGAAAGGGCACCCGCACCCATCCCCAGGCGAGTCAGAGAGGCCCTCAAGGCGACCGCTTTATTGGATATGCTCTTGATCGCGCTCTGAGATGGACCCTGATGGCTGAGGGTCAACCTCAGAGCTGCAATTCACCTGAGTTGAGAGCTAGACAAGGCTATTGAGGTCTGTGATGACCCCCTAAGAGCAGGAGGGCCCCGAGAGATTAAGAGGACCTCTAAACGCCAGAGAGGACTGGACTGGGATTCTCCTGAGATTGAGCAGGACCCCTAATGTATGAGCAAGGTCTCCTGAGCAAAGTCCCTGATAAAAAAAGATATGTGTGCTGGCGAATGCTTTGAGGAATACTGAGGGCCCGCCTCAGATTCAGAATGTCCTTGAAACCAAGTGTTGCCGATAACTAGGAAGCACTTCCAAGTTAGTTATTGTGGTTTAACACGCGCCCTGGAGGGCCTCTGAAAATTCCCCCCCCCCCCTAAGATCTCGGCTCCTATTAAAGCTGGAGGCACGAAATTCGCAGGGTGGATGGGTACGGTAGTGAACTCTATTGTTTGCAAATTTCATGACCTTAGGTCACTATCTTCAAGGTCAAATGCGGTAACATTTGTCAAAATTTTCTTGTTTTGCGAGGCTTCGCTTCTCATTGTTATGGATCGCTGTGATTGTGCTTAAATGCTCCAAAATGGGCATCAGTGATGTTTTGGACATTACGAATGATGCAATACAGATGCTAGACCCGACATTTGACCTCAGGTCACCTAGCAGCACCTTATAGCAGCACCTTATCAGGTCAGTTACCTGTTCCAGTTACCGGAACCGGGCCGCCCGCCCGACTGCTCCGTCGGGCAGCTCGGCGCAATCGGCTTCGCGAAGAAAGGAGTGAAGTACATGAATAAAGTATGGAAACGCAATGACAAACAGTACAAACGACAAACAGTAGTTAATTTATGACAACATTCCAGTTGATCAAGTTTGGTTCCATTAACCTGTCATAAACTTGACCTGACTTGACCTCGGTGACCTAACATGGCCTTGAAACTTTATAGCATATCAATATACATCAAACAAGTCGCTAGTGTTGCCAAGAACACTTCCCTTTTGCGGATATACGGGAAGCGCATCAGCGCCGATTTTTGTGGTCCGGCGCTGGGAATTTGTTTTGAATTTAGAGGCCCCTAACTTGAAAAATTTTCGGCCCATTCCATTTTTCCTACTTTAAACGACGTGCCGGTCATTTCTAAGCAGGTACGCAGAAAATCGCGTATATCGACCGGTAAAATCTGCAGTTATGTACGAAAAACCGGAGGGGTGGGCGGATTTCGCCCCCCCCCCTCCAGTGCGCGTGTTAAGGGCGGGTCGACATTTCTTTGATCATATTGCGCCCATAGGAAGCACCCCTAGCAACTTGAGAGGGTCCCTGGGAGCTAACAGAACTCCCTGAGAGCTGAACAGAGTTCCTAACGCTAACGGTTGCTGTGAGGAAATCTGACGGCCGGCCTCAGAGCTAGAAAGCCCTTGAAGATAGAAAGACTGTCAAGGACTAGGAAGGGCCCCTAACAGCTGGAGATGGCCCCTGACGATTTCAAATGGTCACTGATCGCTAGTGAGGACTGAACTGGGATGCTCAAGAGGCTTGGAAGGTGTCCCTATGAGAAGAGCATGGCCCAGGGAGAGCCAAAGAGGGTCCCTAAGGGCTGGTAATGGTTCTGAGGAATCCAGAAGGCGAATGTCAGAGCTAGAATGTCTTTGATAGCCCGAAATATTGTCGGAGCTGGGAAGGGTCCCTGAGAGCTAGAACGGATTTCACCGTGATGCTTCTGAAGGCTGAGGGGAACCCAGAAGAATGAACAGAGCCACTTACGGGCTGAGGAGAATTCTGAGAGCTAGCGATGTTTGTTGTGTGTGTGGTCTGTGTGCGTGTGAGGCCTGTGTCAGAGCTCGATGTCCCTGAAACCTAAGCATGATTGTCGAGAACTAGGAATGACCGATGCAATATGGAGAGGACATCTAAAGGATGAATAGGGCCCATGAGAGCCAGAAATGACTGGACTGGGATACCCTTGACCTTTGGGATGGGCACCTGAGGGATCGATGCTCCCTGAGAGGTAAGCGGGTGCTGGATAACTGGCGATGTGTGCAAGGAATACCAAGGGCCTGCTTCAGAACTAAAATATCCCTGAGAGACATAAATACTGCCGAGGATGAGGACTGCGAACGTCCTTTAAAAGCCAGGGAGGGCCATGAGGGTGAACAGAGCCAGAATGTCAAAGATGTCTGCCGAAAGGATAGCAAGCACTTAATACGGAGGACCAAAATAGGCGAGAATCATCTGAACGCTCGCGCTATGATACACATTCATCCTGAAAGGGTTCGTCACCTGCTGCGACACTTAACCGTTTTTTTAGGACAAAGAAACTCCATCTCAGTAGCGACGGCTGTCCCAACATCCACCGCCTCCTAAACGGTGGCGGCCGCCCCTGTCGTCACAGCCCAGCGACAACAACCGTCCCAGCGGTGACGGCAGTCCCAGCGGTGACGACCACTTAAGCAGCCACATCCGTATCAATGGCATGGCCACAGCTACCCCAGCAGCCACAGTCGATCCAGCAGGAAAAGACAGCCCAGCAATTGCTGGGATGACGGCCATTCCAACGGTACCAGTTGTGTCGCCTTGCATCGGGGTGGCGCCGGTCATGCAGGATGCTGTGTGTTCGGCATAGCTGGTCAGGGTTGTTGCTGGACTAATCCCTGTCCCCAAATTTTGCACTTATTTTTCCCTACTGGTATTCACGGAAGTATGAAGGTGTTTAAAAGGCGCAACGGTGCGGGCCCACCCATATCGCGAACATCTTTCTATGAAACTATTTTTGAATGTAGAGGATACAAAAGAAGCAATTGTGCCTATGGGGATGAGCAATTGTATTTTTACCCAAGCTAACAATACTCATGACATTATGAGTAATGTTTTAGTTTCCACTCCTGGAACAAATACTAGCTACGCTACTGATTCCAACCGGCGGGTTTAGTCTGTGTATGTATGGCGTATGTATGGGCATAATGCATCGATGTTGTGTTATCACATTGTTTTTGCGGATGTTCAATAAACTGGGGTGAGGTTTGAACCTTAGACCTCGAGGAGATCTTGTGCCATTCGCGTGTCACATTTTATCTTATGAAATCGTTCGGAAGTATGTTAAGGTCGGTAGGCTACTGCCAAACTGACCACTTGGATACACAGACAGAGGCCAGTTTGAGACAAATAATTGCTGACCCCTCCAAATTCAATGCTACTTAATTTTCGGGTTACCTCTGGACACAATTATCAGACCTGAATACGAATAAATACTAAAAATGCCTACCACCCGTAAACGTGCCTGAGTTTTGACATTACCATCCGTTAATTATAGTGCAGACCAGTCATCAGAAGCACATTTCCTCGCAAGTTCTGCAGGATAAATCATTGACAAGTACAATGTAAGGCCAAATCCTTTCTACGTCGTCAGGAACTACAGAAAAATTAATTGAATTACTGTACACATTTTTCGTAACTGTGATTTGTAAAGGTAAAATTTAGCTCAGAAAAAGCGTCCACAGTCCCCATTTTATCCTACGGAGTTATCCGAGCATGCGTATTTTTTTAGTTCAAGGCGAAAGCGCCTTCGCTACGGAAACAGATAGTTCAGCTTCCACCTTTCAATTTAATCAACTGTTGGGTTCCTACATTATGTGATGATATGTCGAACTGGCACCCTAGTTGCTATCGCCATACAACAAAATAGGAATTGTCCATGCAAATTATTATCCGATGCACATACAAAGTAATTTGATCGGTTCATGCACCTTCCTGGACCAAGCTGATTTTATACCAGGCCAAGTAACGCAACGTAGGGGTTGAAATACTCCCTGGTCTGAATTTCGAGACATCGGTTGGTTACTTTAGTTTTAGAGTGTATCGACCAGGTTGATTGCTTAGCAACCACAATGTCGAGACATTGCAGAAAGTAGTATCCTAAATCAATGATTGACATGCTTTCTATGCAGCTGATGAAAGGCAAAACGTTTTGTTTTTCATGGGATACACACCAGCGGCTCTTCGCTGAAGATGAAAAAGTTGCTTGAGTGGAGATGATTCGGCGTTGATTGGTAAGACGTCATAAGCATGCACACCGACTGATGCATGCAGGATAAACCCTCCCTCAACCTTCCTCACATTGTGTTTGTGTAGTAGTTTGCAATGGGCAATGAGTCTTCAAAGAAAATCCCCACGAGGTTGGCATATTTCGTGTTGCAAAGTAAGCTTCCCTGCATTCTGGTTCTGCCACTGTGTTTGCACTGCTACATTATGCCTACAGTTATGAGCACATGTTCATTTATGCATCCTTACCAAAGCTAGTATTGTGGTCAGTAAGGTCCATAGTTTCTTTAAATGCCTTGGCAGTACAAGATTGGATAATATTCCAGGTAGGATCATGTTCTGGATGAGGAATGTCCAGGACATTCCACATTACGTATACACAGCTGAAGCTAAGGATGCACATTTCTTATTGGGATTTCCATGCACCCACAACTGAACAGAAAAGAAGGTCTACATGTACAGCTAGCACTAAGAAGAAAAGAAAGCTCTACATTTGAGCTGATGTGTATAATGCTTCCATAATTATAACCAATTGTAAGATACAACCTGTCCAAATTGCTGCAAGTGCAGATCCGTGTTGTTTCAAAGCTATACTATTCATAGCAAAAGTAGGCTTTGCAATTTCAGGACAAGTGGACAATTTGGCACCTGATAAGTGTATGAAAGATATGGTTCCAAATACGGTAGGTGGTTTCTTGAAATGATTTTGGAGAAATACGATACATGAAGGCATTGGGAGGGCACAAATGGATTGGGGGGCATACTCCATAGGGTCCCATGCTAAAAGGTGAAATTATTGCGGGGCAAAACACATTGAGGGACATTTGGCCCAAAAGTACGCAACACAACACGCCTGGTAACAAAGTAATTTAAAACGATGCTACAACAATTTCATCACTAAACACCAATACTTTACCATGTAGATTGTTGAATGCAAAGATGCTCGAGCCAATCACCAACAGTCGGTAATATGATAATGTTACATACACAACGTTGCAACGCTTGTTTATTTTTATTTTTGCAACTGAAGGTTTTTGAAGTTGCATGCCAACATTTATAACGTTTTTAGAGCATTTTGAACAATTTTGACTGCATGTTTTGACGGGATATGTTGGGTTAAGTTAAGTTAGGCTAGGTTAGGCTGGGCTAAGTTAGTTTTTACATGTGGTACAATGAATCAACATGAGAAAACGTCGTAGATGTAACAGCTGCAAGATATGAGACATTATTGTGCTTGATATTTTCGGTTAGTCGGTTATTTTGATTTAGGGTTGCTTTGGCCAGTGCTATAATATTTGCACCCAGCGCTTGGCGTGTGCAGAAAAGGATGTCCAGTCGTGTTCATTCTTTATATGCATGCGCTAATACCAAATGTTAGAAAGTGACTCTGCGATGCCCAACTGGTCCTCCCGCTGCTAGGTCAATGCAATAAAACGAGAGGTACCTACTAATATGGTTGAAGGAAACTAACAAAATAAGATTAGGAGGAAACAACATCTATGAATTGAGCTGATTTCGATCCCAAGCAAGTTCATTTTTTTATGGCGGGGGCATGGCTACCCAGTCTGAATGGCTAAGGAATGCATGGAGTTGAGCATGTATCAAGAATGGATATGATTTCTGCACAATCTGTATAATGTGTTCAAAATGTGTACAACTTTTTCCAATAGCACATCAAGTTTTTAATTATCATGCTTACATTTTGTAACGATTTTGTACACACTGTGTGCTATAGATCGGTTATTTGGGCTTTGGGTGCATCGACTACACTGATCATACAGCGCCCCACTGTATGCTATCGTCAGTTCATATATTCGATTGAATTATATTAGAATATGTTAGACTAAGGTTAATCGAGGGGATATGTATGAATCTATGAGTTACAACAACAATATATGGTTATTACTTTGTACTGTACAAAGGTGAATTATGAAGGTGCAAAAGGTGAGGGCCTAGGTCACCATTTGCAGTCTATTCCTATCATGCAACCACATAGTGTTGATATGCTTAAAAGTGGGAGGGCCATTCCCAGCTGAGCACCAGTGGTACGAATACGCAAGGACGGCTTAGATAAACTAGATACAGAATGCACCCAGACAATAATTGTCTGCATGTCCTTCCCTTAGCAAACCTAATGACAGGAGCTGCTTCATTGTACCATGATTCCCAGATTTAGGTGGGAAATGACAATTAACCAGGAATATCTTTTTTTATTCCTGGGTCCCAAAGTCATCAATTTCTTCTTCCTCAATGCCACATCCTTCTTCTATCCCCATATAGGAAGCAGCTAAAAACATCAAAGAATTAGGAATTAGTATCTATAAGGGAAATGATTACTGTTGGGGACCGCGCCACCACAGCGGTCCCCAACAGTCGACTTGAGACGCTATGGACACTGGTGAGGCCCGACAGTGGGCGGAAATGTATTATGTGTACCGCATATCGGCCTCCTAGGCGTATTATAGGGAGGGGTGACTCTGACGACCTGACGGATCAATTTCAGCGTATCATGGTTTATTATCCCCAGACCAAGGTGCTGATCTGCGGTGATCTTAATTGCTGCCTTTTAAAACCTGATCATGACTCCTCCATAAAGATACTGTGTGATTTTATGTCTGACCAATCCTTGATGCAGCGTATTTCATCTTCTACTTACTCAGCAGGGTCCATACTGGATGTATTAATTACGAACTGTCCCGCTTTTGTGAAACGTTGCGTAACCCAATTTTGTCATTTTAGTCCACATACTTCTATCCGTGCCTTGATCAGTGTACCTCGCTTTCGCCCGCGCCGATCAGCTGTTCGGTCTCGCTGTCTCCACCGGGTCGACCAAGCTGCGCTTCATGCTCACCTTATTAATGCTGACTGGTATAATGTGTTTTCATCACCGACTGCCACTCAGAAGTGGGACTGTTTTATCAGTGTATTTCCACCGATTTTTGACGCACAGGCCCCGGTCAGAGCCGTGTCCATTAGCAATCCCAGCGCCCCTCCAGTCACCGACCTCACCAAAGATCTAATGTCTCGCCGTCGCGTGGCGTTGGCTGAACACGGTCACAGGTCACCAGAATATGTCGTCATAAACAGAGCGGTACGGTCCGCCATACGCCGTACACCCGCAATGACATTAAGCGGCGCATCCAGGAGGACGGACGTCGATCGATGTGGCAGCACATCAGATCCACCGTCAGTGGTGGGAAGCCCGTCCGTAAGGTGCCCGACCCCACACCCGATGAACTGAACAATTATTTCGTTGGCATTAGTCCGCGTGTTACGAGTGAGGTGAGAGAGTTGGGACAGATGCCAGAACTAGCATGCCGTCTACCACATGTTGGCGCCTGTGCGTTTTGTGTGCCACCTCTGACGCTGTCAGAGCTGAGGACCGTCATCCTGGGGATGAGTGGCTCGTCGGCTTGCGGCGAGGACGGGGTCGGCATACACATGGTGCGCCTGTCTTTGACGCGATCGGCACGGTACTCCTGCATCTGGTCAACTCCAGCATTTCCTTTTCTGATGTTCCTCGATCCTGGAAGCACTCCCTCGTTCATCCTATCTTTAAGTCGGGCGATCCTACCAGCCCTCCCAACTACCGTCCTATTTCCATAGTTCCTGTCATTGCCAAAATTGTAGAGCGTGCCATTCACCAGCAGCTCTAAAATTACATGTCCCAAAACCACCTCCTGTCCTCAGCCCAGCACGGTTTCCGTCCACGTCACTCGACAGAAACCGCGCTGACTTCCATGTCCGATCATATCCTATCCGCCAATGACCGAGGTGAGTTATCCCTTCTTTGCCTGCTGGATTTGAGCAAATGCTTTGATGTGATTGATCACTCAGGGCTCTTGACTAAATTAAGCATCCACGGTATCGACACTTCTTGGTTCTCTGCATATCTTTGCGATCATACCCAGAGTGTCAGCCTCACTGACAATCTGGGCAATCTCAAAAAGTATACTCCGCTTCCCAACGGCATTGGTGTCTTTCAGGGATCTGCTCTCGGCCCGCTCCTCTACTGCATCTTCGCCAACGACCTCAGTCTGTTCGTTGAAGGTGCAGTGGTAGTCCAATATGCGGACGACACCCAAATGTTGGTTAGTGGTAAGATATCGGAATTTCGAAACATCGTCACGAGGATGGAATATGTTTTGGCTTCTCTTGACTCTTGGTTTCGTGCAAACGGCCTCAGAGTGAATGCCGGAAAGACTCAACTGATGCTGCTGAGAAGTCAGAAAAATTTGCGCCACACCCCTGAAATTACCGCAAAATTTCGCGATCACGATCTAACTCCCATCTCTGAAGCTAAAAATACCGGATTAATCTTTGACCGTTCTCAGCTGGGACTCCCAAGTCTCCACCATCACTAGGCGCACGGAGTGGTCGGTCGCATCTGAGGAGTTACATGCCGTTCGCTGTCATCTCCGCTTTAGTCAATGCCTTGGTACTCTCGCATATCCGGTATTGTATTTCGATGTACGGTGATGGAACGCAAAATAATCTGTCTCACATTCAAAACATTAACTATACAGCAAAGTAATTTTCGGCCGCAAAAAAAATTGATCATGTATCGGATCTGCTGGAGAAATTGGGCTGGCTGAGCGCGCGGGACCTCGTTCAGTACCACACGCTGACCTTGCTGCGCAAGGTGCGTCGCCTGGGTGAACCAGTCACTAGCCTGTGAATTTGTTCTCCAGACACGTGACAGGACCACCCGGCAAGACAGCGATCTGCACGTGCCCAGATCGCCATGTCGACCAGATGATCAGATCGACATGGGCAAGCGACGTTTTTGTAGTCGCGCGGCTAGACAATACAATGCCTTGCAGCCCGATCTGACGCGGCTACCTATCCCCCTGTTTGGACCGCACCTAAAGCGTCACCTGCGTAGGAACCCGGACTATGGAGGCACTTAGCGCCCATTTTATGTGTCTGCTTTTATGACTGCTTGCAGACAATATCTGAATATATGATAATTTTGCCGACCTCTTATATTTGTATGACGTGAGGCTGTAATAGCCACGAGTTAATTGTGGATGGCCTTAAAACATGTCTGTCCGTCTGGTTAGTTATAGCCATTGTTTTTGATGACGAACAAGTCATAATTAATTGTAGGATACTGTACTAAACGTTTACTTCTTCCGATTTTCTTCTGTGAGACAATCTTTCCAAGAATAATTTTCCACTCTGATACCAATGCTCAATGCGGGTTTGAAACACTGGGCTGCATACACTAATACAGTGTATCGAAGTCCGCGATTTTAGGCATCGAGGCTAGGATTTAAAAAAACTATTTCATATTGATATATCACCCAAGCCCTTAGTGCTGTAGTCGTCAATATCGGATGCTGGGCCTATTTCGAGGTAAGAAATCAGCTAAATGCGGTTCCATTTCTATTGCATATCACACATTCTACACATATAAATTATTTTATGTACATCTTGATGACTAGCTGGCGAATTTGGACACCTCGCATTAGCAATTGTCAAGGCTACTTTCCAAGTCAACAGACTCCATTCCCACTGGCGATGGGAAAGCAATGTACACGGTCACTGATTGGTGGAAGGGGTGTTCGCACGTTACAGACTAACAGGGTTGATGTGGTCCTGATTTTATGAGGGGGCATATGCGCCGCCATGGGGCGTGATAACCATGGAGAGCTACCCTCAACGAGAAACAAAAAAAAACATTGTAAGTTAAATATCTGTATGTATTTGTTTTCAAACATTAGGAAAAATTTGGGACAGATGTCTGATTCTTCAAAGCCTCGAAGACCTGAAGACAGCGACCGAGGGCATGTCAATATCAACTGGACTAAATTCATTTTCACACTGATTGAGAATTTGGTGCAGAGAACATTACCCCGACAAAAAGTTTAAAGGTGCACTCCAATGGAGATTAGCCAATACATGAAAGTTGAATGGATAAAAGGCTGTAAATGATATGAGTCAAACAGATAAAAAGCTGAAAGAACAAAGTCAAAGATTGAATAAACAAAAAGTCAAAGATTGAAAAACCAACGGGATAAACGTGAAGTGGGATACAATGAAAGGGAATAAGTCCCAAGGACGAAAATTAAAAGAATACATTAGAAGAAGTAAAGTTGAATGAATATAAGTTCAAAGCATTGAAGTTCAATACACACAATCAAATTGATAGAGTCAAAGAATCCAACTGATAAAGTCAATGGGAAGTCAAATGAAAGGAAGCAAACAGACTAAAATAAAAATTATAGGGCAAACCATCAAAAAGGCAAAAGTAGAAAAATAGAAATGGAAATATAAAAGTCAAAAGAATAAAAGTCCAGAGATACAAAATGGAACGAATAAAAAGTCAAAGGAATACACATTGAAAGAATAGGTCAAAATAATAGGTCGAAAAAAATGGAAGTTGAAAGAATAAAAATTGAGAGAAAAAAATTGAAGTAACCACTTAGAAGAATACACATAAAATAATTGAAATTGAAAGAATGCAAGTTGAAAGTCAAAAGATGAAAGAATATAAGTAGAACAGAACAAAATTTGAAAAGAATAAAAGTTAACAGAATAGTTAGTCATAAAGTCATAAAGTGTTTAGACTTAATAAGAGCCACAATGGCCCGTCAAGTTTAGCCCTATAAAGGGAAGTTACCATAACCCTGGCAAAAGGCACTTATCACCCCAACTAACACCACTTCCTTATTTCCAAAGAATCCATCCACCATCATCCAACCCACCCTATCTATCTTACCTATCCAACCCTATTCACTCGATACCACGTAACACATGTGGTTTGAGTGCCCTACCAATAATTTTCAAACTCCATGTTGAATATTACTATATTGATCACTACTGTTAGCCATCCCCACCAACTTCATGTCATCATCAAATCTGAACACCCTATGCATAAGCCCTATCGCAATGCTATTCACAAAAATGGTAAAGAGAAGGGCCCTAGGTGTAAAACTTGAAATGTATAGGTGGACAGAATAAAATTCAAGAATAATGTTTTTTTTTAAATAATTAAGTTGAAAAGGATGCAAGTTGGAAAGGTTTAAAAGATGAAATGAGTAAAAGTAAAAATATGAAGAAAATTGAAAAGAATAAAATTAGAAAGATTAAAATTTGAAAAGAATAAAAGTAAAAAAGAAAGAAGGTGAAAAGTATGAAAGTTGGAAAGAATACAAGTTGAAAACAATAAAAGGCAAAAAGAATAAAATCTGCAAAGAATGAAAGCTTCAAGGAATAAAAGCCACAAGGAATAAAAGCTGCAAGGAATAGAAGCCGCAAGGAATAAAAGCGACAAAGAATAAAAGCTGCAAAGAATAAAAGCTGCAAAGAATAAAAGCTGCAAAGAATAAAAGCAGCAAAGAATAAAAGCTGCAAAGAATAAAAGCGACAAAGAATAAAAGCCGCAAAGAATAAAAGCCGCAAAGAATAAAAGCCGCAAAGAATAAAAGCCGCAAAGAATAAAAGCCGCAAAGAATAAAAGCCGCAAAGAATAAAAGCCGCAAAGAATAAAAGCTGCAAGGAATAAAAGCAGCATAGAATAAAAGTCGCAAAGAATAAAAACGACAAAGAATAAAAGCCGCAAAGAATAAAAGCCGCAAAGAATAAAAGTCGCAAAGAATAAAAGCGACAGAGAATAAAAGCCGCAAAGAATAAAAGCTGCAAAGAATAAAAGCCACAGGGAATAAAAGCCGCAGAGAATAAAAGCCGCAAAGAATAAAAGCCGCAAAGAATAAAAGCCGCAAAGAATAAAAGCCACAAAGAAATAAAGCCACAAAGAATAAAGCTGCAAAGAAAAAAGCCACAAAGAATAAAAGCCAACAAGAATAAAAGCAGACAAGAATGAAAGCCAAAAAGAACAAAACCCCAAAAGAATAAAACCCAAAAAGAATAAAAGCCAAAAAGAATAAAAGTCAAGGAAAATAAAAATTGAGAAGAATAAAAGTTGAAAAGAAGAACAGTCGAAAAGAATCAATGTCGAAAAGAGTGAAAAGGATAAAAAATTTAAAAGGGCAAAAGTAAAACAAATATGAAAAGCATAAGTCAAAAGAATTAGTAAAATGTATAAGTGAAAAGCATAAGTCAAAAGCATCAGTCAAAAGAAGAAATGAAAAGAATACTTCAAAAGAATAAGTCAAAAGAATAGAAGTAAAAAAATACAAGTGAACAGAACACAAGTTGAAAGAATGCAAGCCAAAAGAACAAGTTGGAAGAATAAAAGTCGAGAGAATAGATGAAAATATTCCAATTTTGACATATCTAGTACCTATCACCAACGATATCATCAGCTATATTGCCAAATTACCAACCTGAAATGTCCAAATGTAGGTAGGTACCCCACGCACTTCCTATCCCTATTTCCATTTTATGTTATTACATGCTATTGCCGTACTTTACTGCCATGAACACAAGGACATTTTAACAGATATAGGTACATAAAAAGCAATTACGCGCAATTATTTTCATTTCGAACTCAGTGCCCTGGATCCACCGTCAAATCAGCATGCTACTAACATTACCTGACGCATAAGCTACTTCAGTGATGGCCGAACAAAAAAGTGATGGCGATATCAATCGTAAGTTTTATTTTGGAAACACCCACTTTTTAAACCATTAAAGTTTAAATCATTAAGCATAAGTTCGAAGTTTTGATATTTACTGATCAATTTGGACTTCAGATCAATTCGGAATAATACAACCCTGAACTAATTTAGAGTTATATTAATGAACTTCGATGTTAGCAGCAAGAATCCTGTCACCACTATTTCCACCAGAACGAAAACTTACACACGTATGACTGATTTCGAGTTCACACAAATTCACACACACACACCAAAAATATTATGTTTTCATGACAATTGAGGTCCATCATAAAACTTCGTCAGCTGACTGAGAAACGTCTAAATGTGAGTTCTGATTGGTCAAAATACCGAGGTCCAGCGATCGGGCCTCGGTATACACCACCGGACCTCGGTATTCCGTTGTGTAAACTCATTTTGTCCTCGGTAGTCACGGCTCACAAGTGCACACACACACACACACACCAACTGCACACACGAGCGAGCCGGCAGTGCGGCTGCGGTGGCGACCTCGGCTCAGGCTACATGCTACCGCCTGCCACACGCTTAAGAGAACATCATCGCGGACGGTAAATTGAAGAAGTCCAATTGCCCGCTGCACAGCATGTATATTACGCACGTGTCGTTGACGTACCTCTGAGGGAGTTTTTGCCATCCATACCTGCCAGATACAATATGGCACCGTATGGGGTTGCCACTCTGGCGCGTTGCCGTCCACAAATGGCGCACGCGTCACTCCCGCTGATCTCACAGAACGTCGGCCGGGCTGCCAGTGACGTACCTTGCACCTGATTGTCGTCAGTCTGCCCTCGGGCTGGCCGCGACCGGCGTATGGACTTCAGGCCACTGGCCGCCTCCAGTGCGGGCGAGTCGCGCCGCAGCTTCTTGGCCGAACTCGTCTCCCGGTCCAGGATCGTGTTGATTCCGATGGCGTCGTTGTCGTAGTACGTCCCGGTCTGGCGGCCGACAGCCGGTCGGGTGACGCTGCTGGTGACAGCTGGTCGGGTGACGCTGCTGGTGACAGCCGGTCGGGTGACGCTGCTGGTGACAGCCGGTCGGGTGACGCTGCTGGTGACAGCCAGTCGGGTGACGCCGCTGGTGACAGCCAGTCGGGTGACGCCGCTGGTGACAGCTGGTCGGGTGACGCTGCTGGTGACAGCCGGTCGGGTGACGCTGCTGGTGACAGCCAGTCGGGTGACGCCGCTGGTGACAGCTGGTCGGGTGACGCTGCTGGTGACAGCCGGTCGGGTGACGCTGCTGGTGACAGCCGGTCGGGTGACGCTGCTGGTGACAGCCGGTCGGGTGACGCTGCTGGTGACAGCCGGTCGGGTGACGCTGCTGGTGACAGCCGGTCGGGTGACGCTGCTGGTGACAGCCGGTCGGGTGACGCCGCTGACGACAGCTGGTCGGGTGACGCTGCTGGTGACATCCGGTCGGGTGACGCTGCTGGTGACAGCCGGTCGGGTGACGCTGCTGGTGACAGCCGGTCGGGTGATGCCGTCGGCGGTGGTGTTGCTGAAGCTAGCTGCCGCGAGCCGCCGCAGCCCTGCCGAAACGCCGATGTCGTCGCGGTCGGACGGACGCGACGGCCCCGGCCGTCCCGCGTCGGAGTCGATGTGGGAGCCGATGTGGGAGCCGATGCCGGTTCTGATGGGCTTCGGCGGCCGAGGCGGTGCCTGGGGCGAGGTTTCGAGTGGTAGGCTCGAGAGTACGGTCTGAATCGTGATCTGAGCAGGCGTCTGGAGCAGATTGTGCGGCAAGTTCTGTGGTGTGCTCAGGACCATGACCTGAGCCGGGGTCTGGAACAGGTTGTGCAGCAAGTTCTGTGGTGTGGTCTGGGCCGGGGGCTGGAACCGGCTATGCGACAGATTCGGCGGTGTGGTCTGTGTCGTGGTCTGAGCCGGGGTCTGGGGCAGGCTGTGCGGAGCGTTCTGCGGCAAGTTCTGCGGCAGGGTTTGGAGTGCATCAGGTGCCGTCCGCAGCGTCATCAGCAGGCTCGGGTCAGCCCCCACTCCGACCGACCTCCACCCATCGGTCAGAGGAGGTCGGCCGCCGGCAGTCACGACTGGCTGGCTGGCTGTGCTCTCTACCCCCTGCATGGGCCAGCTGACCCGACCGAGGTCCCCCTCCGGCCGGACGGCGGCTCTGGTGACCTGGCCGACGGATCCCAGCCTCACGGAGTCGTCCCCGGCGTTCAACCGACGGGCGGGACCCGGCGCCAGAGCCTTCGCCGGCCGGGCTGACTTCCACAGCCACAGCGAGACCGCTGCGCCGGTGGCGCCGCCGGCGGCCGCCGGGAACACCACGCGACCTCCTGGAAACGTCACGTGACCGGCCTGTCCTGCCATGGAGGTACAGAGCAGCACGCACACGTGGATCAGCAGTCTAGCCATGCCCACTTGGGCCAGCAGTCTAGCTACGCCCATACGGTATCTGCGGCGGCACGGTGCACCAGAGCCGGTGTTGGTCCGCATGGCTACGGCCGACTGAGCTCGTGACGGACCAGCGGGCTGTTGTCACCGATGCAGTGTCCTCTGAGCTCAGGTCGAGCCACAGCAGCCTGACGCAAGGTTCGGCCCTCCGACCTCGGGCGTCAGGTCACCCTTCTCCTCGGCTGGTGTTGACGCCAGAGCAAGGCAGATTAGGTCGTTGGTTGTCGCCTTTGTCGCGCGGCGGAAGGTCGGGTAACTGGGGCACCTCGTTTTCAGATGCAGATCAAGATGAATGCGACTCGCGAGACCTTGTGTCTCATACCGGCAGTTGTTCCTGTTGGCTTCGAGCTGTGGGAATTATGCAATGCATAAATGCTGCCCTGGTATGTTGCGCGTTCGTTGTGTTTACAGTGCACAAAAATTGTACAAAGCTGTCACAAAGGCAGGAGCGGATCTAGGATTTTAATGGGGGCACTGATCCGCAGGAGTGCCACTGATGAAGTCCCAAAAGGGGTGCTTTCGGGTGAAAATTCGTTGAGCAAGGGGATGGGGGCGTACCTCCAACCTTCCCGGGAGGGCGCCTTTTCCCGGTCAGAGGAGCACCACCTTTCCCCGGGAGTGCATGCCTCCAGTACCCATCCCTTACATCCTCCCATGCACAGAAGTAATCTATTATAGCGGACAGTCTGTTGAAGCGTAATGTGCTTAATGAAGATAAGTGCTGGCGATTAATATCTGATTGATCACAATACCTCACCAATCTCCCTGATGCACGTGTTGTAAGCTCCTAAGTCATTTATCTCATAAACAATTTCGCGTGACTTAGCCAGTCCGTCATCTTTGCCTACGTTTTGAAGCTTCTCCAACGTATTTCCACAGGTAGCGAACAGCAGCGGCGGATCCAAGGGCGCACAGGGAAATGTACCCCATCCCCTGGAAAGGTGGCGTTTCTCTAACTGGAAAAGACGCTCATCCAGGGACACTCAAGTGCACTCCCCCGAAGTTGTCTTAATCAGTGGCGCCCCTCCAGGGAAACAGTGTCCCTCCAGGTGAGTGCCACATCACCCACCAGATTAAATACCCGGATCTGCCCCTGGCGAACAGTGGGGGAGCTGCATCAAGGAGGTCAAGTGTGCACATGTCGCCACGTGTTGAAAATCATGTAGTCCAAACGAGTACAAATAATACAGCAAAACACAAGTTCACTGGTAATGGACTCCATTAACTCCCACGAGCAGCCCTGGGGCCGCGTTACGCGTAGTGGGCGGCCTGTCGTGCTAATCCAGCGTAGCGCCCACGCCGATCGCCTGCGCGTTCCTGGCTTGCACAACAGTGCACGTGCCGGATTCCTTTTTGGCTGGCCAAACATAGTCGTGTTTCTCAAGCGGGACAACGACGTGAACGCATATGCTAATTCCGAATTAGCATATGCGATGTCAATGTTTCTCACACGAGCAAGGCTGCGGCGCAGCCTTGCCCCTGTGAGAAACACACTGCGACATCGGACACTTGGGTAGCGTTTGAGCGACTGCTATTGGAGATTTAGGCAGCGTTTCAGCGACTGCTGTTGGAACTTGGAGATGCATCAAAACTTCTCACCGTTGGTAAAGCCTTCCCGTAGAAGGGCGGGTCGATGCCCCGCAGCACGTGGTTTACTGACGTGGTGTGTCGTCTCGGAGCCTTTCAGCCAGTGTTTGGCACACACATATGTGGTGTTATTATACCCACCCGTGTCTCTATCCCCCACCCGAGTCTCTCAGCCAGTGTTTGGCACACACACGTCTGGTGTTATTGTACCCACCCGTGTCTCTATACCCCTACCCGAGCGTCTCAGACAGTGTTTGGCACACACACGCCCAGTGTTATTGTACCCACCCGTGTCTCTATCCCCGTTTGCTCCTCTATGAACGTTCAGGCAGTCAGGCATGTGTACTGCATTGATCGATAATTGCATACGTGTTAAGGGGTGCTTTTCCACGATGATTACAAAAGGCCTGGAGAACTGTCAGGGGTGCTTTCTCACAGGGTTACATGTTAAACTTCAGAGGTGCACAGGCACCCCTGAAGGAACGCTATTCTCCACGCCTGGTGCACTGTGCTCATCGTTATGTGCTCTGTCCATGAAAACACCGGACATCGCACGGCGCACCAGAGCCAGCACGCACGCCCACCGACTAAATAGTCCAGCGACGACGGCAGCCCGCCCGATCACCTGTCACCGGACAGCGGCGCATTCGCCAGACGCTCCGACTGACCTCTCACGGGGACGGTGTGTGGCAGCAGCGGCGCCGCCCCGCACGTGTGGCGACCCGGCACGCGACTGGCGGCCGCTGAGGTCGCGCGGCCACTTTCTCGGCGGCGGCGGAGCGGCGGCGGCTGGCAGGGTGCAGGGCTGTTTCGCCACCTGGGTCTTGCGAGCCCGCGGTGGTGCCCGCCCTGACCGTCACATCCGCTGGTCGGTCCTGCCGGCGATCGCGGCCCGGTCGAAGGTTGCCGGATGCTGAGAGCTCACGACATGCTGTTGGATCCCGGTAGTGAATGCCGAGAGCTCATGACAGGCTACTGGATCCCGGTAGTGAATGGCGAGAGCCGATCATGCCAGGTCAACATAGCGTGCTTCTTTCATCATGATCTGAAAAGATGTTGTCGGGCACCGCTGTGCCCGAAAAGGGCACCACCGCCAGCGGGTGCCACCACCTGGGGCACCCGACGTGAATCTCTGTGTCCTCAACAGGAATTTTGGGGCCCAGCGCGACTTTTCAGGGCCTTAACTCGATTTTTAGGACTCAGGCGCGATATGTTTGCGCCTTGCGTGCGAATTGTGTCCAATTTACATGTGGGATTTTGGGGCCCTTGCACGACCTTTTGGGGCCATATGCTAGGGCCACATTCTGGGCCTTCAAGGCCCAGAATGTTTTTATTCGGGGCCCGACTCGTTTTAGGGGCGCTCGTTTCCATTTGTATGGTCACAGAATGACGTTCCGAGCCTGGATTCATTGTTGAGGAGCCCAGTCTTCATCTTTGTCTGGGTCCGATGCGATGTGTTGGGCCCCTGTGCGACGTTTTGAGGTCCCCGCTGTGATTTTTTGGGACCCTGGAAAGTTGTTTTCAGGATCTGATTCGCTTTCGTGGTCTTTGAGCCTCATTGTGATTTTCCGGACTCGGATTGAGTTTGTGGGGCTTGGCTTAATCGTTTTCTGGTCCAGGTGCGATTTTTGTGGGCTCGGCGCAATTGTGTGCAACACCATGATGATCTTTCGGAGCCTAGCACATTTTTTGGGGCCGAGCGTTTTGAGGGGCCTTTGGTGCGATATTTTTGTTCCTAGTGATTTTCCGGATTCGGATTGATTTTTGGAAGCCCCGGATTCATTTATGTCGAGTTCTGGTGTGATTTGTTGGAGCCCGGTGCGATTTTGGGTGGGCTGATGATTGATTGAACATAATTTTTCGGGGCCCCGGTGCGACCCTTTAGGGACCCACAACCTCTCGGAGGAGGGAGCAATTCCCCCTTTTCCTTTTCCCTCCGGTACGCTACTGTCGTGGGGTTGGCATTACCTAGCCACGGAGGAATTATGTTGCAGCAGTTGTCTGCCATGTGCTCCTACTCCTACTTGCCAACCGTGATCTGTATTTCACCTGTCTCGCAACGCATCCTCGAGAAGGTTTCGTAGGTATATTTACTAAGAGGGGCAGTGAGTTTAGTAGGAATATTTACTAAACTGTCTCGTCATACTGCTCCTCCCGTAGCACTGCATTGAGTGCGGCGTTCGATGGGAAAATGGCAGCGTGGTTCCAATTAAAATATGCTGGATTTAAGGACAAATAACACTCATATTCTTGGAGAAGACACTTAGATCTTTTAGATGAACCTCATTGTGCCACATTTTAGCAACATGAACATGTAAGCACAGAAATTTCGTGCGGAAAACACGGAAATTTGGCTTGACTTCCTACGGAACAGGCGAATTGTCCATCCTTTGTGACGTAAACGGTTCAAATCGTTATTGGAAGCACGGTTCTTCTAAATAATTGGAGGGGCTCGCAATTTTCTACCTTGTTTTATTCCGTTCGAGACGAACGTCGGACAAACGTAAGATTTTGGGTTGTAATCAAAGCGATACCTATATACCTTGTAATACTAACGTAAAATGTTGAGTGGACGTGGTGTGTGGCTAGGTTAGGGTATTTTGATAGCGGTGGCCGAGCTTAAATTCCAAAGTGGGCGTGATGTGAACCCGGTTTAACCCGGGAGTCGCTGATGGGCTTCCCCTTAGTTTTTCAGTATGATTGCGCTTTAAGGCGGTAAATAGACATGTTTTACACATATTTGCCTCCATAAAGCAAATTAATGGGTTAGGTTTGGTTAGGCTAGGTTAGTCTTGATTTTAAAGTTTAGTTTAGGTTTCAGGTTGGAAAATTTAGAAAATATTTTGTTAAGTTAGGTTAGGCTGGGTTAGGTTTGTAATTTGTAAATTTTTTGGGAAAATTGCTTCGAATTTGTATCATTTATTTTTGTTAATTTTGTTCTGCAAAGCGAGGTTAGGCTAGGTTTGGTTATGTTTGATTTGTGTTGTATTTTTTAAGCATTTCTTCTTATGCTGTCACTGAACTCAAAGCAAATTGTTGGTCATATTTTGGTCACAACCTAAAAAGTAAGCATTTGCACAGAAGATCAGTATAGGTGCTAAATGACCAAACCTGGTCAGTGTGCCCTAAAACTCAAATAACCAACCAAACCAACAGAAAATCAGTATCCCATCATCTTAGTCAAGTTCATCAACATTGTATTGGATATATAAATTTCAAGAATTCATAAAACACCTTAAAGCACAAATTTACCATTGCATCTTCTTAGTCACATTCATAAACATCATGTTCTGAAAAACAATTCCAAAAAAATCCCAAAACACCTTTTATCAAAAGTTTACCAAAGAATTATCCCTAAATTAGGCATCTCAAAATAAAGGGAAAATGTGCATGTATGAGTACTCTGTTGAATCAATATTGTATTTGAAGAATTTATAAGTTATGTTAAATTAATTGTTTCCATGGCAAATTTTGACATCCTACTGTACTAGTTTCAACATCTCCCACATGATGAAAATCCATCATTTTAGCACTGGGTGGGGGTGTAAACCCCCCAAAATTGTGAAGAAACAGAAAGTTTTGGGGAAATTGAAGTATGCAAAACAAATATGGTTTTGTGAAATTACAAGATTTATTTTTGATCTAGTATATTTTTTGTTCCTAAGGAGCACAGGCACTGAGCCCCTCCCCCCCCTTGAATGCACCTCTGGGGGAAGGGAATACACATTTATCTGTATTGTTAAAACACACATTTTTTTCTCTTGTTTTTTATGGTATTTGCATGGATTCATTCGAAGTTCTTTTCTTAATGAACTGACTACTTATTGAGATATAAGTAGATAGGTCCCTACACAACTTGAACTGCTTATAACCTGAAAAGTTTTCATTTCCAAAGGAACTGACCAAATTTATTCTGGTCATACCAGAAACACCAGAAATAAACCAATTTGTTTATAAAACATTGGTTCAGAGGGCGTCTTCTTTACATTTGTACCAATCATTCTAGAGAGTTGAATGTCTACCAGTTTCTACATGAAAGGCAAATGCTATAAAAGCTTTCAGAATATGAGCCAAGACAGGTGTGATATGTGCCAATCACCACCATGCTGTATTTTGCATTATGATGATCTCAGAAAATACATGCACCTTGACAGTGCACATTTCACTGTCAATTATGCATATGTTTTACTTCACATGACTGTGACCTAGTCATAAAGTCATAAAGTATTAAGGCTTAATAAGAGCCACAGGGGCCCATCTGGGTTAAGCCTATCTAGAATAGTACTAGAAATGTACATACTCTCACCCCAATCAATCCCTTATCCCAAGTTCCTAGGAAGCTATATACCCCAGCCTATCTAGCACCACTCACTTGCTACCGCATAACACCCTCAACAATCACAAGCTCCTCCCATCATACCCATCGTGCCACCATAGACAATCTCATCAGCATCACATCCTGAAGGAAGGTGCCGAATCCACTGCTAGGCACACCCCACACAAATTCATAAAGCATTCAGACTTAATAAGAGACTCACTTGCTATTGCATAATACACTCAACAATTACAAACTCCTCCCATCATACCCATTGTGCTACCATAGACAATCTCATCAGTATCACATCCCGAAGGAAGGTGCTGAATCCACTGCTAGGTACACCCTATATAAAGTTATAAAGCATTTAGACTTAATAAGAGACTCACTTGCTAATTGCATAACACACTCAACAATTACAAACTCCTCCCAGCTCCCATCTCCTCCCTGTCGATCAACCCTCCCTGGAATACAGAAAAACAAGCCCCCTATTCTTATAATGATTGTCTATGCCATTTTTAAAGATGTTCAGTGTGTTGCTACTGGCAATGGTTCCTGGCAGCTGGTTCCAGTGTTCTACTACCCTGTTGGTGAAGAAAGACTGTCTTAACCTCGTCCTGCTGTGATTAACTTTAATTTTGAATTGATGACCTTGCATTTGCATTTCTGTTGCATTCTGATGACATTGCATCATTTCTGTTAAATTCTAACATTTCCCTGAGATATCCCTGTTCCTGACCATGAACAAATTTAAAAACCTCGATGAGATCTCCTCTCAACCTTGTATATCTAAGTGAAAACATATTCAATTTCTTCAATCTTTCCTCATATACCAGGTTGCCTATACCATTAACCATTTTTGTTGCCCTCTTTTGTACTCTCTCTAAAAGCCAACAATCTTTCTCATAATTAGGGGACCAAGCTTGGACACAGTATTCCAAATGTGGCCTGACATATGCACAGTAAAGCTTCCTGATGACCTCCTCACTTTTGTATGACACATTCCTCTGTATTGCCCCAAGCATTCTTAGTGCCTTCTTCCTGGCTTCTTTGGTCTGTTCTGATGCCCCCAATTTTGTCTTCAAAATAACACCTAAGTCCTTCTCCTGCTGAGTCACAGATAGTACTTGGCCACCCATCAAGTATGGAGCCTTCATATGCTGCCTACCTACATGCATGACTTTACACTTATCGAAATTAAACTTCATTTGCCATTTTTTGGACCACTTCACTAGCTCGTCTAAGTCTTTCTGCAGCAAAACCTGCTCATTGTGCCCTGTTATTGCCCTAAAGATCTTCAAATCATCAGCAAATTTCAAAACCTTACTGCTTAGGCCACATTCAATGCTATTCACATATATAATGAACAATAGTGGCCCCAGTACCGACCCCTGGGGGACTCCACTAAGAACATTTTGCCATGCTGACTTTGTACCATTTAGCATCACTCTCTGCTGTCTATCTGAAAGCCACAACTCTATCCATTTTAGGATGCTACCTGCAATACCATGGACCTGAAGCTGCATCATTAACCGTTTATGGGGTACCTTGTCAAAGGCCTTACTAAAGTCAAGATATGCTACATCAACCTGATTTCCCTGATCAAATTGTTCTGTAGCAAAATTCAAAAAGTCCAAGAGATTTGTGAGACACAATCTCCCTTTTCTAAACCCATGTTGAGTATCTTGAATCAATCTGTTTCCTTCCAGAAAACTAACTATTCTATCCTTGATAATTGATTCGAGTACCTCGCAGACTAGGGATGTGAGGCTTACTGGCCTATAGTTTTCAACTTTCCCTCTTTCTCCTTTCTTGAAAATAGGAACTACATTTGCCCTTTTCCAATCTGTGGGATTTCATTTTGTGAAACTGATCTACAAAATATTATACTAAGTGAAATTGCCACTTCCTTTTCAGCTTCCTGCAATACCCTAGCATAAATTCCATCAGGTCCTGCTGCCTTGTTTGGCTTTATTTTTCTGATATAATTGAAAACAATATCACTATCAATGAAATCAACATCATGTATCTGATCACCTGTCACTGAACTGTGGTTCACGGTTGGCAGATTAGTCACATCCTCCGCTGTAAACACTGATTTAAACTGCTTGCTCAGCTCCGCAACCATCTCACCATCCTCACTCAATATAGTCCCATTTACTTCCAGTGGACCAATTGTGCTTGAAACTTTACTTAGCTTGTAGAAACTAAAGAACTTTTTACTGTCCCCATTACAGTTCCTAGCCAAATCCAATTCTTTTGCTCGCTTTGCTGCTCTGATTTTCTGCTTCACAGCATCTCTATATTTTTATACGACCTTAGATTTACGATATTTGAAGCTTCCTTAAATACTCTAAATGCATCTTTCTTAGCCTTAATTGCTTTCATCACATCTGGTGTAAGCCATGCTGGCTTTCCTACCCTTCTTTTGCACCTTTGCTTTTGGGGGACATGTCTAATCTGAATTTCCCTCAAGTAAGATTTTAACTTTTCCCACATTTCACAGGCATTTAAATCAAAGAATTCTTCTTCCCATTTTATGGCACTTAAAGCCTCTCTCATGCAGTCAAAGTCTGCCCTGTTAAAATTCGGAATCTTTGCCAAATTATCCTTGATTGTCCCTGCTACCTGTGCCTTGAATCTCACTATGTTATGGTCACTTCTTCCCAGAGTTTCTCCTACAGTCAAATCTTGAACTAAATCACTTAAATCTGAGAAGACAAGGTCGAAGAATGAGCCCTGCCTGGTTGGTTCCGTTACAAACTGGTGTAAGAACAAGTCCTCTTCAAGGCATTTCCTAAACAGCTTACATGATGGGGAGCCAACACCAACATTTTCATATCCTTTTAGATTAAAGTCACCAAGAATATGGCATTTCCTCTGAAAGTTTCTACTGATTTCTGATTACTGATTTATACTGATACTGACCTCACCAGTGACCTCAAAATAAACAAAAATTATCCCAATTTAAGCTATCAAACTATCAAATGCTGCTTGAATTGGTGTAATTGGTTCATTGGTTGCAAATATACAGATGGGAAAGGACTCCCACAGTGACTCATGAAAATGAAAATACCCCAGTGACTGCCAAGTTCAGGGTGTGCCATGTGACTGTGTTTATGCATATATTTATGTACATCATGTCAGGATTGCCAATATGGAATAATTGAGGTGTCTGGTAGGTAATTTTGGAGCTGCTTTGCAATTGGACATTCTGATACTTGAACATTCGGTCACACACTTGTTCTGCACTGTTTGACACTGTAATAGAAAGACATTTATATGTATTGTTTGGCATGACTATTTTGTCTCCTTTTTTAAGGTACCATTCTCCCACCTATGCATTCTATTTCCTTTATGGTACTGCAGTGAATCCTTTGCTACCACTTAAATCATTGGTCATTCTAACTGTATGATGACTTCAGCTTTTTGGTTGTCTTACCAAATTCCATCAATTGCTAACAGGATCATCATTTTGTGGGTCAAAAGCAATAATGTTCTAGATATATAATAATATCATATAATAATATAATAATAATCTTGAAGATCTTGTTTAGCTAACCTATTGCAGTTTATGGAGTATATAACTAAAGAAAGAGACAATCAAAGCAGGATGGATGTGGTGTACTTTGGCTTTAGCAAAGCTTTTGATGGAGTTTCACATGGGCATATAATTCAGCAACTAGAGCAGCATGGGATTGATTGAGAGGTTCTAGGTTGGATTGAAGCATTGTTAGGGGATAGAAACAAAGGGTAGTGTTAAATGGATGTAAATCTGATTGGAAGAATGTTCTGAGTGGAGTGCCACAGGGCTCTGTTCTAGGGCCACCTCTCTTTATCATCTTTTACATTTGAATAACAGTAGGGCTGAAGAATAAGGTGTTCAAATTTGCTGATGACAATAAATTGGTAGGAGTGGCTAACAGTAGTGATCAATCTAGTAATATTCAGCTAGACTTGGAGGATGTAAAAAAGTGGCTGATCAATTGCAAATGTCTTTACACTGACAAATGTAAGGTTATGCATTTGGGGTCTTGAGGTGAGACTTTCAAATATACGATGGGAAGTAGGAAACTGGATGCTATTGAAGAGGAGAGAGATTTAGTTGTGTTAGTTTCGAATGATCTCAAAGCAGAAAAACAATGTATCTAAGCTCGGAACAGGGCAGTCAGAATGCTGGAAATCATTAATAGAAGTATGAGGTATAAGAGCAGGGAAGTGATGAAAATACTGTGCTTGACCTATGTGTGACCCCACTTAAAATATTATGTACCTCATGGAGTCCCTACTTAGAAAATGATTTAGATATGCTAGAAGGAGTACAGCACAAAGCCACTAAACTCATCAGTGGACTAGGTAACTTGGAATGTGGGATTATGGCATTAGCTATGTACTCACTCAAGTATAGGAGATTAATGGGTGATATGATTGAAATGTATAAAATCATTAAAGGTCTAGGTAAGGTCGATCTGAATGATGCCTTTCTATTTAGATTATCACATAGGGGTCATTAATTCAGGTTAGACAAATCAAGGTGCACGATAGTGAAGCAACAACAGATATTCAGTCAAAGGATTATTTATCAGTGGAATAGTCTGCCTGCTAGTGTTGTGGGGAGTCGCTTATTGAATGTATTAAAAAATATGGTGGACAACTTTTTAAGGCTACAAAATCTTGTTTTGAGGAAGGGGTGAGATGTATGCTAAGTATGTGCACACTGTACAGGCCCCTTTAAGCAGGCATGGATGGAGTCTGAACATTATTGGTATGGCACTCAAGCCATATGTGTTACTTGTGGTCCAGTGAATAGGGCTGGATAAATAAGGTAGAGGTAAGACATTGATGAGTGTGTGGGATGTTGGTAGATGGATTCTTTGGAATTAGGGATGTGGTGTTGGTTGGGGTGATGAGTGTCTTTTGCCAGGGTTATGGTATCTTCCCTTTATAGACCTAACCTGGATGGGCCCTTGTGGCTCTTATTAAATCTGATCACTGTATGACTTTATGTTAAGGATGAGACACATGTGTGGTCAGCTGATTTGCATGGTTCTGCTTTGGTCTGCCAAACCTGACTTAATTAAGATGCTATTGACTTGCATTCATAGTCATTTTTAATGCAGGTATTGACCTTAGTTTTTGCAGTGCTTGACAACCACAGTTTTAATATTACTGTGGTTTAAGGTGTTCATAAGACAAGAGTTACAAACATCTTACCTCCATAAAGCAAACAAAGAGATTAGCCAAGGTTTGATTAAGTTGGGATAAAGTTTCTGTCTGTACAATTTCTGGAAAATGTTAGAAATTAATTTTTCCTATTTTGTATTGATTTATATTTGTTAAGCTCCTTTTTTAAAGGGAGGTTGGTTTGGGTAAGGTTTTTACATTCATTTTATGATATCTTATGTACCTAACTCAAAGCCTTTTTTGCTGTTTTTTTCTAGAGGTGAATATGTGCATAAGGCAGTGTTATATTTTCATTATTGGTGTCAACACTCTTAGCAGCACTTGAGTGTTACTGTGGCCAGGTATTACCTTCCATATTGCACTGACATGGGTCGAATCTTTTCCAGGCAGCATTTGTGATGTGAGCTGGCATACCTGCTTGAGCTGACATGGGGCCATTATATTTCCATATACATCAGTGGGCACCAGAATGCTATAATTGTAAATTAATCCACCAATAATTACTAATCTTCATTTCAGATTCCTGTGTATGCCAGTTGCAAATGGTTACAGCTCAAGCAAGTTCATGATCTAAGAATATACCAAGAGCTATACTCTCATGAAAGTTACTGTCAAAGGTACATTTTTGCAATGCATTCTCTCCATAGAGAGCAGTTAATTGCTCTTTTCACTATGCCTGTTGCTGGTAGCTGAGCATTTTCATAACTTCCACTGCACTTTTGTGATGTAGAAGTGTGGCATACCTTGATTTGTGATTACTGTATGCCTAACCTTGCCTCTGAGGACCAATAGAATGAGAAATGCTCCAATTGGTTCTTTTTTTGATGAGGTAAGTGCTGGTAAGGTCAATGATCAAGAAAATTTTTGTCATGTATGTAGAAGAAGAAGAAAAAACATGAGAAGCCAGACATGACCCGACATCAATTGAAGCTTTGCTTTGTCGTCCTGGATGTGAGGAGGAAGTGCAGTGATAAAATATTCGCAAAATAGTGGTGGAGCATAACACTTACTGGTCACTGAATCGACATCCTCCCCAAAGACGTATCAACATCATGCTTCTCGGTGTGTGTTTGTGAAGTGTCGTGGTTCATGCCTCGTTTCTAACTGTATCCCATGTACAAGTGTCATACGTATGCTCACCATATCGGATCCGGGATCGTGATAACCAACATCCCTTGGCGCAATTCCAGGTGAAAGGATTACTTATGATGTGCTACGTTATATAATGCCAGTTTGTAGCATAGCTGTTTGTATTGTTATCATTGATATCGGTGTCCACAAATCAGGTGCCTTTTAAAATACGCAAAGCGGGAACAATTGTATGTACGCAGTTGTCTCAAAACTGGGTTTGCAGGACTTCACAAGACTTTAAATAGCATTACTTCCATGGCAATTCTACCATTCTGTTTGCACTTGTTTCGACATCTCACACCTAACGAGAAATCATTATTTTAACACTGGGAAAGTGTATGACTCAAAAGATGGTGGCACACACACCAACCCATTGTTTCTTTCGTTCTCTGGCTATGGACTATGTTTCCATAAACCAGCAGTCAAGCTGCCTATGTAATGCAAAATGACAACCTTTTTCAGGGACAACCTCCGGTGGTTATTCGGAGCCGTCAGAGGCTACTGATCGGTAGAAGCTGCATTGCTGTTTTTCTTCTGAAACATAGCTATCAACCAATTATTGCTAAGTATTTTCTTAATGGTGATTTCTGATTTTGGTGCAGCCATCTTTGAACATCAGTCAAACTCATGTGAGCTGTCCCCAACCCTGAGCGAACCTCATTGAGACATGTGAACTCAAATGTTCTGGAGTTGGACGACATTTGCTAAGGCGGCCGAAAGTGGCGCGCACGATAAAGAACTGTTCGTGAAATTTCCTCTGGCTCTGAGACAGAAAGTACTCCAAGCCCGAACCTTGGAAACAAATGTCCTACTCTGCCGTGAAGTGTACACTGTGCACCTCTACTGACTCACGACCTGTGTGTTCTGGGACCGGCCGTCTCCTACTCTGCCGTCAAGTGTACAGTGTATGCATCTCTACATGACCTGTGTGTCCCGGGACCGTCCGTCTCCTACTCTGCCGTCAAGTGTACAGTGTATGCACCTCTACATGACCTGTGTGTCCCGGGACCGGCCGTCTCCTACTCTGCTGTCAAGTGTACAGTGTATGTACCTCTACATGGCCTGTCTCCCGGGACCGGCCGTCTCCTACTCTGCCGTCAAGTGTACAGTGTATGCACCTCTACATGACCTGTGTGTCCCGGGACCGGCCGTCTCCTACTCTGCCGTCAAGTGTACAGTGTATGCACCTCTACATGGCCTGTCTCCCGGGACCGGCCGTCTCCTACTCTGCCGTCAAGTGTACAGTGTATGCACCTCTACATGACCTGTGTCCCGGGACCGGCCGTCTCCTACTCTGCCGTCAAGTGTACAGTGTATGCATCTTTACATGACCTGTCTCCCGGGACCGGTCGTTGACTGCTCTGCCACACAGCTTGGCACGGCGTCGCCACTTGGAAGTGGGTCGCCAACGACGACAGCTGCGGTATCTGTCGCATGCCCTTTGAAGCCACCTGCTCCAACTGCAAAATACCCGGCGACGACTGCCCCCTAGGTAGGACCGCGATGTGCCGGCATGCCCGCAACCCCTGTCCTCGGTGTAATATATGTTGTTCCAGTCTCCCTGAAGTGAAGTGTATGGCAACTTGATGCCTAACCTTTTGAATGTCACCTTTTGAATTGCGCATGACACCCAAATGGAAGCATTTTGCACACTTAACCCCTGTTCAATTACCGATTATCTGCTGCTTCCTTTTGTGGTATGAACTGTAAATGTTGAAGACATCCATCTGTCATGCTTGTTCATAGCATAGGAATTCGTGCGTTTTGGTTTTATGTGCTCTTGTTTTGTGCACACATGCGTCGGTCGCTCGCCCACGAGCCAATGAAAGTACGAAGTAAACGTTTTAATTATCGCGATATTTCGCTAAGATTTCTCGCTCTTCCACTATCCCTTTCAGAACTAAATATGTATTCCAAAACTCCAGTGTAAACTATATCTTGTTACCATGTGTGGTCAGGTACATCTGCCGCTGGTATACCACTGTTATTTATTGCGATGGATCGGTCACAATCTGTTGGGTTGGCTACATCTCATCGAATACAGCATGTTGTAGCACACCGCGTGTCTCTGGTCATCGTTGGCTACGTCTCTTTATGTAGCGCGCAAGATGCGCTGCGAATTCAGGCGATTGTTGTCCAATCTAGTTCAGGCACTACCAGTTTGTACAGTACCATAATTTCCTGCCAGATATATTGATGTACAATGTATGATGTATTGTAGATATGCAAATATGTTTATATATACATATATATATGTACATATATCGAATGGCATATGCTCCAACCTGCGGTCGCTGCCCATAGCTCGAGCACAACAGCATCGCATCTTGATGACTTGTAACTGCATTATTGGCTGGGGGGGTGCGCCTCTGATGGTGTGTGACGCGTCCGGTGACATATACTTCTCCATTTCCAGTGTGGGGCCAGTGTTCGCACTGTTTCCACATGCACTGCATCATCAAGTGGCTCGAGTCCCAACAGGTGCACCAGCACTGTCCCATGTGCAGACAGGACTGGAAGTTCAAGGAGTAACGCCGCTCAGGTGTGTATGGCGACGTCGGCTTGGTGCTGAACACCGGGCACAAACCTTCAATCATTATTTAAGTGTGTGTGCCAAAGAAAATGGGCACCACACCAGTGTTCTGAACCCAGTGATTTGTATAATTTTCAAGTGGTGAAACGTGTGCACTTCACGCATCATTATGCACTTACGTGATTGCTCTAAATAGCAACATAGGAACTGTTTTGCCAACAATATACCTCATTGGATAATGCGTGTTTAGTATACGGTTTAATTTCTTTTTTGTTGTAAATATGTACTTTGCAGTGAATTCTGCTAAATTACTTCTTGCCACGTTTTTGCTCCGTCCCCAGTAGAAGAATCTGAAAGTCGAGCCATCTACTGAGCATGGATGTATGCTTTTCATGCTGTGCACTCCGTTCACTTCCTCTCATCTTTGTCTGCGAAACGGATCGATGTGAGATTAATATGTTGCAATGAAGTCTGTTGAGGTTATTTCTTGCGACGTTCCGTTACTGTAAGGTCCAAATAGTTGGGAGCATTTTGGTAGACATTTTATGTCGCTCGCAAGCTAATTTGGTATAATTTAATCCGACCATCTGTTGGAGTGGCTTCTGAGAATCTAGGCCCGTACCAAGCAGAGCTGCGTCGACCGTTAGCCCACTACCCGATTTGAATTTGAAATCAAAAAGTAGAATTATAGCCGGTGTGGTGTCTGTTGCAGTAGGTGCAGTGTCTGTTGCAGTAAGTGCTGTGGCTGTTGCAGTAAGTGTGGTGTTGCAGTAAGTGCAGTGTCTGCTGCAGTAGGTGCTGTGTCTGCTGCAGTAGGTGCGGTGTGCGCAGTAGTGTAGTGTGCAGTAAGTGAGTGCCTGCTGCAGTAAGTGTGGTGTAGTTGTGTCTGCTGCAGTAAGTGCTGTGTCTGCTGCAGTAAGTGCGGTCGTGTCTGCTGCAGTAAGTGTGGTGCCTGCTGCAGTAAGTGTGGTGTCTGCTGCAGTATGTGTGGTTCCTGCTGCAGTAAGTTAATAAAATAAAGTAATGGTGTCTCTGCAGGTGTGGTGTTTAGTAAGTGAGGTTTAGTAAGTTGTGTTTAAGTAGTGTGTTTAGGTGTGTGTTGTAGTAGAATTTTATATGGTGTCTGCTGCAGTAGTGCGGTGTCTGTTGCAGTAAGTGCAGTGTCTGTTGCAGTAAGTGCTGTGTCTGTTGTAGTAAGTGCGGTGTCTTCTGCAGTAAGTGCGGTGCCTGCCGCAGTAAGTGTAGTGTCTGCGGCAGTAAGTGCGGTGTCTGCTGCAGTAAGTGCGGTGCCTGCTGCAGTAAGTGCGGTGTCTGCTGCAGCTGCAGCCGGCCATGTCAGCGCTGGAGGACCTGCCGCCGCTGCCGGCGTCCCTCAGCAGTATCCTGGGCAGTGGCCGCCCAGAGTGGCGCGCCGCCGAGCCGGCTAGGCCCGGCCACGACGAGCCGACCTACAGCAACGTGCCAGTGACTCGCGGCCCGCCCCGGGCCGGCGCCGGCTCCGTAACGGTGCCGGCTGTCAGCCGCGCCTCACCTCCCGCCACCGCCAGAGGTAATGTTCCGTGTCCGTGTCTCACCTCCCGCCACCGCCAGAGGTAATGTTCCGTGTCCGTGTCTCACCTCCCGCCACCGCCAGAGGTAATGTTCCGTGTCTGTGTCTCACCTCCCGCCACCGCCAGAGGTAATGTTCCGTGTCCGTGTCTCACCTTCCGCCACCGCCAGAGGTAATGTTCCGTGTCCGTGTCTCACCTCCCGCCACCGCCAAAGGTAATGTTCCGTGTCCGTGTCTCACCTCCCGCCACCGCCAGAGGTAATGTTCCGTGTCGGTGTCTCACCTCCTGCCACCGCCAGAGGTTATGCTCCGGAAACCTGGAAATAAACTGGAACCGGACGTCGTGAAGAGCAACAATGTACAATAAACCTAGTCAACCACGATTAACATACTTCAATTAAAACACGGTAGACACACTCGGATGTTACGTTTCGGGACATTTTGCATCATGTGGATGTTCACTTTCCTATATGCTGTAATTATAATGCATAGCATTGCGGCCAATGCCGTGAAACCACTATGTCATTGCATAAATGAAGCAGTGTGCAAGATTCCGGGAAGTCGATGCATATTTTAGAATGTTCATCTTCCTGAAATCGGCTATGTTGTGTGACGGATGGGCGTTTGGCCAGTAGTTTTCTGACGTGTGGCCTACGTGATACCCGTCTGTCCTCTATAGGCCGGTGTATGGCAGGTGTCCTGTGACCCAGCTGACACTGTGGCGCCCTCCACAGGCCGGTGTTGAAAAAAAAGGGCAGGTGTCCTGTGACCCAGCTGACACTGTGGCGCCCTCCACAGGCCGGTGTGCGGCAGGCGTCCTGTGACTCAGCTGACACTGTGGCGCCCTCCACAGGCCGGTGTGCGGCAGGCGTCCTGTGACCCAGCTGACACTGTGGCGCCCTCCACAGGCCGGTGTGCGGCAGGCGTCCTGTGACCCAGCTGACACTGTGGCGCCCTCCACAGGCCGGTGTGCGGCAGGCGTCCTGTGACCCAGCTGACACTGTGGCGCCCTCCACAGGGCCGGTGTGCGGCAGGCGTCCTGTGACCCAGCTGACACTGTGGCGCCCTCCAGCCGGTGGCAGGCGTCCTGTGACCCAGCTGACATTGTGGCGCCCTCCACAGGCCGGTGTGCGGCAGGCGTCCTGTGACCCGACACTTTGGCGCCCTCCACAGGCCGGTGTGCGGCAGGCGTCCTGTGACCCAGCTGACACTGTGGCGCCCTCCACAGGCCGGTGTGAGGCAGGTGTCGCCGCTGGAGCAGCTGCCAGCCGACGACGGGCAGCGCCGGCCGCCTCGCTGCCGCGGCCGAGCCGCCGCTCCCGGGCTGGACCACCAGCTGGAGCGGCTGAAGCGCGAGATGACCGACCTGCGCCAGCTGGACCGGGCGCTGCTGTACCAGGTGCCGGCCGTGGCGGGGTGTCGGCCGGCCGGTCACTGTGTCCGTGCGGCGGCGCGGGTGCCGCATGTGACCCTCGCCGTCCGTCAGTGTCACCAGCCGGCCGTCTCTGCCCGCCAAGTGGGGACTGCCCGGCTCGGTACACACCAGCCGGCCGTACAGAGCTTAAACTATCGCTGCAAATGCCCAAGGCGCCATCTGTCATTGTCGTCGTGAAGCAGCAGAACAAAACCTTAAGTCGCGTCGGGATGCCGGATATATGACGACAATGCACTGTTCGGACCAGAATTGATAGGCGATGGTCTGATCAATAATTTTTGCCTCTGTTCATATTAGTTGCGAATAATATACTTTTAGCAGCAGTCCTGTCTATTCTGGATCATGAAGAAAGTATAGCCCCTTAGTTAGCTTTTTTTTACTTTTTGAAAGGACATTTAGTACTAATTCTTATTGGGTGGCTTCATGGACCAGGCTCTTGGTAAGCAGAGCTTGTTTCGTGAACCCTGGCCCACCCATCCGATCCATGAATTCCAGTTCAACGGCGGAATTTTAACCGAGAGTTTAACGTGTCGTCAGTGCACCGACATGGCCGTCCCGGTGGCTCGCTCCCTGAATTATCGGGCCAGTTGCCAGCTGACCCCCTCAGCCGGGGGGCTAAATGCGAGTGCGTGAGCGACTCGAGCCCTGTCTTGCCAGGACAAGGGAGACTTGTGCAGGCCAGCGCTCTAACCGACTGAATGGGCGCAAAATGACCAACGCAGTCGACGCGCCCTAAAGCACAAATCCACCATCTAACCAACTGAGCTACCGGGGCAACAACCTACATTGAGATTTACTTCTATGTTGGTTTGATTGGGAAGTTCATCGCTTCTAGGACGTATTTGGCTGTGTATGTATTTATATGATTCAAGAAGAGTTATTTTATTCTTTATTGAATGGGATCAGCTGCATTGCAGTAATTGTATTGTGATGTTAATTTTTCATGTGTTGGCAAATTCTGTTTCCTTATGTACAAAGCTTATCAGAATGGATTTCAACCACCGAAGTCTCATGGTCCACCCTCTACTCGTGTCGTTTTTCTACTCCTGCAAAAGCCCCACTCTTTTGGTACATAAATAATCTGAACTCAATTCAGCTTCTGTCCATCCCTCTTGACATCCTCTTCAGCGACCTTTTCCGGGAGCATGCCATCAAATTTCTGATACGGTCACCCGCATAGTCGTTTGTAACAGGGCTGGCAATTTTTTCCCATGTGGTAGTGTTGGCCGGTTTAAATCAAGGCTTAAGCTGGTTGGCCAAAACAGTACCAGCCACCGGGTGGTCAACCAGCCAAAACTCGTTCCGCTTCCAGGGTTTAACCACCTTGTCATGCAAGTACAAAGCTAAAGTATACCACTGAAAAGATCATGCATTACTAGGATCAATTGTCTGCCATCCAAATTGCATTCATGATGGGTAATTTGACGTTTTCATTATAGTAGTATGTACTGTGATGGGGTTATCGGACAAAGGTCATGCTCAAAATACCACCTGATACTTCTATATTCTGTCTTAATCCTCCTTTATCTAGATTTTCCCTGCACACATAAGCTTCCCATCAATTGAGTTGTAACTAATCGGTAGTTAATGGCTGGGTTGTTCCACGAAGTGTTTCAGTGCAACTTTTTATTTTACGGGCAATTCACTTGAGTGATTTCGATTAGAGGAAAGGTGGCAGGATGAAATTAGCCGAGAAAATATGGATGTCAGTGGACTACAATGGAAATTATGCCCTTACCCCATTTGCTTCCATAAAGACAGGTCGGCGTGAGTCTGTTCCAGTCTGCCAAAGCATAGCAGTCAAAGGTGCACTTGGCTGATCAATGTTATACCAAGATTTCCCAAGTTAGCGAAGAGGTCATACAACACCAATACTGCTATTCCACAGTAAATTTGCACTAACATACGCCGGAATCGAGGAAACACTGAGCAAGGAATGCTTGGTGCTAAAGTGCAACTTCAACAAAATGTGGGATACTTCCACTTTGCAGGCTGGACTTTGACTGAATATTACTTCATGTGTTCGTGGGTGGTATTCAAGATTGACCAAATTTGTCCTGTTCTGTTTGATTGTTTTTGCACTTTTTAAAGGTGTATAGCAGAAAAACTTTGTGTTCCTATTAAAATGTTAGTATTGGTAATTTAAGGCCCATGTAGGAAGTTTTATGTGTGCAATATGAAACGTAAATAGCTGGATATGTTGTGCTTTTCAATTAGCATTTGATTAGCATTTCAATTAGCATTTAACGGGTGCTGTATAACCAATGCAGTTGATGCGCCCTAAAACCCAAATAACTAACTAACTCAATTAGCATTTGACGCTTTAGCCGCTTTTAACCGATTTAGATCAGTTTCAGCCACTGAAGTGGCTATACCTGGTTTTAGCTGTTTTTTGGGGGTAAATTCTGGTTTGCAATTAGTGCACTCTGGTGTGCTTTCAAACAATTGCATGTCAATGCATGTACCAATGCATTCACAATGGATGTTCACATTAAAAGAATCGAAAGTAAATAATCCTTTCACATGAAGTTTTTTCATCATGGGTCGCAAGGAAGGCTTCGCAAGCATCTATATTGCATAGTAAAATAATCAGTAACATTGGAGAGTTATTGTATAATTGTGTCATATAGGACAGGTTTTTATGGTAAGTGGTTAAGGTATTTGTGCAAAGCGTTGGAAAGCAAAACGCCCCATAATGTTAAGTTAGTGTTCAATAGAGCATAGCAATAATCAATAAGAGCATAGCTGAGTGTTGGAAATACTTTTTCAGCATTTTCCAAGTGTTAAAAATGTTAGGTTCGTGTCGTAAAAACTTACATCTCAAAGGTTCATGCTGCATTAAAAGTCCATCACAGGTATACATACATGCACATGCATGGATATATGCGCTTAGCTGTGACATTAGAATGTTAGCTTGCATTTTCAGTGAATCGTAGACGCTTTATCACAGACCAAGGTCATTGTCAAACAGCACCATTCAACCTCCAAATGAGAACAATGGATGATTTTCTAGAGGATAATGTTCACGAATGCCAAAAATCACAAAGATACCTATTTTCCGACTCTTTTTGCATTACGTCCGATATTTGATCAAACATCATCTCTCCATAACCTAAGTAATGGGCGGGTAATTCTCAGCTAACATGAGCGACGGAGTATGTGCGATTCCATGTACATGTACGGCG